>PVKA01000070.1:0-285914 GCA_004027165.1 Ctenomys sociabilis
CAGGAGCCTGTACTCTGCTTCAGGGCTACGGTGGCCGCTCTGCCACTCCAGGAGAAGCTCCTTGTAGGGCAGCTGCTCAGGCAGCTGGCGATGTCACCACTGCTGCTTTAGGAAATTGCCTGTGACCTAAATCCATACAGTAGCCAGTGCTGCTTGCAGGACTGCAGAGCCTGCTGTTCACCTCATGACTTAGGTGATCCCCAGCAGTTACGAACTGCCGAGCTGGAATTACATGCAGTGTGTGTGTCTTGGGCCGATGGTGGGTTTCTGTATAAGTCAGAGCTGTTCAAAATATGCCCTAGCTGGGTGTGGTGGTGCATACCTGTAATCCCAGCCAGCACTTGGGAGGCTGAGGCAGGAGGATCGTTGTAAGTTCAAGACCAGCCTGGGCTACATAGTAGTGAGTTCAAATCCAGCCTGAACTGCATAGCGAGACCCTGTCTCAGACCAAAAGAAAAATGTACCCTACTGGAGGTAACCTTGCTAGAGTCTGTTTTCTAATCTTGGTGCCAGAAATTCAAGATTTATATTTTTGAATTATTAGATACCTAGATTTACCAGATCTATTTTTATTTTCATTTTCTCTAGATGTTTATTTGAAAATCATTTTGCACTTTGGAGCTGCTATTAGTTTGCACAGCAGGTAACACCTTGGGTGTGATTCCAGCAGAGTTTCATTTTAAGCTGTTTACAGGCCAGTGAGCCTATTTTACTTCTAATAATGTTACTTGAACTTCCAGAGAAGTTTGATATTTTTAATATATTTTATTATATTTAAAAAGACATTTTTCCATGAAAAATATTTCTTTTTGAATGATGAAGTACAGATTTAAAAATCAAGTACACTGGCTCCTTCACCTTTCTACCTTCAGCCCTCAGAGGTCAGTCCTACAGGGGCAGGAATGGCACGCTGCATGCAGAGCAGTGCCCACTGCCTGTCTCAGGTGACCACCGCCATCCACTGTCCGGCTGGCTGAGCTCTACTCAGGCACACGGGCATGGAGGACCCAGTGCCACCAGTTCTCCCGGTGTCACACTTCGAACAGCACCGTACTGACCCTGCCTCGTGTTTGCCAAGACCTCACAAGCGTGCCTTGCCACCCAGCGGTGGTGCCGTGGAGCAGATAGGTGGGGCTTGCTTCAGGCTGGGTGTCCCTTACCTGGAAGTAGCTCTTCACAGCCCAGGGTGGTATGTCCTTCCTCAGGGTGAGCAGTCCATGCTTCTTGAGTGGTGCAGGCCTCAGAACGCCCACAGGAGCATGGGGCTGGGGAACCATCTCTCCTTCAGCCAGTGATGAGTGTGGAGCTGTGGGGACCTTCCTCAGGTCTGGCCAAGTCTATAAAGGGAAAGCTGGGGGTCTCCCCCTTCAAAACCCAGACTCAGTATTTCCCATAATAAAAGCCTACAAAATGTGGAAGCATCCTGGGCTTTGCAGATTCTTTGTGATCATTCTGTTCAGGGAAATGTATAGAATTCAAATAACTATAAGTTATGGGGGTCTAAAGTATTTTTTAAGATTTAAAGTTTGGTGGAGCTGTTAGTAGACATGAAGTTATTAATTGGAAAACAGCTGCTCAAGGAATTATTTTCCTACGTAGAGTTGTGCATGCTATGAAAATGGTAAGAACTTCAGGAACACCAGAATAAATTACTCTCCGTGGTGGTATGCTGTTGTCTGTTCTCAGTTGCAGTTATTTGTCCTGGGCCTCCCTCGTGACAAGAGAAAGCAAGCCCCTCACCCCGTGCCCAGCCTGCCGCCTGCTAACTGATCTCGGCCCTGGTTGCAGCTTCAGGGGCAGTCATAGTGTCTGCTGAGCGCTGTGGTTCCCAGAGGGGAATTCACATAGCAGGGTGCCCTGTCCGGCTAAGGCACCCGGAATGTCCCCCGCTGCCTTCGCCTGCTCCTTCATCGAGGACCTGCCAAGAGGATTTGCGTGGGTGTCACTATCCTCAGCGATTTCAATTCCTGTTGTGCTGGGTTGTCCCAGGACAGTTCAAGTTCCATGGGGCAAGAGTGAGTTTCCTTCTGGCTTTATTTCGGTAGCCACCATTCTGAGTGTTGTGTGGGGCCGCAAGTACTGAGTGTGTAGATGAATAAGCTGATCTTGCCTCATGATTTGGTGCAGGTGGGAGCTGTTCCCAGGCATCCTGGAGCAAGCCCCTCCTGTCTCCTGGCTGGCAGCTCTGCCGGCTGCTTGTCTATCCATCCGCCTTGACACAGAGCCTGCGTACCATCTCACTTTGAGGGAGTGGTGGTGTCTTGAGCTGGCTGGTGAAACAGAACCTCAACATAACTAGTACTGGTAGCAAACTGTCGTGTAAGGTCATCACACCGTGGTGTGGTACACAAGGTCTCATCAGGTGTTACCTGAGCCTGGGCCCCAGGGCAGTGGGAGAGGAAAGCAGCTGCCTGGGGTCTGGCTGTTCGCATTTCAGAGTTTGCAATCTGCCTCACCTGAGCCTTGCACTTGTGGAAATTGTTCTAACTCTTGGAGCAGGAAGGGCGTTCTCTGTCCCATAAGCTCAGGGCCCCATGGTTGTGCATTTGCTGCCCTGCTTCTCTGCACAAGATCCAGTGTGGAGCACCAAAGGGGGAAATGTCAGAAACCTTCCTGAAGAGCGGAGAGCATCTTCTCTTCACACTGCACCTTTAAGGCTGTCACACTTCTAATCAGAAGACAGATTTTCCTAAAGAAACTGACAGGCAGATACGGGGTTTCTGGAAAACTTCAGTACACAGCATAGTATAGTGCATTTCTTTGAAACTCTAGAAAAAGCAAAGAAGTGGCAACATGATGTCCCAGGACTGATAAAGCAGACAGGCAGAGGTCGCCCCTGGGTAGAGTAGCCTGTGAGCTACTCAGGTTCCCACCTGCGGCCCTCAGCCCCGCCCATGGGTGTCCTGCAGAGGCCCCAGGGCCACAGCCTCAGCCCTGAAGCCATGAGGTGACAGTGACAGGATCCAGTGGAGCTGGCACCCAGCAGCTGCCCACGTGGTGGGCTCAGAGCCTCTTCTCATTGGTGCCACCTGCAGAGACAGGAAGGGAGTGCCTGGCCACTTAGAGAACGCGGACAGTGATACAATGACCAGTATAAATGTCATCAGGGAGGGCTGAGGACAACAAGGGGAGGACAAAGTGCTGTGGGGCCAGAGAAGGCGCCTCCTGAGATGGAGAAGTTCAAAGCTGCCATGCTGCTGGGAAGCGTGGGCGATGTGCTTGGCTACAAGAATGTCTGCAGGGAGAACGGTGCTTCAGGCTCCATCCAGGAGCAGCTGCAGAAGGTCGGGGGGCTGGACCACCTAGTGCTGTCTCCAGGAAAGTGGCCAGTGAGTGACAACACCATCATGCACATGGCGACTGCCGAGGCCCTCACCACAGGTTGGGCTCCCTATGGCTTTGCTAGCTGTGCTTGGGGTGGGGTGCTTGGCCGCTCCAGCTCACAGTGAGCCGGTGCAGCTTGGAAGCGCCATCTGGGAGCTGTGTGTTATCTGATGTCTCCACGGAAAGTGGCAACTTAATACACCCAGTGTCCCGCAGCAGATCAGCCAGGCATCAGGTCAGTTACTGTTGTATGGCACTTTGAGGGGTGGTGTTACTTTGTAGATAATAAGATTCAGCTTAGAAGCAGTGGCTAGCACTTGTGGAGCATGAGCCAAGCCTGCGCTGTGGCTCACCAGCTGTGAAACAGCTGCTTAGCTGTTTATAGGGCCCTGGCCACTGTGGGGCTGAGCTACTAGCCCTGAGTTCATTGTGAAAGAACATTAAATGTGGGTCAGTCTCAAACTTGAACCCATTAGAAGGATTCTGTTTGAACCTTGCATTGCATTCCAGCAAACTGCTTAGAGTGCAGCATGCGATGGGCCGCTGCCATGGACAGGAAAAGTTACCATTAATCCAGAAGCAGAAAGCAGCTCAGCATTCCCTGAGGCATCCTGAGGACAACAGGGAGGCCAAGAGGGCCAGTGGCAAAGTGAGATTTTTTTTATTTGACTTCAACATGAGGAGAGGTCTGGAAACAGGAACATGGCATCAGCTCACAGTTGTCAGTCTCAGATGTGAGCACAGCAGGCAGAAGACTGTTTTGTTCCACAGAGTCCAGTGCCATTGGCATTGTCAGAAATAGTACTTCTGGGTAAAATTAAAAATAAAGATTGCCTAGCATCTGTGGTTGGAGCTCAAAGTAAGTGTAGGTGCAAGGGACTTTGGATGAGGTATTGGGATGGGGAGAAATGACATCTGTAGAACAACCAGGGGCTCCCTACAGCCATCTGGTGATGTTTGCTTTTTGCACATAACTTACAAGGACAGATGTTAAAAGTTCTGCTATAGATTCATCGCTCAGCTGCAATGTGGCCTTTAAAGAAGCCATGGTAAAATAATCTTGATTTCCCCCACATCATATATCAAAATACCTGCCAAAGTGATTCAGCTTGGACACTGCTTGTACACAGATTTGTTTTAAGAAAGTGCTGCAAGGTCGGATGTGTGGATAATTTCTTAACCTTCTGCAAAAAGAAGATTGACCCTAGGATCAATAAGCATTCACATGAGTTTCAGAGAGACAGCTGCTCACGAACATGTTGCAGTTTTCCTGCGCGTCGTGTGCCCTGCAAAATTAAGCCCTGACAGTAGCCATTAAGTCAGTGGGGTTTCACCTACATTCACCATTTCATTTGTCTGCATGAGGAGGCTCAATTTAGCTCCGCAGTCGTTGTGTAGGAATGCTCTCCACTAGTCCCTAAATAACTGTGGAGAGCCCTGAAGCATGTCCGTAAGATAAAGTGTCACTGCTTGTTAAAGTGATGAAGCACACACTTACGAAACCCAAATATTTCCTGCTCCTGTAGTCAGTGTGTAGGAATGCTCTTGGCCTGTCCCAGAATAACTAGCAGGAGTGCAGAGGCACGCTGACGAGAAAGCGTGCCATGCTGTTGTGGTGGGGCACCTGGTATTTTCATGCAGACTTCTGCACCTTTGTGGACAACAGTATTAAAGCAGTGTCCAGAACTCAAAGGTGCGCCCTGCCTCTCAGCCAAGCGCTGCTCGCAGCAATGTCTTTGGAAACAAGGCTGCTTCTCATTCATTCACCGTGCCGTGGACACTTGCTCTCAGACCTTGTTTCTGCCTGGTGTCTTACGCACACACTACTGCAGAGCTACACGAAGACCCTTTAATGTGCCCATCCGTGGCGGTCGGAGTGGTTAGGCAGCCATTCTGGGTCCGGCCTTGTGGTCACCCTGGGAAGTGCAGGCACGGGGGGGGGGGGCTGACTGACACGGAGACAAGCAAGGAGCAGGGAGGAGGTGAGCTGGTGATGGTGACAGTGGCCAAGATGAAAGTGGTGGTCAGAGTGGGGCCCGGCGTTGGCCTCTCAGCAGGAAATCGTGTCAGGCAAGTCCCTTCACTGATGGCTTCAGAAACTAAACTACGTATATGGTTTCCAACTCTAAATTTCAAAGTGAAATTCCATCTAAATTTAGTTTTCACACAGTTCAGTTTTTTCTTGAAATGACAAATTGTAGCACATTGTGGAGGTCTTGGACCTGTGTAAGGGCAATAGACAAACTGTGCAGCGCTGCAGGGCGCCAGCCTGTCCTGTCTGCATTCTAGCGTTATCTTGGGAAGGGGTCCCTAGAGAATGAGGGGCATCGAGAAGCAGGACAGTGCTGTCACCCCTAGGGCAGCGCGAGGGAAAAGGGGAGTGCTGGAGGACCGGGACAGAGTCCCGTGGCCCCCTAGCTTCAAGGTAGCATGCTGCGAGAGTCTCACTGACCTTACGAGCATGGCATGTGGCAGCTGTGTACTGTTATTGGGGACAGGCCATATAAGGGTGCAGTAATGGGCCCTTCCTTGTTCCTGGGTGTCCTTGGTCTTCAGGGTCTCAGGGTATTGGAGCCCAGCATGTTCCTAACCACCTGCCTTTTTGATTTTCATCACTATCAGAGCAGAGAGGAAAGCATGGAGCCCCTTGCCTCATGCCAGGGAAGCTGCACCAGGTGTTTGGCTTTTCTGTCAGGACTGTGGCTAACAGGGTACCCAAGGCCAGCTGTGGGGAAGGAGGTTGTGGAGTGGAGTAGGTACCACACCGAGCAGTCCCAGGAATCTGTCCCTGGAGAATATGATTCTAGTCAGATTTTTTTTTTTTTTAACTAGGAATCAAACTCAGGCCCTTGAGCTTGCCAAGGCAGGCACTTGTGCCACTGAAGTATACACCTGGCTCCGCTAGTCATATTATAACTGAAAAGTCAAGGCTCCTTGATGCCACTGTATTTATGGGCTTTGTCTATTGCTTTAGAAAGTTCAACTTTAGGTGCATACTGGCATTTCCTGATATCTGGTTCCAGAATAAAAGTAATTATTTTAAGGACTTGGTAGGCAAGTGGGCAAGCCAAGCAGAGGAAAGAAGCCCTGTTGTAAGCTGGCCTTGGGTGAGGAGAGCTGCATAGGGTGGGCGTGCAGGCAGCAGGCAAAGCCCAGCCCCAACCTCCAGGCCTGACTTCTGTACAGACAAGGTGTGGCCCTGATGCCCTGGGGCACATCCTTCACCCCTCCCACCTGCCCTTAGCACCCTTCTTCTGCCTCCCAGGATTGGTGAGATCAGGGGGACTGTGAAGCCACACACAGGGCTCTGCCCGTCCTCCGGAGGCCCCCAGCCCCCAAGACAGGGCAGGCATCCCAAAGAAACAAGGGTAGAGACCACCTCACATGAGGGTACTGGCTTCCCTGAGTGGCACTTTGGCTGGCAGTGATACTATGCCACTAGCTGTTACAAGGACTATGGACACACCCCCTAGCCCCTCTACAGCCCCAGATTCCCCTGCACAGCTGTTCTTAGGGGGTCAGGCCTGTGGGCTTGTGTCAGCCACATGTGCTGTCCACCGTGTTGTGGACCAACATCCCAGCCGGAGCTCTTACTGTAGGAAGACATCACTTCCCTGAGCCTTTTCTGAGAAAATATGAGAAATTAGGCCCAGTCTGGGGTTTCATAGTTGGCCTCCCTCAACACTGCAGCTCGGGGACAATGTGGGCCACAGGCAGCTATCGCTGTGGGCTGGCTCCTTGTCCCCTATACCTGGGTGTATAGTTCTATACTTGTCCCCAGACTTTTGCCTCATGGGGCCAGGGCACAAGTTGGCAGAGTGGCACTGCAGAGCCCCCAGCTTCCTTGAAGCCAGCACCATTGCAAGCTGGAGACGAACAAGGCCTGACCGCCATCCTACCCAAGCCAGGGCAGCTGGGGCTCAGCACAGTGGCCCTGACATGCACAGAGCCATTAGTCCCCAGATTGTCATGTGGGGCAGGACAGGAATGCAGCCCTTTTGTGTCTGCCATCCAGTGAAGTCGGAAGTGAGTTGTCAGCCAGAGCTGTGTCTCTGGATGGCCTCTGCCTCCACTGCCCCAGAGGCACAGGTTGGTCTGTGCCACAGACCAGGGCTGCTGTCCACACTGTCATCTGTCCCTTCTCTCCTCCCCAGACTACTGGTGCCTGGATGACCTATTCCGTGAGATGGTGAGGTGCTACGTGGGGATCACTGAGAAGCTTCCAGAGCACCGTCCTGACCCGGCCACTGTGGAGGGCTGCTCACAGCTGAAGCCGGATAACTATCTGCTGGCCTGGCATACGCCCTTCAGTGAAAAGGGTCAGGAGCTTTTCTCATCCCAAGCTGGCTGCCTGTCCATGTGGTAACCTCTTTCCCTGTGGGCTTTGTCCTCCATTCCTGGTTCACTTGCAGCTATTCTGGGGCTGCGTGGAGGCAGCCAGGCCCATTCTATGCCTCCTTGGGGTGTATGGGACTGGCAGATGTGGCCAGGGCTACAGTCACTGTCCCTGGAAACTCAGGTCTGGTCTGAGAGCAGGTGCTCACAGGCAGGCAAGAGACTCAGGCCTCCAGCGCTGGCAGCCAGGTGTGTAGAGCAGGAGGAGCAGCAGGGCAGGTGTAGACTGCCAACAGCCCTAAAGGCCTGTGGTCACCAGGAGCACTTGCGCTGCCTGTGAGTCGGTGGAAGAGACTGCCTCCTGAGAAAAGCAACTGGCATTGGCAGTCAGGATTGTGGACTGGAAAGACCTCTGTTCCCCTCAGCTGTCCCCCAGAAGACTCAGGACCCATGAAGTGTGATGCGCAGAGGCAAGGGTCCAAGGGTGCACTTTGCTCCATGTGCACTGCAGCATGGCACTCATGGCCCCTTGTGGAGCGGGTGGCCAAGCGTGCCGCAGCACGCAGAGCAGTCCTGTGCCACTGCAGAGGAGAGGAAGGGGTCTGGGTGCTGAGACACGGATAGCCCTCAGCTGCAGACTGAGAAGAAAGCAGAGCCAACCAGTGTGCCTGGCTCCACCCCCTGAGTTCAGAGAGGGTGCACATGGAGCATTTACAGCAAATCCAGCCAAATCCAAGTGGCATCAGAGTGGGAAGGGTATGAAGACTCCAGATAATGGCCCATAGGCTGGACCAAGAAACAAGTGCCCACTGTGTACTGCCGACAGGAAATGCTCCCTGTAAGTGGATGGCAGAAAGATGGGAAGGGTGTACAATTCCATTCCACCCAAGAGAATCACAGGCTGGGGATGGCCCAGGTGAGCACATACCCAGCAAGCAGAGGCCCTGGCTCCACTCCCATGCAACAGCAGCAAGCCAGCAAACAAGCTCGAGCCAATGTAACTATACTAATGCTCACAGTCAATTTTGAAGCAAAGCATATTCCTGGGAATAAAGAGGGTAACCTTCCTGGGATTCACGCCATCTACTGGGGCATATAACACACCAACATGCACACATGCCTTCAAAACACATGAAGCAAGCTTATGGTGCTGCAGAGGGACAGGCAGATCCATAGGCAGACGTTCCACATTAACACTTTCACTTTAAGAAACTAGAAATTCAAGAGCAAATTAAACTCAAGAGAAGTAGCTGAGATAATAGAGCCAACCGCAAAAGGGGAAGCCAGAAAACCCAAAAGCTGGTTCTTTTTTTTTTTTTTTTTTTTTTTTTTTTTTTTTTTTTTTTTTTTTTTTTTTTTTTTTTTTTTTTTTTTTTTTTTTTTTTTTTTTGTCTTTCTGAGACAGGGTCTCACTATGAAGTTCAGGCTGGCCTTAAGCTCACTTTATAGCTCAAGCTGGTCTCAAACTCACAACAATCCTCCTGTCTCAGCCTCCCGAGTGCTGGGATTACAGGCATGCGCCACCACACCCGGCTAAAAGCTGGTTCTTAAGAAGTTTAAAAAAAGTTCAAAAATAGATGATCCCCAGCTATGCAAGATGGGCGCACCTGTCATCCCCAGCTACCTAGGAGGCTGAGGAAGGAGACCAGCCTAGGCAGGGTAAGGAGACCCTGTCTCAAAATAAAAAAATAAATAAAAGCAGGCAGGGAGTGTAGGTTAGTAAAAAGACCTGGGCTTAGTGCCTAGTATTAAAGAATGAACTGATACTCTTCTGGCTAAACAAAGAACAAGAAGATGGGTTACCCCTGGCAAACATGAAGGTAAGGCCAGGTCAGCCTGCAAAACTGAGAGGAAAGGGGGCATGCTACCACCAGCTTCATGCAGTAAGTCCAACAGCGCGGATGGAGTGGACACAAAACACCAGAGCTCCCTTGTGAAGATGCAGGAGACCCAAGTGCTCATGTCTTCCAAAGAACCATAGAGAAGACTGCCTGGAGACCCTACCAAACCCTCACAGAAGAGACCATAGCTGTGTGCACAGCTCCTCCAGAGAATGGGAGCCTATTCTGAGCCTGTTTTTAGCTTCTGACACAGGATGGAGCCCCATTTGCTTGACTTCTCTTCTGTGCCTCAGCTTCCTGCCTCAGAGACTCCAGGGAGGATGGAGGGTGGGTGGAGGTGAATCGGGCTCACCCAGTCAGACCACAGGCCACCCAGCCACGGTGGACAGGAGGTTCAGATGTTTCACCAGAGATGACGCAGGTCAGCAGCCACAGAAACTGCTCAGCCGCAATGGGCATTAGGGAAGTGAGCTGCAGGAGCCACAGCATACCTGTCAGAGCAACTGAAGAGACAGAGATGGCCGGCAAAGCTGTGAGGTGTGGGCAGTTAATGATGGAGGCAAAAGGTGGCCCAGGCACTTTGGGGTCAAGGGGAAGTACCTCAAAAAGTTACACACACGTCACCCCACAACCTAGACGCTCCTGAGCACATGTCCACAGAGAGGAAAACATAGCCCTGGTCCATCCATTGTGGAGCCCGGTGCTGGAACACCAGCCTCCTGTCAGAAGGGGCTGGATGACCAGCTGTGCTGTGTCTGCTCTGTTCAGCAGTGGGAAGGTAAACTGCGTACAACATGGGACGCATCTCAGGGCGTTAGGCTGTCTGACGGAAACAGGCGAATAAGAGCCTCCTGTCAGACCTTCTCATAGGCCTGCAGGTTCACCGTGAGCTAACTGGAACCCAGCGACGCTGTCTCTAGAACGAAAAGGCCAGTCTGGCTGAGAGCAAGCAGTGGGGACACGCCTACTTCTCTGTCTCCCCAAGGAGCAGCCTGTTTGTATCTGTCCCAGCCCACAGAGTCTGGTTTCAGCAGCTGCAAAGCCTTTGGGCTGGGTGGGGCCTGACATGCTCACTGTCTCCCTTGCAATGTCCATGTCCTCATCTGGACAAGCTCTGATGGGTGTGTTATTACTTACATTTTTGTGCCTTAGAAGTTACTTGGGAATGCTGATTACCGGGGTGGGGCTTTGGAATGCAGTCTGAATCTGGGTGCTCCCACATAGGCTCGGGGTTCGGAGCAGCCACCAAAGCCATGTGCATTGGCATGCGGTACTGGAAACCAGAACGGCTGGAGACCCTGGTGGAGGTCAGCGTTGAGTGCGGCCGGATGACCCACAACCACCCCACAGGTGCGCTGGCACTGGTGTCTTTTCCAGCCTACGGAGTTGGGGCCCCAACCCCACACAGAATGGGGTAATTTCTCTGTCTTCAGCTTTGCCTTAGGTCTGCCATCCATGAGGTGTTAAGTAGGTGACCTTGAAGAAAGTACAAGGGCAAGATTCACGTGGGTTCTGACACCTTCCCTATCAGAGCAAAGAGAGGAGCAGCGCAGATCGTAGCCCTGACCAGACTCCAGGCTGAGTGGGGCCAGGTGCAGCCCTCCACCCTGGTGGTTCTGGGAGCGAGGCAGAACCCAGCCAAGCCTCTGTCTCCACACCCAGACTGCAGGAGACTGTAAAGGTGCCGTGTGAGTGAGGTGGGGACATGGCACCTTTACAGTCTCCTGCGTGATTCAAGGTTGGTGCTGTGGGATTGCTCCATCACAGTGCATCACCCAGAGAGACATGTCCTCATGGAGCTCAGGTGGCAGCTGCCCAGCCCAGAATGTGCCCCTAGGCAGTGACCCAAGAGGTGTGAGGAGGTTCTGAGTTGCTCCCTCCTGCCTCCAGACTTCTATCGCAGGAACCTCCAAGGTCGCCTTTCCAGGGCTGGTGTAGCCAAAGCTATTGACCTGTCCCTCCAGCTAGCACCCCGAGCACGGCTGAGAGCAGGCCTGGCTGCACGGCATGTATCGGCAGGTGCTGGGCACTGGACCTGCACTAAGAACGCCGGGCCCTGTGGCCCCCATCCTAAGCTTCTAAATCAGCCCTGGGCCAAGTCTGGGTGGCTGGAAAGGAGTCTGAGTGGGCACCTGCTGGCTGAGAGGCTCAGCTACTCAGTCAACCTGAAGTCAGACTTTCTGGCCCTGAGGTGCTTGGCTAAAGCAGCACCAGGCCGCAGGCATTTGCCTTTTGAACCCGAGCTTCTAAAGCACTCACCAGTGTCTTTGCTCAGACTTGAAAACTCCTTCAGCCACTTGCTAGTGCAAGGCCCACCTACACTGGGCTGGGCCTGAGGGTGTCCAGATGTAGTCTGTGCAGACACACTTGGACAAGTGCCTCTCTGCTCCCCTTTCCAGGGGGAGCCACCTTAGCAGCGGGCATTACAATGTCTGTGACTCTGAGTATCTGTGTCCCTGAATGCTGGCCAGGTCCAGGAGGAGGTTAGGGACACAGTGCTCAGGTAAACACCATTGGGGTGCTCAACTGCCCTGTGGGATTATTCTTCCCCAGGGGTGAAGGGAGACCAGAGCCATTGTGGGCAGCCCTTCTCCATGAAACAGCTATGCTAAGTGGCTGCCCAGTTCTTACCTGGCAGGTCCAGTGCAGAGCCGACACAGCCCCGAATGGACCAAGGCTGAGAGGCTGGGCCACATACAGTGTATGCTGTGTATGAGGCGGGTGACAGAGCCATCTCTGCCCTGTGCTCCAGGCTTCCTTGGGTCCCTGTGCACAGCCCTGTTTGCATCCTACGCGGTGCAAGGAAAACCACTGGTGCAGTGGGGGAGAGACATGCTGAAGGCCGTTCCGCTGGCCGAGGAGTACTGCAAGAGGACCATCCGGCACATGGCGGGTGAGTGGGCTGGTCCCCACGGATGGGCAACATGCCTTCCTCACAGGGAGAGCACCTGCCCAGAGCAGTGCTGGGCACACGTGCAGTCAGAGCTCGTTGAGCTCTGCCTCTGACTTTAGCAGTGAGGAGGAGCTGCTTCCTGCCTGACTTCCCACAGTGACCCACTGTGCTCAGGGCAAGAGGGGGCAGGGAGGGACACGTCTCTCCAGGGAGGGGAGCCACCTGCACCCTACACCACCCCCTTGCCTCTGCCCAGCCTGGAGGTATGTGTGTCCATGCCACATGCCCCAGAGATCTGGGCCCACAACGGGCTTCTGCTCTCCATTTACTCAAAGCCTGCCATCCTGACGCCAGTGACATGCTAGCCAGCTTTATCAAGCAGAGGTACCAGGAGTCTGATCCTAAGATTTAGAGGAGTGGGTGTCAGGAGGCCCTGCTGAGGAAGCCGCAGGGCAGCTAGATGTAGGGCCACGGCCTGGCCAGGAGTCTGAGGTGCTCTCCCGGCTGATACTTCTGGTAGCTTCTTTTACCCACAGGAGGGGCACTTATCTCCAGGGGGGAGATGAGCCTCCAGGAACACTTTGGGAGGTCATGCTTGCATTGATGTGTACCTGGTCACAGTCCTGGAGGACGCTGGGCCTATGGTAGCCACCAGCCTCTCTCAGGACTGACCCTCCCCTGGGCATGGCCATCATGAGCCCCACTGCAGGCCCTAGCGCAGCAGCAGGCTTCATGTCCTTTGCCTGGTTAATCCATTCTAGGTGGCACAGATGTCCACCCATGTGGTAGGTGCAACAAAGTTCTGAACTTGCAGTAGGGCAAGTCTGGGTCAGTGAGGGTCCTAAAGGGGAAATGAGTGCTTTGCTCAGAATGTTCTATTGGACAGTCCAGGTGGAGCCCCTGGCTGGCTGACCTGGGGACCGTGTCTTGCTTTTGGAGGACTGAAATGTACGCCAGCCAGGGATGGTCTGCTGGTGTCAGATTTATTACTGCAGTCCCAATCCTTTGACAGGGACACCCAGCCCAGCCCTCCCAGCCAGCCAGCCCAGGGCAGTGTGGTCTAGCACTCCTGGAACCCCTTGCCTTGGCCATTCTTGGTTCCTAGGATAGTGAAGAGCCAGAGTCCCTCTGCTGGCCTGGGCTTTGTACAGCTATTGGCAGAGCCATCTGGCCATGGCCTGGCTAGGGTGCTGTGAGCTCACACTGCCCGGGCCCTGGGTCCAGGCATGACCCCCATGGGTCTCATGATTGAGGTGTGCAAGCCCAGGGCCACCTGAGAGTCCTCTGCCCCCCCCCCCCCACTGTCCCCAGTTCTGGCCTGGTCTACAGGCATGTCCATTATGCCTGGGTTCCTCAGGGTCAGGGCAGCCAGGCCTAGACTGAGGCTTGGAGCTCAGAAGATGCCACTCAGTGTGTCCTTCTTGCCAACAAAGCCACCAAGGATTACCATGTGTTTCCAGGGCTTGAGCAGAAGCTATTAACTAAGAGCATGGACTTCCTGTCCCTGGTGCAGAGGAACCATATTAGCTTAGTGAAAACAATGCTCAGGCTTTCTCCAAGAAGGCACCAGATCAGTGCAGCCCTGTCTAGCTCTGGGCTAGACCCACGTCATCTCCACCTTCTTCCTGCAGCCCAGAGTGGCCACCCTAGAGGTGTGACCTGGGCATGTCCCTCCACCCTTGCTGCAGCACCCATGAAATGTCCTCAGGCCCTCGTCTGTGCTTGTGTCTAGAGTACCAGGAGCACTGGTTTTACTTCGAAGCTAAGTGGCAGTTCTATCTGGAGGAGAGAAAAATCAGTGATGACACAGAAAACAAAGCCCACTTTCCTGACAACTATGGCAATGCAGAGGAGAGGGACAAGGTGAGTCATGCCCAGCCACAGGACTGCACAGTCATGGCAAAGCAGGCAGGTAGCAGACAGGTGGATGTGGGCATGGGTGGGTGGAAGGATGGGTGGTGTAATATTCAGGTCACAGCTGCTCCTGCGGAGGGCCAGCATCCCAGGGCAAGGGGAGGGATGGAGAGGTCATCCATGACAGTAGATAGGTGGATGTGGGCATGAGTGGGTGGATGGACAGATAGTTGGACCACAGCTGCAGAGGGATCTCAGGTTTAGGCTGCCTGCACCAATGTGTTCTGCTTGGGACATACCCCTGACCTGGGCTCTCTCCAGGTTTACAAGAAGTGGAGCTCAGAAGGCCGAGGGGGACGACGGGGCCACGATGCACCCATGATTGCCTATGATGCCCTCCTCGCAGCAGGGAACAGCTGGGCTGAGCTTTGCCACCGGGCCATGTTCCACAGAGGTGAGGCGTCCTCATCCTGCAACTCCTTTGATACGCAGGGGCAGCCCCAGCCCAGCTCCTGCTGCAAAGTTCTCACCACAGTGCCTCCTGTGGCTGCCCAGCAACCTTTCCGCCTGGGCATCTGCAAGTCTCACCAGGCACTGTCCAGTGACAGGGCTCTTGTCCCTGGGTGCTGCTAGCTCCAGAGCAGCGGCTTCCCTTGAAGGCGCTGCATGAGATCCAGCCTCCCACATGCAGGGGTCCTGAGTGGGGCAGCCTGGCCTCCAAGCCATCCCTTCCTGGCAGTGCTGCCCATGGAAAGCTGATGCAGAGTGGGCAGAGCAGGCGGGGCTAGTCCTTGGCGCTGGGGTCTGGGCTCAAGATTTCTCCTGCAGAGGGCAGCATCCCTGGGTAGGGAGCAGCAAGCGGAAGGTCCAGGGCAGAGGGGTAGGCAGAGTGAGAAAGCCAGAGCTGAGGCTAAAAGGATGGTGAGCACGTGGCACGGGACCAGAGAGTCTGGGGGACTACAGTGGCCACCGGCACAGAACCAGGAGGGGGCCAGCGAGCCTCAGGCCTGAACCCTGCTGGAGTGCCAGAGCGTCTCTGGATGTATGTGAGTCCATGCATGTGTGAGTGTGTAATAGGTGTGGGTGTGACTGCAGTCGTGAATTGGCTGGGTGTGGGTTGTGTTGCAGTGTGTGTGAGTGTGACTGTGTGTGTGTGAGCTTAGTGTAGTGTGTGGGTGTGCTTGTGTGTGTGAATGAGGACTTCAGTGTGGGGGTGGCGTGAATGTGGGTGTGAGAGCTGACATATGTCACGCAAGTGTGTATGTGCACACGGCACTGGTGTGCATCTGCATGGCTGTGGGTTGGTTTGCTGCCAGGCAGGTGTTGTTGGTGGCAGCTGTGGCCCTGGTCCTGCTCTCTGCTTCCTCTGCAGGGTCCTGCTGTGTCACAGCATGCAGCCAAGTAGGGTTGCCTTGGGCTGGGGCAGCACAAGCCCCAGCCTCTTGTGTCTGCATTACAGGTGAGAGTGGCGCGACGGGAGCGATCGCCGGCTGCCTGTTTGGGCTGCTGCACGGCGTGGATGCTGTCCCCCAGGGCCTGTACCAGGAGTTGGAGCACAGGGCCAGACTGGAGGAACTGGGCGTCGCCCTGCACCGCCTATCCACAGAGGAGAAGTAACGCGCATCCGCGGCCCCTAGAGGGCGCCCTGGGTCCCACACATGCAAGCACCTGCGTGCTCACACTTGAAGCCCGTGCCCCACTGGGGTGGGGTGGGGGGTGTACTGCGCCGCAATTACACGTTAACCCCCCTTTGTGAATACCACGTGCCGCATAAAGTACACTGCTTGGCCTACCTGAATATATTTCCTGACCTCACTGGAGCCTAGAGCTTTTTGATGTTATCCTGGTCCTGCTGAGCTTGGGTCTGCAAATGCGCAGAGTGGTCTCTCAGACATGGTATAAGTTACGGTGCAGATGAATGAATGCCACTTACTCACATACTTCAATGCTAACTGCAAGTCTCGCCTTTCGAGCACTTGCCTTGCTCTTTCTGCCTCTTCCACATGGGTCTGGAGGGCTGGGGCACCTGACTCAGACTCCTTCTCCTTCTCCTCCTCCTTCCCCTCCCCTCCCCCCTCTTCATCCTCCTTGCACTTTGGGGACAGCTGTTCCTGCCATCAGGCATGTGTGGCTTTGCATGGAGACACCCATGCCAGACACCATCGGGAAGTCGGTGGCTGTGTTTCACCTCACCAGCAGGTTTTAGCTCTGGAACCAGCCTTCAGGACAAGTCCCTGAGAAGGCCTGGGGCAAAGGACTCCTACCGCTGCCTGCCTGGTCCCCTTGGTCCTCTTGTCACACTACCCTGGAGTGGGCTGCAGGCTCCCAGTGGGGAGGATACAGTGGGGCTGACTGCCCAATGGCTTTGGGCACATCTGCTGCACTGGGAGTGCCCACCTGGGCACTACCACTCCAGGTGTAGCTCAGAGCCATGGGCAGGTGACAGCAAGGCCTGGCTGATGGTGTGGACAAGTCCAGGCTTCTTCTCTCTCAGTCTCAGCTTCTGACAGTGAGGGCACCATCTTCCAGGTTGGTGTGTTGGGGTCTGAGCGTCTGTCCCCCTTCCCACCCAGGCCTGGTGGAGAGGCAGGCACGACCCAGGCTGGGAAGCTGTGTCTGCTTGGGGTGGGACGGCTGTGTGGATGAGCTCCTCAGCCAAGAGTGTATGAGTCGTGGCTCAGAGAGAATCAGCCAGAACCAGACAGGCAGGAGCGGGCAAGGCCACAGGATGTGGCCCGGAAGAGTTGGCTTTTAGGCAGAGGGCTGTGTGCGCTGGACACATGCAGGACCTCGTGGCGCCCCAGCTCGGGGAGTGTGCTGCAGAGGCCTTCGCTCCTCAGCCCCTTCTTCGCAGCCTTGCCCTGGCTCTGGTGCCTCCTGTGATGGTCACTGGCACTCAGTGTGTGGACTTCGGTTTCCTGTGTGTGGATCTAGGGACCAAGCCCAGAGGTGCTCTACTGCAGAGCACGTCCTCACCCTTCTACTTTCATGCTCAGACAGGGTCTCCCCGAGTTTCCGGAGCCTCAAACTGTGGTGCTCCTGCCTCAGCTCCTGAGTAACTGGGTTGATGCACTGCAGCTGGCTGTTCTGTTCAACATTTCAATCCTCCATTCTTTAGAGTTACTTATTAATTCATTTACTTGTTTATTTATTTGATACAGGGTCATGCTACACAGACCCTTAGATTCATAGTGATCCTCTTGTGTCAGCCTTCCCGGCACTGGGATTACAGATGTGTGCCACCACACCCAGTTCTAGGGCTGACATAGCATGCAGTAGTGGAGATTGAACTTGGGACCTTGCGCTTGCCAGCCAGGCACTTATGCCACTGAGCTATCTCCCCAGCCCCTACAGTTCCTTTCAATGCTACTCTCTCATCTGTTCTGAAAGACAGCACTCTGCAGTGGTGCTACACTGCTGTGATGTGGGTCTGCTGTTCTTTGATATTCTGAAGTTGTGATATAGACTGTTTGTGTGCTCTGTGGTTTAATTGGCAGAGTTCTTCTTTCTCTGAGACCTATGAGGCAATGGGCATCTATGCCCAGAATCATTAAACCTGAGAGGTGTCACTGACTGGGACATTTTTGTCCAGGGACCCTGGTGGACTGCATGGTCACTGTGCCAGGGCCAGGGTCAGTGCCTGTCCCTGGGGACAACCGGAGGACACAGCAGGTGTGGTGGAAGACGTGGCCTGTTGCACCCTACTTTCTGCCTAAATCTATCACAGCCTCCTCTCTTCAGGGTCCTGGGGACGTGGGGCAAAGCAGAGAGCAGGACCCAGGGCTAGGCTGCTGGGAAGCCGGCAGGGAGAGAGCTGGGCCCCAGCAGCTGCTTGTGCACTAAGACGCACTCCCAAGTCCCGTGTGAGACAGAGGCTGGCAGGGAGACATGAGTCCTGCACTTACAGCTGAGTTTGTTTACTTTATTTCTCAAACTTGATCAATGGCTGAAAGATCTCCGTGTGTATTTGAAGGCATTTTTCAGAGTTTTCTCATCTGAAAGTCAGATGAGGTTTGGCAGGCACTGGAGGTTGCAGGTCCTGGAAGCTAAATGTCTGGGCAGAGGTTCTTAAGAGTACCCTGACAATCCAGGCAGGTGGAGCTTGTAGTCTACTCGGGAGACTGAGGCAAGAGTATCTCTGGCTCAAGACCAGCCCTGGCAACTCAGTGAGATCCTGTCTCAAAAAGGAAAAAAAAAAAGTCACTGTGAAAATAATGACAAAACTTAAAACACACACTGTAAAATGGACACAGCTACACTCCCCACAGCCTGGCCTCTAAGTAGACCTGGTTGTGCCTGACTTCCCCCGTGCTGTGTGCTGCTTGGAGAAAGGTGCCGTGCCCCTCAGGGCTATTTCCCTGGTCCACTCCTCCCACGAGGCAGGTGGATGTGCAGACCACGCTGCTGGGGGCTTCGTGCCCCCCTTCAAGTGAAGAACCAAGATGAGGCCCCAGGTGTTGGAAGCACCAAAAGGCATCGATCCACGCGCCCAGACCCTCCCAAGGCCCTGTGCCCTGGGTCTTTGCCCCTGTGGACAGCCCCTGCTGCGTTGCTGATTTTCAGTTAGCAACCAGGAAGGGACATGAATTGGATGGCTTCTCAATCCAGCTGTACAGGTTGGAATGGAGGCTACAGGGACAAGGGAATGGCAGGGCGGCTCCTGACCTTTTTTCGTCCAGAGAGCACTACAGGTGACCCCAGAGTCATCAGCCCTCACGTAGCTCCTCATGCTGGAGGTGAACCATTGAAGGCCATTACCTGCCTCTGCCTGGGCTCAGGCAGGTGCCCTGGCATGGCCTCCCAAGCATCCCAGGGGCCAGGGAGCCCTGAGCCTCAGTGCTGCCCCAGGACCTTGAGCACTGTGTATCACAGCGGCTTTGCTTCTGTTCTTGCCCATTTTTATTGTTTTCCAAAGCTTTCAAACTCACAAAAGGTCACAAAACTTGTGAGACAACACCCATGTCTCCTCCACCCCACTCACCACCACTGGATCCCACCCCTTTGTGACCCTTGTTCACTACACACCTGTGCACAACACAGACACAGCAAGGCAGGGACAGACAAGAGACACCAACACCAGAGACAGCCCTGGGGACACGGGCACACACAGAGACATTCAGGGATAACACAGAGACATGCAGAGACATGCAGGACCAGACTCTCTCTCTCTCTCTCTCTCTCTCACACACACACACACACACACACACACACTCACTCACTTTGTTGGGACCACCTGAGACTCACCTGTGAGCTGCATGCTTTGACTGTCCACATTTCAGTGACTTCAGTAAGAACCTGTCCTTCTATGACTGCTTCCTGCTCCTCTGTCAGGAAATCTAACCTGCCCTGAGGCCATTACCAGCCCGACAGCACCATTCTGTGACGGATTATATTCTGTGGGTCCCTTTTCATCTGTTTACTTGAACCACGAGCAAACCCACCAGAAAGGCTCAGTGGGCTGCTCTAAGTGCACCAGCCTGGCCAGTGCTGAGGGGCTAGACCCAGAGCACCCACTCAGCAGCCCCTGGCCCCACAGCCAGGGTGCCAGGTCCAAGTCGCAGGCCCCATGCTGGCCGCAAGCCCATGCACTGCTGTGTATGTGTCAGCTTTCCAGAGGGGCCTGCTGGAGCAGGCTCTCGAGCTCGCCCCAGCACAAAACGAGGACAACACAGACTGCCCACCACACTTGTGCTGTGCCCACTCAGCCCCAGGCTTCTAGGGTTTCTGGAAAGAACTCTCTCTTTTGGTATTAGGTTTTCTTATTCATAAATCTAGGATGTACTTGTGAAGTCTGGGACCCTCAGCAAACAGGGAGGCCCCTGTTCTGAAAGCCACCTCGTGGGGCAGAAGCAGTGCCCATGTGTATGAGGCCTGGCCTCTAGCCCTGCCATCAGGAAGGTGGCAGGCAGCTTTTATTTCTCGGTTTTTGTTTTGTCTTATTTTGTTTTGTGGTACTAGAATCAAACTCAGGATCTTGTGCTTGCCAGGCAGGTGCTGTGCCTCTGACGTACATCACTGGCCTGCCAGACAGCTTTTAAAACTTGCTTTTTATCAAAAGCACTAGTGAGCCCGAAATAACTGTTTTGCTAATGCTAGCGCGGAGCCCCACCCTGCCTGGGTCAAAGTGGACATGTGGCTCTGTCACGCCCTTCATCCATCCTGCCAGCTCGAGCTGTGGAGTACTGTTCCCGGTGTTGGGTCCATGCTTGGCTGGGCACTAACTCTCAGCTGCTGGGCAGAGTAAAAGAAACCACTATGGAGAAGCCACTCTGTCTGTCCAGAGCAAAACGACCAAAACCACACCTGGGAGCTGGGGTTCTGGGGCTGTGGACAGCAGACAGTGGCCCCTTCTACTGTGCCCTGCTCATGGTGAGGCCAGGCAGCAGGAACTGCCCCTGGCCTATATGGCTTATGACAGACATGCCAGGAGGAAGCAGCCAGAAACTGGGATATGTTGGCTACTCAGCAAGTGAGCCAGGCATTTGCCTTTTGTTAGGTGAGAAGGAGCAGGGAGACCTGCTGCTCCTCTGCCCTGAGCCCCGCAGAGTGGGAGCAGAGACATCTCTCTAGAGACTGTCCCCCTGGTGGGCACACAGGGCCCTGGGGCATGTGCCAGAGACATCCTTGGCTGAGTACAGGAGCCAACAATGGTACAGACAGCTGGGCTCCCACAGAGGGGTTGGGAAGAGTGCTCCTAGCAGGTGCAGGCAGCTGCATGCGGCAGCGTGGCCACCCTTGCCTGGCCTCATCTAAGCCAGCGCTTGCCATGGGCACCCCGTGTTCCACAGGACAAGTATGGGGTCTTGTGGGGCCTTGTGGAGCCTGACGTGAGCTCATGTGAGACCCACTTCTCCAAGGAAGGGGCAGAGGCAGGTGGGCTCCGGAGCAGGGTGTGCAAGCATGCTGGAGACCAGATGCAGAGGTCAGGGCCCAGCTGCTAAGGACAGAAATGAGAGGAACCAGGGCCTCAGGGTGAGCGCCACAGTGGCCCCAACAGGGCTGCGGCGCTCTGGTGAGCGGCTCAGCCTCCTCGTCTTTCAGATGACCTCCACTGCCAGCCAGGGAGCTCATGCCAGTATGCCTGGAAGGCTTGCTGTGCCTATTTGCGTTGGCCCTGGAGGGGAGATTCAGGTCTGTGGCTTGTGTAGGCCCCCAAGGGTTTTGGCCACAGGCTCAGTCCTGGCTGCTGCTGGGGACGGACTTGCATGGGTGCCCACTTGCATGGGCTAGGGCACTGGGTTTCAGCCTAGCTGAGGTGCTGGTCATGGGGCAGGAGGCCTGGATGAGGGCTGGTGCCTCAGAGACGCACAGAGAGGCATCCCTCCAGCTCTGTGGCATCTGGGGTCCCTAGCAGCTTCACCCCATGGTGGGCTGGATCCAGGACCCAGAAACCTGAGGCCACAATGGCTTTAGCTGGTGGCCGCTGGAGCCCAGACCAGGCACCGCGGCAGACTTGCACCAGGGCAGCCAGTGGGCATGGCTCACCACCTCTCCATGGTGTAGGAAGAGCACACGGCAAGGCCGTCAGCGTGGGACCAACTCTGCTTGCCACAAGGTGTCACCAGCCCAGCATGGTGAAGAAGGGGCCCTGCAGCAACTGTAGCATCCAGACAACACATGGCCTGCATGTGACCCCCAACTGCTAGGTCACCCACTTCAGGAGGGAGGGCTGAAGCCAGTGCTCAGTTTAGACAGGAGGCTCAGCGGGAAGTGGGGACCATCACAGCCATTAGTCAGATGATCAGAATGTCCCCACTGCACGGGGCTGGGCAGCTATTTCAGTCATCTGAATGACTCAACCTGAGAAGCCCTGGAGATGACTGAACTGGCCCAGCTGGCTCCCAGAAGGTGAGCAGAGGTCCCAGGGACAAGGTCCTACCAGCCCTCCCCACTGGGCAGGTGAGTCTGGCCCCTGAGAGCGAGGTTCCCATCTCATGTCCCTGCAGGTCCTGTGGCTCCCAGGGACTTGGTCACAAGTATCTGTGTGGTCTGGCACATGGATCTCAGCTGGGACAGGTAGCAGGACACTCCCCAGCCCCATGGCAGTGCAGAGATGAAGCAGAGACATGGGGCACTGGTGGGAGAGAGTGGCTGGGCAGGTGTCCCAGAGTCCTGTGTGTGCAGGGTCCTTGGCACTTGTGCTCAGACCCATAGAGGAGGTGAGTGTGGAGCTCCACAGCCTGGGGGAGGAGGGCAGGGAAGGGGCCCACTACGTAGGCTAGCAGTGGACTCGCACAAGCTAGCAGCTGGCAAGAGGGAGGAAGCTACCCTGCCGTCTGTCATGACTGGGACTGATAACCTGAGGACAATGCTTTCTGGCAACAAGTTCAGGTCTAGCACATCTGACAGCTTAGGACAAGCAGCTGGGGTGGCTGGGGTGGGACCAAGGCAGCTCTGTGTGCCACTTGTAAAGGCAGAGGAAACAGGAGGTGAGGGACTCAGGGTGGCGCAGGGGTGAGCTTGGGTGCTGTGCCCAGGGCTAGCTCCAAGATGCCGAGCCTAAGCAGACCCGGGCCACGAGAGATGCTGCCCACGTGTAAACCTCCTGCTGCAGGGATGGTGTGAGTCATGGCACCACCTCACCCCAGCCACATCCCAGCTTGAAGCAGCAGAGTGCACAGCCTCCCTGGAGCCAGCACCAAGGGAGTGCATCCTCCAGGCCCAGCTGGGAGTGCGGGGCTGTGGGAACATGGAACGCCCTCCTCGACCTGAACCCTCCACTGTGCTGCCCACAGCATCCCAGAGGCTAATGTCCTTGGGGAAAGGAAGTTTCTCTCTCCCCAGGCAACCTCCTGGGCACCTGCACCTGCAGAGAGAGGTGTCAGACCCCTACCTCCTGGTGCGCTGTGCTCATCCTAGGCCAACCTGCCATCATGGGACCCATGGCTCCAGCATGTCTCATAGATCGAGATGCCAGCCACAGGCAGTTCGTCCCCCTGGGCAGAGAGAATGGAGGCAGGGCCAGCACTGAAGTCACTGAGACTCCTTGGGTCAGAGGCTGGCGCCTTGAGTCCCTATTACTCAGAACAGTGAGACTCCTTGGGTCAGAGGCTGGCGCCTTGAGTCCCTATTACTCAGAACAGTGAGACTCCTTGGGTCAGAGGCTGGTGCCTTGAGTCCCTATTACTCAGAACAGTGGCGTGCAGGCTAGGCTCAGGGCAGCTGCCTTTGGGTTAGCTTATTTTTATACAGGTGTCATTCCTGCAGAGTGGCCTGGGTGTGCCCAGGCTGTGGCTCTTGTCCTAGCATCTCATCTACCTTGTGTTTCCATGAGGACTGCTGTCCCAGGCTTGGGTGTCTCAGCCCTCTTGGTGGCTCTCAGGCGACACTGAAGGCTTCACAGGGGCTTGGAAGGAGGGCTCATACCCCAGGATCTGGGTCCATAGGTCCACTGGTGTGGATGTCCATCCCCTGGCCACAGTCACGCAGCAATGAGTGATTGGCCAGGGTAGGGCATGGAGACCTTGTCATCCCACCTTGACCCCAGGCTTGCCTGGCAAGTGTGCTTAAATGAGAGTGTGTGTGGCTTCTGGAATCAGACTCCCTCTCCTGAGGGTCGCCATTTCCAGTTGGCTGAAGTCTGCAGCTCTGCTGCGCGGCTTTTCCATGGTAAGCAGGGCCAGGCATCATGGTCTTCTGTCTGTGGATGCACCATTATTTAAGCAGCCCTGCGTTGGACATAGGAGTATTCACTGACTTATTTGCTTCTGCAGTGCTGAGATGACCCTAGAGCTCCATGCAGCCAAGGGGAAAGCTCTTATTCTGAGCCATGCCTCAGCTCTTGGGTTAGGGTTGTAACTGTATAATTAGCACAGTGACCCCTTTCCCTATGGTATTTGAATCTAACTGACTCTAGAATGAGCCACGAACAGCCACAGCCACTGTGCAACCACTCAGCGTACCAAAACTCAGGGTGATCTTATCACCACTACCTAGACAGTGGGCAGGTCCTCTGGCTGACCAGGAGCCTTCTGCTGTGGTCCAGGCCATCCTGGAATGGAGCTCCATAGCCTGGCCCAGCTGGCAAACCCTGTCAGTAGAGGGACCCATCTCTCCAGGCCAGGTGGCTGGAAGAGGAGCCGGGCTCACACAGGGTAATGTGTGACAGGTGTCCTCCAGTCTAAGGGTCCCCTGGGAGCCCTTGAGGTTGCTCTTCGGCTGTACCTGGGGGCCAGCACCCCACCTACCCCAGCTACTTCCTGCCCAGGAGCCCAGGGAGGAAGTCATCCTCCTCCCGTCCTCTGGGGCTGGAGTGGGTGCAACTGCAGATTGGCTCAAATTCCTGGGCCCTTGCAATTGTGGTGGGATATAGTACATAGTTAATTTTATCTTACCTATTAAAACTGGAGATGTGCACAGAGGACACAGGGAACATACACTTATTATATATAAGCACCCGGCCCAGTTTTCAAGCAGAATGTACCCTTTCTATTTAAGAACACTTCATGTATGTGCAGTGTTTTCCAGAATGCTTCTGCAAAGCCAGTGCCCAGGGGCCTGGATTTGCCAGCCGCAGGAGAGTGGTCAGTGTGGCTCACCAGGCACAGGGATGGGTCCCTGGTAGCCTGGGGAGACCAGCCCCCAGGTCACGTTCT
Source organism: Ctenomys sociabilis (assembly GCA_004027165.1). Taxonomy (NCBI): domain Eukaryota; kingdom Metazoa; phylum Chordata; class Mammalia; order Rodentia; family Ctenomyidae; genus Ctenomys; species Ctenomys sociabilis. The sequence goes on from PVKA01000070.1 coordinate 24,843, forward strand.
TCCTGTGGGTGCAGGGGATGCACCGAGCACGGGGCTCCCCTCTAGTGTGTTCTGTGGAGTCATCTGGGGACAGTGTGATGTAGTGTGCGGCCATTCACTCATTCCTTTTTCCCACAGCCCAGAAAGTGGCAAGAGTTACAGAGACACAGCGGCCGTGGATGCACAGGCACTGAGGAAGAAGCTGGGCCGGGCCAGTGGAGAGGCGACCCGTGCCCTCCTGGGCAGCCTCCTGCTGTATGTCTTGGATCACACTGAAGGGCCCCTAAGGGTGAAGGACGGGAACCACAGGGCCAGCTGCCCAGCCCTGCCCCATGATGCCAGCCGGAGGCCCACACGCTTCCAGCTTCTGCAGGCCAAGTTCATGGGCAGGGGGCGGGAGCCCCCCATGAAGAGGACCCAGGAGGTGGGCCGGCTGATCTCCAAGGACAGGCAGGGGCCCAGCCGGAGCTTCGTGAACACCACCATCAGCAAGCTGCTGGAGAAGGCCCAGGGAAGGGCCAGCAGCCCCAGCCAGAGGCACATAGCCCGAGAGAAGCCCCACTGGGGTAGCCCTGGTGGAAAGAACACCGTGAAGACCATCCTGAAGAAGTTCCTGGCCGCAGAGGAGAAGGAAGCCAAGGAGAAAGACGTGCATGTGCCGCCCCGAGGCCCAAGGCCTGGAGCCTCCAGGCACCCCCTGCCAAGGGTGGGCGGCCGAGGCAACATCCTGTCCAAGCTTCGGGAGAGGTTTGAGCAGAGTGGCTGCCTCCGTGCAGAGGCCAGAGTGCTGCCGCTGCGCAAGGAGGACCGGAAGAGCCGGGCTCTGCAGAGGAGGACACACCGGCCAGAGGTCCGTGTGCTGCACATGGCTACCTTGGCCACCAGCTGCACCAGGACGCCCCCTGCCCGCTTTTTGGCCTGCACAGCTGAGCCCCTGCCAGCCCTAAGCATTGCTACTGTGGTGGGCAGTCCCCATGGCTGGCTGTCCCGCTGCGCCAAAATCAGTCACTCAGATGCCAGGCACCAGGCCAAGACAGAGGCCAGCCTATCTCCTGGAGAGGGCCACACAGAGCCTCGTGGGAATGAAACTCCAGGAATGGAGCTCCTGAGCGAGGATCCCAGAGAACAGCGGGAACCCTCGAAGTCCTCTGTGCCCCAGGCCATGGCTCCGAGTGCAATAGGCACTCCTCAGCCTGAATCCTCTTGTGCTTCCCTCAGAGACAGAGCTCTTTCTGGCCACCCACCTGTTGTGGTCCTGGTGGGTCCTGCCAACCCAAGGGGTGCTAGGCTACCTTCAGGGCAAAGGACAGTGGAACCCACAGCAGCAGGGGCTGCAGACCACATCCAGAGAGTGAAGGAAGGTGCAGGCGAGGGCCCTCAAGTCTCCATGACTGTGTACAGCTCTGAGGATGAGGCAGAAAGTGTTCTTTCAGACTCTGAGAAAGAGCCCCTCTTTGCCTCCCAGCAGTGCCTGTCCAAGCTCCAGCAGGAAGCCGAGGCCCACATATACTCAGCCCCTCCATCTGTCGGGGCAGCACAGAGTACACAGCCTGGCATGGTGTCTCCACAGGTAACTGTGCAACTTCCTGTCATCCTCAAAATGCCAGCTTCACCCATGCTCCAAGCCAGTACACTGAGCCATGCAACCTGGTGTCTTCATGTGTCACAGGGAGAGGCTGACAGGAGGGATGCCCCCACCCTGGCAAGGCTGAGCAAGCCAGGCCAGATGCCAGAGAGCCCCTTGTCCTCAGAGTCGGGGCTACAGGGAGCCCTGAAAGATGCTTCCAGCATGGACCCAAAGCCCCCAAGTTCTCCTGCTACAAAGGTAGGCCCCAGCAGCCGTGCTGGGTCTCCAGGACCCAGCCTTTCTGTGCACAGTGGTGAGACTCATGCATTGCTAGAATCCAAAGAAACACGGACGCCTTGTGAGGCCCCGTCTTCCCATCATGCCCCAGCATGGGAAAGCCATCCAGGAGGAGGCTCCCACCCTGCCCCTGCCCCTGCCCCTGCCTCTGCCCAGCCGGCTCCTCAGGAGAGAGGATCTTTGTTGGCAACTCCCCAGGATTACAGACAGCCTGAGAGCTGCCCTTATGTGGACCAAAGCAGCCACTGTGAGCAAGAAGAATGCCCCAGGAGCCCAACACAGCTGGCTCTGCCCCTGGGGATGGCCCCGGGGAACCTCAGCCAGGACCTATGCAAGAACAAACAATCCCAGCTAGGGGACCAGCCTGAGACAGGTATCCTAACCCCCAGGGAGACAGGGACTATCCCGGATCCCGCAGTGCCACTGGTAGGTGCCCATAAAACACCACTCATGGCTGTCCAGACAGTAACACAGGCTGACACCCAGGCTCTGAAAAACAAAGCAGCAGAACTGGCCACTTTAGAGGAGAAAGGAGACAGAGCACTGACCACTCACCCCTGTGCCACTGCAGGAAAAGGTCTCCCTGGGAAGCTGGCACCAAGTGGGCCCTCAGTGCACAGGGTAGGGGCCACAGAAGGGACTGTCCAGGGCTCAGCCCAGCCCCATGCCCCCACATGGGTGCCCCACATTGTGCATTCAGAGGATGCCACCAACCCCTGCCAGGCACTCAAAGTGTCCAGACCTCAAACTCCAAATGACTTGGGAGCCAGCATCCCTTGTGCATCCAAAGAACACAAGGACATCTGTTCCATAGAAGAGGATACTCTGTGTAACAGTGTGACTTCCCGGACACCAACTGCCAGGCACTCCCAGAAGTCTCTGGGCTGTGATCTGGACCAGCCATGGAGGCCCTCCACAGAGCCACAGGCACAGGACCCACAGCTTTCTCCTGACACAGTGCACCCCCCTGCATGCCCCACAGGTCCAGCCCCCACTGAAGAAGCCTGGCCTGCCCAGCGGGCCCTGGAGCTCCCTGCCCCTGACCAGCAGGCAAAGCACAGGACTGTACCCAAGAGGAAGAATGCAGGCCCAGCCCCAGAAGGCTTGGGGCCATCAGAGAGTCACTGTGGATCTGTGCACTCACAGCAGATAGGACCGTGGGACAGTTCTCAAACAATGTCAATGCCTTTGGCCCAGGAGACCAGAGGGTGCAAGCAAGAGCCGTGGGCAGCTCAGGACCTAGCAGGGAAGAAGAAGCCAACAAGGGAAAAGCCAGACATTGTCAGAGCCCAAGGGCAGGAGCACCTGCTGGCGCCCAGGGTCAAAAGAGTCAGCAACCTGACCCAGGGAGACAGCACACAGGCTGTAGGGAGCCCTGCTGCACAGGAGCAGGGCCAGGCCAGGGGGACAGTGGCCCAGGCCAGGGGCCAGCGTGGCAACCTGGCCAAGGAGGCCCCCACTGCCAGTACCAGCAGCGACCCCTCAGCACCAGGCCCCAGCATGGGCAGCCTGGGCAGCACAGGCAGCAGGAGCCCATCCCAAAGAGACAAGGGTGCAGCAGCCTGTCCCCCAGAGCCGATGGCCAGCCCCGCCCCACCTGCACCTGATGTGAGCAGCCGCCAGGTCCCCCAGGCCAAGGCCCAAGTGGGGGCCCCAGATACCCTGGAGACAGAGCAGCAAAGCAGGCTGGTGCACTTCGCCAAGTACAAAGCCCAGAGCTTCAGCAACCAGAGAGCCTTCGACCTATCCTTCAGGCCCAGGGTCCTGAGAGCTAGTGATACCTTCGAGGCCCCCAAGTGAGAACCCTGCTGGGACCCCAGCACCCCAGCACCTGCAGGTGGAGTAGACATTTCCTGCCTCCACGTGCTCCCTGAAAAGATGTCTGTGGCCATCGCCCTCTCGCTCTCTCTTCCTGCTGGGCTTGACCGTGGGCTAACCTTGGCTGACACTGGGAAATGAGTCCCTTGCAGTGCTGTGTGGGTCCTGCCAGCCTTCTTGCATTCTCTTTTCTTTTCTTTTCTTTTCTTTTCAGCACTGGGATTATAGGCTTTGCTCTTAAGGTCTAGGATTACAGTTTTTGCTCATAGGGCCAAGAACCATTGCACCCAATGCCAATCACTGTCTCAGTGCACTCTGGGGCAGGGCCAGCACAACCTCTGGCCAGGCCTGTCAGCTGGCTGCCCGTTGCCCTTTGCCCTTCCAGGGCCTTGTGTTGGACCTGTGCGGTCCCTGACAGGGCACAGCTCTGCACGCGGCCGTCTTGCGCGACCTCCTGCACTCTGGCGCCTCCCTCCTGCCTGTGCAGCACACCTGAGCTGCGGGCTGCCCAGGGATCAGAGGCTGCAGCAGGACACTGGGCCTGGTCAAGACTTGATGGCCCCTACCACAGTCCCTGGAGATGCCCAGCAAGGCCCAGGAGTCACCGCAAGCAGTGTCTACCCTAACTCCAGCAGCTGCTGCTCAGAAGCTGGCAGTTAGGAGACTGTCCTTGCCAGTCATGGCAGCAGGGTCCTGCCGGGCAAGGACAGCGTCGCTGGCGCTCCTGACTGCTGCTGCCTGAGCTGTGTGGGGACCCAGCTATTTCTAGTTGTCTGGAGTTTTTGCTCTTAGGGTCAAGGGTCATCGCATGGTTTCCTGAGGGTACCATGAACAAAGAGCCTGCAGGAGCGCTGTGAGCACCTCTGTGGAGCAGTGGCTGTTCTGCGAAGACTACATTTGCAACTTAGCAACTTCTTTCCAATTTCTTTCCCAAACAAGAGACGGAATCAGGATCTTTGTGTTGAGCTGCATTCCCAACCTTTAATTTTTTTTTTTTTTTAATCTGAAACAGAATTTTACTAAGGCATTAAATTGCCCAGGCTGGGCTTGAATTTGCAATCCTCCTGCCTCAGCCTCCCAGAGCACTGGGACACAGGACTGTGCCACCATGTCCAGCTGCAGTGGAGCAATTTCTTCTGACACAATTTATCGCGCTCACTATGACCCCTTGATTTTCAAATTTGGATCTCCACCCACAGCAAGATGTTTTCCAGCCTGGGCTCTGGAAAGGCACTAGCAGAGCACCTGGTCCAAATGAGGCTGCGCTGCCTGCCTCACAGTGCTCTGCCTAGGGTGGGCCACATGTCTCCCTGTGCCTCTCCTCTTCGTCAGTCCACCCGAGTCTGGCTGTCTTACCCACAAGGACAGGCAGAGCCGGCTCTGGCACTGTATGCCCCTCCGCACGAGTCATACCCTTCAGAGGTCTCTGCGGGGTTCTCCGCAGCACAGCTGGTGAGTGCTAACCTCACCAGACACAGGATGCCCCGCTCTTGTGGCCACTTGCATGGAGCGGCATGGGGTCTCCTGCCCCGGAATCACTCCCAGCTCTCTCCTGGCAGAGGAGCAGGGGATACCTGTGCACAGCACCACACCTACTTTTTGTCTTTACACCAAAAAAAAAAAAAAAAAAAGAAAATCTTTTTGCTTGTCTGTACACCTTGTGCAGCAGGGGCCCGAGGCAGTGGTTGGCAAGGTGTAGCTACAGAGAGGAGCAGCAGGCTCGGTCAGAAGTCTGCAGAGCAGACTACTCCCACATGTCCCCAGGAAGCACATGAGTGGGCTCACTCCAAGAACAGCCTGGCCACCGAAGCCACTGGTCCTCACTGCCAGAGCACAGCCATGGTGCTGCAGCGACCTTTCCGTGTGTGTAGGGAAAGCTGGCATACCCTTCCTGCGAGTCCACCGGGAGCTGAGACATGCTTCTGACACACTGTCACTGCTGTGGGGAGACAGGTAGCACCCAGGCAGGGTGCAGCATGTGCTTAGCATGGAGAGAAACACTCTCCTCTGTGCTGTCCTGGCCCCGTGGCTGACAGTCCCTGCAGGGCCTGGCTCCCGCTGCCCTGTGCAAATGCCCCTGAGGTATGGCTGGGCACGTGCAGGTACATGGGGAAGTGGGGAGTGGCAGGCTCTATGGGGTGTCGCGCGCGGGTATCCCAGACACAACACTCCTGCCTTAAGGATACACCCTTGGGGGAAAGAAAAGGGTGTGCCCTTGGGAGCGTCCCCGCCCACCGAGCTCCTATCTCTTAACTGTGTGTCAATCCTTTGTATATAAGAACTCTCAAATGGACTGGTCAGATAAATACTAAAGTATTTTTTGTATTTTCTCCTCTGAATTTTTACTAACTTTGTAGAGCTTTAAATACTTTCAAGGAAAAGGAAATAAAGTCTATTTCCCATCGCACATCTCCACATGTCTCTGAGGGCCTGCATAAAGGAGGCAGGGCGCCCATGTCAGGAGGAGACACAGTCAGGTCTGGGCACAGGGGAGGTGTGGAGGGGGACCCTGGATGAGTCCTGGGGAGGGGCCTTGAGATGCTCCTGGGGCCCTCCCTGGGTCTGGTGAAGGAGTCACCGGGCTGCTCCGGCTCTGAGCTGCAGTCACTCTGAAGCAAGGCTTGGGCCCTGGGCACTGGGCTACGTGCTGAGGTGCTCTGCAGCAGGCAGAAGGGCAGCCTTCTGGGCTGCACTGTGCAGCATAACGCACTGCCCCTTGCCTCCGACTCATGACACTTCTCAGCAAGGACTGCAGTGGCCAGGGCAGTGCTTCCTGGAGGATTCGCTCTGCCTGTTTTAGAGAAGGTCAAGAGCAAGCAGGACACTTGCTTTCTCCACCTTTGCTACCAGGCCAAAAAAGGACCAGCTTCTGCAGAAGACAAATCTTCAGGACAGAGTCCAAGTTTGGTCCCCTGAATTCCGACAGTCTTTTCAGGAGGCTGTGAGCAGTGCTGGGTCACTGTGTAGTCGCAGGTGTCCCTGGGAGCCCCTCAGGGACTCACCTGGAGCTGAGGTGCACAGCTGGGAGGAGGGGCACTGGGGTAGTGTGGCCCACTGACGCTGAGCCCTCGTGGTGTGTGACACCCGTGTGAATGGGGGGCGCTCCTGTCCCAGGCTTCTCAGCACTGGTACCAGTGCACTATGGGGCCTGGCTGACTCAGGTGGTTTTCCGATCACACGTATTTGTTCACTACCTGTCCCAGATAGTACAGGACCAGCTTGTAGGGAGAGGCCCTGCTTGTCACATGAAGTAGCTTTCTCCTTTTCCAAAACAGCTTCTCTGAGCCAGCCTGTAGTTCCATGGCGAACACCTGCCAGGCAGGAGCAGCACGGAAATGTGCATGCACAGGACAGAAAGTGGCCCAGGGTAGACACCGGTATATGGCTGTGTGCTGGACTTGCTCTGGGGTCTCTGTCTGCCAGCCTGTAGTCTCAGCACCCTGGGAGGCTGAGACCCTGTCTCAAAATAAAAATCTAAGAAAGGGCTGTGTGCAAAGGCCCTGGATTCAGTTCCAACCCGGTACCAAAGGAGGAGCAGCAGAAGGAAGATGAAGAAGAGGAGGAGGAGGTTTCTGCCTCAGCTGAGAAAGGTGGACTTGAACTCCGAAACCAAGCTGCTTACATTCCTAGCGGCTCTGCTGGGCAGCCACTGGGAGAAATACAATTAAAACTAACTCTTTCAGATAATGTGTCCAAAAAGGCAGAAGAGCATTTTATGACCAAGGCCACCAGAGGACAGGCACTCTGTCCACAGAGGAAAAGCGAGCCACTGTGATCCCTCGCGCTCCAGATTCCCCAGGTGCTGGCGCACAGCCCCCTGTAGGTTTCCAGGCATGAGGGACAGGACCTCTGCCAAGCCGCATTTCCCCTCAGCAGCAGGGAAGCTCGGAATGTGTTTATTCCCGGCCCTCTGGACGAACTAATAAGCTCAGGAGTCCCTGAAGTCTGTGCTCTTCTGTCTGACTGCCCTCCAACTCTAGCCTTTGCAAAGCATCTGCTAAAGGCTGCTTCCTAACCAAGATTGTCAGTATTCACCTTGTGCATGCAAAACTTTCCTCTCGCCAGGGGGCGCTGCGCACCTGGCTTCCTGGCCCGGGAAGTCCTGGGGTGGGGGCTGGGGAACTGCTATCCAGGCCTGGGGGATCTCCACAAGAGCAAAGGCTCCACCAACCTGCAGGTCAGGAGGATGCAGGAAACTTCAAAGGGAAGCAGCCAGAAACTGAACAGACTTGTTCTTCCAGGATCAGCAGCCCGATGGAGACAGCTCTGGGAAGCGCTTGCATCAGCTTGGAATCTGGGTCCCTGAGGCCCAGCCCCAGGACGCGGGGGAGGAGGGGGGCGTGCAGGGGTGGGCCTGAGCACACCCAGGGAGGCGCCAACCGGAGGCCCAGGGAAGGCCGTCCCTTCTGCAGCGGCTTCCGTCTGCCCCGAAGGTGGCCTCTGCCCGAAAGGCTCATTGCTCGCCCGGACCTGCATCTTCCTGGCCCTTCCCTGTGTTCCCTGCCCCTTAGGACCCAGTGCCTCCTCTGCCTGCCGGTGATGGTGAGAAAGGAGCCCCATGTCTGAACACACATGTGAGCCCCATTTTCTGGGACTGTACATGGTGTGATCACAGCACCGGGTGAATATTTACATTTTAAAAATCATTACAGTAAAAGACATACTGCCATGAATTCTTGTCAAAATCCTCACCTACACTTTGAACAAGCTCATCCCATTGTTGTAGGCAGCTGAGTTAGATAGAAATATTACAGGCAACCTTGAAGGAGACGGAAAGCGAGTTGCCTGTATCTGTGGGAAGGACAGGCATTGCTGTTGTGGGCCCCGACCACACCTCCCAGCAGAGATTTATGCTCTAAACAGGTATCAGTCACCTTGAAGAAGACAGAAAAGGACCCTAATGCAGCCCCTTACAGGAAGAGCCCCTGCTCTGTATTCATGCCCGCTTGGGACTATGTGACGCGCTTCTCCATTTGCTCCACATTTAATCAATTTTACCTGAGCAATGGTGCTTGTAATCTTACTGGCTGACCACAGTTTTGGCCCACCCCGTGCCCACCTTGTGAGTCCCCCTTTTCCCACCTTGGACCCACTTCACCTTGAGGTTTTGTTCTAAAAATCCCTGAAGCAGCAGGGTCTTTGGCATCTCTCTCCGGTGCCCTTCTGTCTCTCTCTGACAGAAGCTTTCTTTCCCCCAGTAAGTATATTCTTCTCTTAAGCTCCATTTTCCTAAAATTCATTATTTGATTTTAGAGAACACAACTCATCCCAGATACCTTCAGGAGTTCCTTTCCCCTATGTCACCATTGTTCTCGCAGCTCTCGAGAACAAGTCTGGAGCCCTCTTCCTTCAATCTGCACAAGGAGGGTAGGACCGGTGCTGTGAAGAATGGTGCTGCCCAGAGCCGCCCAGCAGGAAGGCAGGCACGATGCGCGCCCTTCCCGGGGCCAGTGGGAGCTTGGGGCCCGCCTTCCGACACTGCACAGGCAGAGCAGCCTCGCATGGCTTCCAAGATCTGGAATGTGCTGCTTAGACTGCTTGCTCCATAGAGGATGCCGTCCACCTAGGCTTCTGGGGTTGTGGCTCAGGACCTAGGGCTCACAGGTAGCACCCTGGGAGGCCAGAAAGGGGCTGTACACACCAAGAAGGCAGAGGGACTGGAGCCCAGAGGGACATAAGGAGAAACATGTGAGGGGGAAAATGCCCTCCGAGCAGGGGTCCCCGGCCCCAGGTTCATGCTGGAGCCTCAGGCCGCAGAACACCTGCCAGTACCTCCCAACCCAGCGATCCTTCCTGAGGCCGGCACGGCGGGGTTTTCCTTTCATGCCAGCAACTCCCAGCTGACCTCTGCTGGGTGAATTCACATGTGTCATCCTGAGTCCTGGAGTGCAGTGTGTCTGTATACAGGATCCTCACAGAGGTGGCCAAGGTGACCTACGTTAGGCCCCTCATAGAGGGACCCCAGCCTGTAGGGAGGCAGAGCCAGCCCTGCAGCAGCCATCCATCCACAGTGCAGGGCTTCATCACCAGTAACACACTAGGAGTCCCCTAAGAGAAGGGACTTTGGCGGTAACTGGCTACCCCTGCTTTCAGGGGCATGTGCAACCTCGAGGTCCCCAGGGTACAAGCTTGGGGCCACTTCAGCCTCCAGGATTGTCCACACACCCCCTCTCCCTCTCCAGTGCTTTGTCTGGGACCTTGTTCTAGCTGTGGCACCACTTCGTGATTTGTTGCAATCTTCTAGATTTTTCCTGTCTTACTACAAGGAGACTTGCCCGGTTAACGCTGTAGTTTCTCTTCCATCAAGCTGTAAGCTTCCTGCAAGGCCCAGAGCACAATTCCTGACATTCAGACCCGGAGTAGACAGAAGGAGGCGAAGAAGCTGGAGATCTTCTGAGTGGCCCTCTGGGGGTCTCCTGCTTCCTAGGTCACATGGGCTGAGCAGGCAGAGGACGCACTTGTTCCCTGAATCTGCTTTTCCTCTTCATATCTGTCTTGGACAGAGCCTGAAGAGGCCACCCAGCCCCCACAGCAAGCAGAACCTGAGGCCTCCCTGTGGAGAAGGGCACCCCTGGGTGTGGGAGCCCTGTCCCCAGAGGCACCACCTGGCCTTTAGTCCCTTAGTAAAAGACCTTGTGTTGCCTCAGGGTTCCTAGCAGGAAGCAGGAGTGCCCAGCGCCACATCTGAGTCCTCAGGGAGAAGTGTGTAGGCACAGCCAGGATCCCAACTGCTGTAGCCAGGGGCCCACTGAGGTGGTATCCACCCCAGGCCCAGACCAGGAAGTTAGCCCACAGTAGCCCTCCATGACAACACTGCTGGGTGAAAGCCGAGGCAGATGACAGAACAGTCACCAGTCTCTCCCCAGATCCCCAGAGACCCACAATTGGGCTACAAAGATTTTTTGGGGGGGCGGTGGAACCGGGGATTGATCTCAGACCCTTGTGCTTGCCAAGGAAGAGCTTATTCTACTGAGCCATCTCTATTGCACCTACAAAGATTTTTAATCATTCTGCTTTTCTCATCTCCAGTCTTTTCCTGACTAGAGTATTTTTAGAGCCGTTTCCAGCCTCTATAGTCTTCTCAAGTTAAATAAAAACCAGTTTGAAAGCAACAGTCAAAAATTGCTCTCCAATGCCCGAATTCCAGCCTGAGTCTCTTGTGCCTCCATTTTCTGCAGAACCACTGGCCACATCCCTCAAGTCCATCACGGAGCTCTCCCCTCATGAGCACCTTGTGTGTGCATCGTCAGCGCACAGTGCAGTGAAACAGTGCAATGACTTCACCCCACGCACTCTGTGCCCAAGGCAGGATCTCTCCAAGGAGCGCTTCACCGAGTTGCTGTCAGCCACACGGACTGTAGCTGTGTGAGGAGGAGCTGCAATGCAAATGATGACAGTCAAGTAACGGACCTCACACAGAGATGGGAATCGCAGGACTCAGAAAACATTTCCCTCAGGAGTTCTCTACGTATGTCTGCTACCACACAAGACAGATTGAGCTACGAGGTGCGCACTAGCACAGCCGCACCCATGCCCGCCCGTTATCAAGTGTGCATCACTTGTGCCCTGTGTCTGTCCTTTGGCGGGTCATTTGACAGCAAGTTGCAAGTTCATCTGTTTACATATTTTTACTCTCATCCAGAGGTGCCAGCTTGAGTGTTTGCTGCTTAATTACAACGTAAATTATTTTATTTTAAGCATTAATGTCAATAATATTATTTATATTTAATTATATATTAACATTCTTTTATAATTTAACATGTCTGTTTTGTGTTCATCAAGCATGCAAAAATGCTCCGTCTAGAAAATGATGTTAACTGGGGCTTATTCAGGGACAGGACTTAGATTCCAAGCATCCTGGACTCATCCTAGGGCTTATGTTCAGGGAAACATGGTAGAGATGTTAGTGCTGACACGCATACGGCCCTCACCACCAGGGCTGCCAGCAAAGGGGGACAGGAAATGGTCATCTTTTCCACACACTGAGGCAGGGAGAGCCAGGTGTGCAGGGGAAGAGGGGACCTTCAAGTGGGACAAGGTCAAGCATTCTTTCCTGGGCTCAGCAAGGATGCAGGCACTGGCTCTGTGAGGTGAAAGGCAGAGAAGGGCAGGCACCATCAGTCCTGTCCTGGCACACCAGTGGGTGAGGTTGTGGGCAGTGAGCCCTGCTCTGGGACGCCAAGAGGGAGCTTCCTTTATTCATCTTCTTTTGCAGCCTGCAAGGCTGCAGCCAAATTCAACAGCATTGGTTTCCACTTGTGATAATAACAACACATATACAGCTATCAGATATGGAAGTAGGCCACACATCCCTGAGCCGAATCTGTGGCTGGCAGGGGCAAGTGCCTCCAGAATTGGCTAGTTAATGCTGTCACATCTTGAAGCCCCACAATCTCCTACACAGGTGACCTCCCTTTCTGACTCCAGCCACTCTCAGAAGTCAGTCAGGTTCTTGTGGCTGCACAACTCCGGCCACTCTGGTGTCTGGGACAGGCAGCTGAGCTCAGCCCAGGAGCCCACGGAAACTCCTTGGCCCTCTCGGCGGCTAGATCGGCGTCAGAAGAACAGATCCAGCTGCTGTCTGTGGTCCCACCAATGAAGGCCCTTTCACTACTCCCAGGTTGTGCCTGCTATCAGGGCCTTGCCTGGGCCTTTGGAGGGATGGCCCAGGGCCCACAGGTGACCTGCACTGGTCTGAGACTGCATGGAGGTGTTGGCTTTCCTGTCTAGGCCTGAGGTGCCAGGGGCCTGCAGGAGGCTGACAGCACCTCTGCCCTGGACAGCCCTGTAGAAATTGCTGCGGAAAGGTACCAGACACTGGCTCTTGGCTTCAGGAGGCAACAAGAGGGAGGCTGGTCAAAGACAAGGCCCCAAACCTTGGTGCAAGGGGCTTTGGGCTGGACTCTGGTGGGAGAGGGTGGAGCTCCACCCTCATCTATAATGGACAGTTCTCCCCCTCCCTCCACTCTTCCTGGAGGGCGGCTCTGACCTGCATACCTACGTGATCCATATGATCCTAACCCCGAGAGGCAAGGTGCTCTCTCTACTCAGGCACAGCATGCAGGACCAGGACCTGTGCTTTTAGGCTGTTCCACAAGGTTGTGACAGGGCCTGAGGTGGCATCTGGAAATTCCTCCCAAAGAGGCTTCAAGGGTGCCCTGGCCAGAGTGGGCTGTGCCAGGCAGGAAGGCCCAGCTGGGTCTTGGAACCGGCAGAAGAAGCATGCACATGCCAGGGCACAGGAGCTGGGAGTGGAACTGTGAAAAGATTTTTCTCTTCCTCTGGGGCTTGAGGAGAAGGGAGTGGACAACCAAGCATGAGGCCAAAGTTGGACAAAGTTCACCCATCAGTGCCCCATGGCAAGCCCAGCCCAGGCACCCAGGAGGGCCCCAGGGCACCAGGGTACAGGCAGGTTGTGGAGTTAGAGAAGGGATGCTGTCTGTGGTGAGTCCTCAGAGCCAGCACCTGGACTCCTGGGCATCCAGGGCTGGCATCCCTCAGCTGTCTGCAGGATCCTGGGCATAGAGAAGGCTGGAAATGCCCAGCAGTCCCTGCAGGGAAGGTCTAGTTCCACTCACTGCTCTCTAGCTCCTGGTGGCCCCAGTGTTCATTCCAGACCGTTGCCTCCATCCAAGCCAGTCTGCCAAGGCCCAGGACCACTCCCAGCTGGTCACAGACGGAACTCCTGGGGGTGTTGCCTTCCTGGTGTGAAGAAGGGAGAGCCAGGCCTTCCCTATGTCTGCTGTGGCCACCGCTCACCATTCCGAGGCTGTAGGAGGCCACCTCCTCATCCTAAACCAGGCCTGGCTCTCCCGCCTAGTGTCCACACCTCAGGACACCAGATGGATAGGGAACAGGGATCCGGAGCACAGAGCAGCCACCCAGGCGGAGCCACTGCCGTGATCAGCAATTAGGGCACAGGGGTGCCTCAGGTAGGGGACTCAAGGTGACACGTAGGGATGAACTCAGGGCAAGGAGACCCAGAGTGGGAAGCACCAGAGCGCTGGAGGGAACCCAGGCGGGAGAGAGGACCTAAGACAGGGAGACCCAGGGTAGAAAGACCCAGGGCGAGGAGACCCAGTGCGGGGCACATAGACACGGATGTAGACATGGATGTAGCAGGGTGAGGACCTGCTCCACCCCACGGGTTTCTAGTCAAGGCTCCCGAGGTGTGGAGAGGCAGGAGCCAGGAGGCTGTCCTGAGTGGACGCCAGGTCGGCCGTGTTCTCAGCCTTGGAGTGAGGAGAGCAAGTGGAAAAACTTGCTGCTTTTTTGAGTAAGAAAAGAGGAGCAAAGGTCTGACGCGGGGCACGGAGGGCAGGCGCCCGCAGTCTTCCCCGCCCCCGCCGCCCCCAGAAGAGCTCCGCCCCGCCCCATGCAGCCCCCGGCTCCGCCTCCTGGCCAAATGCCCCGCCCCGCGCGCCTCCTCTCGCCGACTCCTCCCTGGGCTCCGCCGGGTGCCGCCCGCCGGAAGCTCCTGCACCTAGGCTCGAGGCGCACCGGCTGGTAGCGCTGCTTAGCCCTGCTCATGCAGTCGGCCGCGCGTTCGCCGGCCCGCGGGCCTAGGTGGGTGGGAGTCGCAGCACTGGGGTGGACGGGGGCGGGGAGGGGATGCACGGATAGGGAGGCAGAGAGGCTCTCCCCATTCCACCCACAAGAACCCCCTGCAGCCGCTGTCTGCGTCTTGCAGGGTCGACCCCTATGGGTTCGAGCGTCCCGAAGACTTCAACTACGCCGCCTATGAGGAGTTCCTCTCCGCCTATCTGGCGGTGCTCACCAGGAGGGCCCTGAAGTGGTCCCGGCTGCTTCAGGGGAACGGTGGCCTGAACAGGACCTCGACAGGTGAGTAAGGTGGCCCACGCCCCTACCCAGGGACTGGACCCTCCACGCGGGCACCCGACAGCAGCTCTTTGGGCGTCACGACCCCGACTCCGGGACCCTAGGCAACTTAAGCAACCTTTTCCCGGCCATGAAGTGGAGGGACTACCCACCGTCTTTGGGCGGTGCCACCCAGCGGGGTCTCAGAGACCTACCCAGCCACCTCCTGGTCACACCCAGAAGAGTGGGCAAAGTCCATCTGCTTCTGGAGTAACAGCTGAGCACATGGGACACTCCCCGTGGGGGCGGAGGGCAGTCCCTTCCAGACAGGGGCTTGCACTGGGTCTGGGGACAAATGGGGCTTCACCTCAAGGAGTAAGGCAGGGCTCCTGCCCCCAGAAACTAAACCAGCTTCTCTCCTGGCTCCATCTCCCAAGGCTGTCTGGGCAGCACGGATCTCACTTAGTTTCAGTCCCATCTTTCTCTAACTAGAACCCGAAATCCCTCCCTGCCTGTGGACCTTTGCTTCCTTGCTGCTGAGCCCTGGCCAGGACGGGAAGACTACATCTCAGCTTGGTAAAAACGCAGTACCCTGGGCAGCGTTACCAGCCAAGTTCTGAGGAAGGCATGGGCGCAGTGTGCCCAGAGTTGCTTCCAGAAAGAGGGAAAATTAAGGATGACTCCCAGGGCTAGAGCCAGATAGGACCAGCATGAGGGAGGTAAGGGGGTTGTCAGGGTGAGCCAAAGGAAGGACTCCAGCAGAGTGAAGGCTGGGGTGGTACCCCACACAGAGTTAGGGTAGCATGTACTGGGGAACCCTCATGTGGTCAGCGAGCTGATGGGGGGTATCTATGGAACTTTCTGTGTGCTGTGAGGTGGGTCACCTGTGGGGCTTCCTCCTAGGCCAGGCTGTTGCTGCCACGGGTGGGAGGGAACCCTGGGCTGTGCTCAACACTGGCCACACAGCATCAAGTAGGTTGGCAAAGTCAGAAGGGAAAGGACCTTGAAGAAAACACACTACTGGCCGCCCATCCTTACTGCCCTGTGTGAGAGTTCCAGCAGGCAACTTTTGTTTTTCTGGAATTTATTCTTAAAACTTGACCTAACTTTTTTTTTTGGCAGCACCAAGGATTGAATTTAGGCCCTTGCACTTGCCAGGCAAGCACTTATTCTACTGAGCCATCTCCCCAGCCCCCTAACTTTGGAGTTATATGAAACATTATTTATACATATAGTGAACATTTTAATTGCACTAAAGGATGCAGAGTGAGGTTGTTTCTCTCCAGCCCTGGGCCCAGGCTCCTGTACGGTCATATGTACATATGTGCTCAGACACTCACACAGGCCACACATGGCTGCACCTGTGTCTGTCTAACAGGGGACCTTCAGACTGCAGGTGGTGTCTGGTTGTGACCCTGTGTGCTAGTTACTTTTCTCATTGCTGAGACAAAATAGGCGCAGCAGGGTGGAGTAGCAGGTAAGCATCACAGAGGAGAAACAGTGGATGGAAGGCAGAAGGTGGCCAAGCAAGCAAGGGTCTTTAGCAACCTTTCTCCCCTTTTTGTATTCTATCAGAGCTACAGGGGTAAGGGTGGTGGTAACCCATTTGGTGGATTGATACAGTGTTTGCACACCCTTAATCACACACTCCAGAGGCAGCATCACACACTCCAGAGGCAGCCACCCCCGAAAAAGCCCTACACACGGGCTGCATGAGACTTTGGAGAGACATCTAGACACAGACCATAAGACCCCACCCTTAGCCCCTCAAAGATTCATGCACATCCCTTTATGCAAGGGCATTTAGTCCAACTCCAAGAGTTGCCAAAGTCCTAACACTGTCAGCATTCTGAAAAGTCCAAGCCCAAAGTCTTCTCTGAGATTTAAGGCTTACTCTTAGGTGTGAACCACCATACAAATGAAAGTTAAGCACTTCCAACATTTAGTGACACAAGATAGACATTTCTATTCAAAAAGTTACAAATGGGGATAGCAAGGAATGAGAATAAATACCAAAATCCCACAGTTCCACTTCCAATATGCTCTGCAACTTGTGGCAAGATGTGAGCCCCAAAGGGCTTGGATGGCTCCACCCCTGGGGCGCTGCACATGCCCCACAGAGAAGTTCCCATGGCTTTTCTCTTGGGCTGGTTTTGTTCCCTCCTTGCAGTTTTTCTCAGATGACCCATGCTCCTAGCGTCTCCAAACTTCTGGGATCTCTAGTGCACCTTAGACTTCACACATTGCCCTCTGGAGCACACTGCCCAGCATCCCAGGCCTTCCTGAGCCCCGACTCTTCCATTTTGCGTGTACCTAAAAAAGAACTATGCCAGGGCCAGGGAGATGGCCCAATAGAATAAGCGCTTTCCTGGCAAGCTCAAGGGCCTGAGTTCAATCCCTGGTTCCACCAAAAAAAAAAAAAAGAAGAGGTTCCAGAATGGCGGCAGCGGCCACACCAGGCTCCAGAATGGTGCCACCATGCAGAATTTGTTCCTAGGAATCAGGGGTCAGAGTGCTTAGCCATCCAGGCACTCAACCCCTAAAGCCAGGAGAGAAGGAAGCTTGCCTGCCGCTCCAGCTGGCAGCAGACCTCGGCATCATCCACACGGTGCTGATTTTAGGCGCATGCAGAATGCAGGAGTTTTGAGGTTAAGAAGGCTTCCACCTCGACTTCAGAAGAAGGCCTGGGAGGCCAGGCAGTGTGCCCCTGAGAGAGCAGTGTGCAAAGCTGTGAGTGAGAAGCCTGTTTAGTGGAAACCCCAGAAGTTTGGAAAAGCCAGGAATGTGGATCATATAAAGGAAACTGCAAGGAAGGAGCAAAGCCAGCCTAACAGAGAGGCCATAGGAGCTACCACCACGAGTGCCATGGGGCGGAGCCACATGGAGCTCACAGTGTGGCGCAGCTTGCTTGGATGTCCCACATGGAACTGCAGGACTTACTGTTCGTCCTGCTGGATTTTGGGCTTGTGTTGGTCCCAGTGCTTGGTATCCTACTGTGTGTACCTTTTGGAATGGTAATGTCTGTTTGTGCCTTTGAATGTTGCAAATGTTTAAGTTTTCATTTGTGTGAGGGGCTCACAGATGAGTTTGCTTTGGATCTTGGAGGAGACTTGGGACTTGGACTGTTTAGCAATGCTGAAACTCTGAGGACTTTGACAAGTCTTAGAGATGGACTAGAATGGCTTTTGCATAAAGGGATGTGCATGAGTCTTTGGGGGTCCAGGGGTGGAATGTTACGGTTTGTGTATAGGTGTTCCCTCAAAGCCTCCTGCAGTTTTGGGTGGCTTCTAGAATTTGTGATTGATTACTATGAGTGTGAACGCTGCACCTGCCCTGGGGCAGGTAATTTGCATCACGATTAAGGAGGGAAGAGAAGTCAGCTGCTCTGGCTGCTGCTGCTCCTCCTTGTGCTTGAGCGCTTCCTCTTTGCTGCCACCACGAAAGGTTGTTCTCTGCTTGTGCTGCTCTGCCTTGGACCTGCTGAATATGGACCGAAACCTCCAGTAACTGTGAGCTAAATAAACCTTTCCTTCCTTCAAAAAAAAAAAAAAAAGAATTATGCCACTGTCTGCTGCCAGCTGGAGCAGTGATGTCCTGACGCCATCATTTCTGTTTCCTTCTGAAATACTTGGCTTTTTCTTTTCTTTCTTTCTTTTCCAGAACCAGGGACTGAACTCAGGCCTTTGTGCTTGCCAGGGAAGCACTTATTCCATTGAGCCATCTCCCGACCTAGCTTTTTCTTGCTCGTCTTTTCAGCAACCAGTCTTCATTGTTCTATCTTTTCAGGCCACAACTGTATTTGTGCTTTCTTTCTGGCCAAACTCACACTTTGAATTATTCTGCTGGTCTATTTCTCATTATTCTTAACATAAATCTGGCGTGAAATCCCCAACAGTATCCATGTCACAGCTCCAACATTAGACTACCCTGAAATTTCTTCTGCTAGATTAATTAGTGTACCATCCTTAATCTCAGACTGAGACAAAAATCTCTGGACACAAGTAAAATGCAGATAAACTCTTTGCCATGTCATCACACATCATTTGGGTCCAGCAGCCAGTGCAGTCCTTCCCAGAACCTCCTGAGCCTGGGTTTTACAGGCAGGTATTCTGTCAACTTTCTGATGTTTTGAGCTCTGACCAGAATCTCCCATACAGAATAATATAAACTGCCACAGCTCTGCTTTTTCAGTGCTAGCTGAAAATCTTTTCTAAATTATCTGTAAATCTTTTTCAACTCTTTTCACAAGCCAGTGCCAAAGGCTCCCAAACAATTAGTCACAGCAACAACCCCACTTCTGGTATCAAAAGCCTTTCTTTGAAGTGATTAGACAAATATGTGCTCCCACAAAAAATGTGTGCATCCTTCTGCTACCATATTATACCACTGGCATTTTTATTCTAGGAATTCTTTTGCTGGTCAACTGTTCTGTCTCCTTGGATTTCTTGTGCAATTTTGTCAAAAAGCAGTTCATTTTCTGTGTCTACCTCTGGATTCTTTTCCACAGTACGCTAGATTAAATTAACCCCCTTGTCTAACATTTCACTCATACCAGGCTTTTTTTTTTTTTTTTTTAAACTGGAGATTTGTAATGAACCTTAAAAATCAGATAATTTGACTCCATCAGCATCATTTTCAAAATTGTTTTGGTTTTCACTTTACACAGAAAGTTTAGAATCTGCTCATCATTTTTTGCAATGTTTTCCAGAAATTCGGAAAGAACTGATCTTACTGTTCAGTGTTCAATTTATGAACATGGTGGATCTCTGTCCTTGAGCTGGTCTTTGGCAGTGTTCAACATTCCAATCCTGCAGATGTTTTGTTTGATTTATACCTTTTCTATTCTATTTTTTTGGTGTTGCTGGGACTTGTGTGCGTCATGGTCCCTGTGAGTTAGAGCTGGCCCTCTCTGTTCCATGCTGGGCCTGACCTTCCCCTGGCTGTTTTGCAGAAAAGGACTGGCACTTAGTGTCTCTGGCCACGTGGCCATCAGAGGGCTCATGAGGCCTGCAGCCAGAGGCCTTCCGTGTCACTGTTGTGGGTGGAGGGGGCAGAGAGACGGCCATCTGAATAGCAGCTGCTGTGCTAGAACTATATGGCTACCGCTAAGCTCATCCCACAAGGTCACGCTGTAACGCAGGTAGAACAAATGTGCTACATGGGTCCAGAGACAAGAGGTCTCTAGTGTTTCTTCAAAGCTACAGGGAGAATTTAAGGGGGCTGCTTGTGGGTGTTGGTGGGAAGTGCTGGAATCTGCCCTTCCCTGCCCTGGGTTTTCCTGGTTGTCCCACTTGGTCCTCCTATGAGGGTCCTTAGGGTCCCTTCTGGGAGCAGCAGGTCTAGGGGACCATGGTCTTAAGAGCCCCAGACTAGTTTACCGTCTTATGGATCCCTGATACTTGGTGTAGCAAGTGCTTTTTTTTTTTTTTCCTTTGGTCTTTTTGAGACAGGGTCTCACTATGCAGTTCAGGCTGGCCTTAAGCTCACTTTGTAGCTCAGGCTGGTCTCAAACTCACAGCAGTCTTCCTGCCTCAGCCTCCCGAGTGCTAGGATTACAGGCATGAGCCACCACACCCGGCTACAAGTGCTTTTTTTTTTTTTATTGGGATCTGTGTGATTATTCTGTGTGTGTGATTATTCTTACAGTTTTTTTTTTGTTTGTTTGTTTGTTTTTTTGTCTGTTAAATACAACTCAGGTTTTTATTTTTGTGTGTGTCAGCTTATGGAATTTGTTCCATTGATGGAAGTTTTATTTCTTTTTCTTGCTGTTTAGTCACCTTTGAGGAGAAATAGTTGAGTTTGGCCCAAAGTCTGTGGTCAGCAGATCTGGGGGCTTTATGTCTGGAGTTTTGTGTCACGTGGGATGTGCTATGCAGAGTGTTTTGCCTGGGAAGGACCGTGGCCTCAGGGCCAGGAAGCACTCTGGGTGGACAGGGAGGGGCATGAACCTACAGCTCCTGCCTGGGTGAGGCTAATCCTTCCCGCCTCAGGTCCCACCTGGAGGCTGGTCCTGGGGCCAAGCCTTCAGCAGCAGGCCTTGGAAACACTAAACATCTGAACTCCAGCACTTCTTAAAGTATGGGTTAAGATACTAGTATTTAGGATGAAATCCCCAAAGGGAACATTAGTTTGGGATATTTGCTTTGAAAATTAACTGCTTTGATGGCAGCAGTCACAAAGGGCCCAGGGCACTCAAGGGGCCTTCGTGAGGATGAGCTGTGCGGAGCTCCTGCCCAGCCACCCCTGGAGCCTGCTCTGCTATTTGGCTGTGTTCCTGCCAGCTTCTGTCTCAGTAGAACATTTCTACACTTCCCCCACGAGAGGGAGCGGTTGCAGTCAGTCCTGGACACCCAGGACGCAGCCCACACTGACCCATGCTGCCCCCGCGCCGCCTTGGCCCTCTACACCCCTAGGCCAGCCCACAGCCCACAGAGCAGCCCCTCTTGCGCTTCTGCCTCGCTTTGGGTGTAGCCCCTTGAGTCTGCTGCTGAGCCCACTGAGGGCCCCTGCAGCTGGGCTGCATGTCCCCAAGAGGGGCTGGAGGTGGCACAGGCAGCAGGAGAGGCCAGTGGGCACTGGTTAACCCTCCAGGACCAGCAGGGGAGCAGCATGCGAGCAGTTCGTGTCTGCCCCGTGTGCTGTGGAGGACAGGTGTCTATGGTAAGGGCTTGGGTGATGATCTGTACATTAGATGCTTCTTAGGCTTGAGCTGGGAAGGCCAGTGCCTGCACAAAGGGTGTGGGAATGTGGCTGGGCTCAGCTCACTGCCATCCTCTTGGCTGGTTCCAGTGAAGCGCTACATCCGGAAAGGGATCCCACTGGAACACCGGGCCCATGTGTGGTTGGCTGTGAGCGGAGCACAGGCCTTGATGGAGCGGAACCCTGGCTACTACCAGCGATTGCTGCAGCGAGAAGGAAAGCCTGAGCTGGAGGAAGCCATCAGGACAGGTGAGCAGCACGGAGGTGAAGCCACCCATGTGCAAAGGTCCGAGAAGAAGGTTGACTGAGAGTACAAGTCTGTACTCCAGAACTTCAGTTGAGGTAAGAGGATGGCAAGTTCAAGCCTAGTGTGGACAGCTTAACAACACCCTGTATCAAGAGAGAAAAAAAGTTTTTAATGGCTAGGGATGCAGCCCAGTGCAGAGGCCCTGCACTGTGCCACAGTGCTGCCCCCAAAACAAAAAACTAACTGAAATTAAGAATCATATTTAGGGCAAAAAACTAAAGCTGAAGTGTCCACAGAGGAGACTTTTTACTTAATCCATTCAGCAGATATTGAGCCTGTAGCTCTCCAGGAAGTGGGTTCTCAGGAGAGAGAATGGCAGCACCCCAGGGCCCACACCTGTGCAGGCGCTGGCTGGTGCTCCGTGCAGGGCTCCCTAAGGCACATCGCTGTCCTCCGTCACCATGGGCCCAAAGGTGCTGGCTTTCCAAGCGCTAAACCTGTTCTCCCCTCCACTGAGTGATAGATGGTTCTGCACAAAAACACCAGGATGTTTGTCCCTTTGTCCCTGGACAGCACTGGAGACTCCACCCCTTGGCTGTCTATGGGACCCTGCTGTAAAGTAGCCACTCGGGGCTCTGTGTCCAGCATTGTGAGGCCTCCTGGGTGGGCTCAGCCCTAGCTCAGAGCTGCCTACTCCTCTCTGAAGGGCCCCGCCCCGCTGGCCCCTGTCTGTGGCCTGGGCAGCTGAAACCTCGGGGCTGGGTTGCTGCCAAGTGGTGAGTGCCTGTACAAAATGCACAGGGTCCTAGGTGCTCTCCCCAGCCGCACAGAAGTGAAGTAAGAAAGTTATTTTCCCTGAGCATGGTGATGCATGCTTATAATCTTAGTTCTGATGAGACAGAGGCAAGAGGATCACTCTGAGTTCAAGGCCAACTTGGGCTGCATAGCAAGACCCTGTCACAGAACAGAACAGAATGGGCAGACACATGGGCCACCGAGCTCAAGTGCTGACTGCTGGTGGTCTTCATGCAGACCTGAACCGCACCTTCCCAGACAATGTGAGGTTCCAGAAGACAGCCCAGCCCTGCCTGCAGAAGGCCCTATTCAACGTGCTGCTGGCCTACGGGCTCCACAACCAGAGTGTGGGTTACTGCCAGGTGAGCCCAGCCCGGGCCTGGGCACGGGGCGGGAGGCACTAGTGGGTGCAGCAGGCAGTGCGCACGGTGGGCGCTGCCCCTGCCGGCCCTGTGCTCATGAGACGCTGGGATGCCTGGCATCAGGCAGCAGAGGTGAGGCTCAGGCTGGGAGGTGGCCGGGTGCTGTCACATGGTGTCCTGTAGGACCCTGATTGCCCACTGCCCTCTCTAGGTATTCAGCCTGCCACTTGGGAAGAACCTGAGTCTTGTGGCTTGGACTTGCTTCGGGGGCAGCAGGTGTGCTTCGGGGGCCAGTGTGAGGGACACAGGGGTGTAGCTGAAGTAGGAGGAGTCCAGCAGGGTGTTGGCAGGGAGCTGAGGGGTCCCAGGGCTCAGCCCGTTGGAGCAGTGGATGCCGCCAGCCCTGCCCAGACAATCCCCCACTCCCACCTTCATGCAGGGGGTGGGAGCGCATCCTTAGCCTCGGCACTGGGGCTGCCGCTGACCAGGAACAAGAGCGTGGCTTCAGGGGACAAAGTGTCCTTTCAGCCTCATCCTTGTTGTTCTTTGGGGTCTTGAAAATAGCCCAGTTTTATTTTAGTTTAGTTTAATAGTTTTATCAATGTATATTTGCGACACCTCATGAATATGTTCCTTTTGGGGAGCTGGTCCAAGTCTGTTTTGATCCGTTTGACTTCCTCTCCTTTCCCTCCTGCCATCCATGCACTATTTTTTTTTTTTTTCTTTTTATTTGTTTTTGAGGCACGGCCTCACTGAGGCCCAGGCTGGCCTCCAATCTGCAGTCTCAGCCTTCTGAGTGCTGGGGTCATAAGTGTGTGCCACACACCCTGCTCAAGCTTGTAAACACCAGGGCTCCCCCTGAGCTCACGTGCTCATGCACACCGTCACACACGCACAAGGGTGACGGGGTGCTAACAACAGCCCCAGAAGAGTGCCCTGGGCGTCGAGACGCGCCCAAGGCCACGGCTCTGTTCTGGCCCTGCTTAGGCTTCTGTGACTGCCATGGCCCTAGCTTGTTGTCCCACCTCTGTTTCCTGTCAGGCATCTGTGTCTACCTCCCCTGTCCTCCTGGATCAGGGCCACTTTTCTGGTACTGTGACGTCTGCCAAGGCCTGGCTGCAGGCCAGGTCCCAGGGTGGGACTGCAGCAGAAGCCTGGGCTTGATGCATGGTCTCACCTGTGGCATGGAGCGCTCATATGACCAGGGTCCCTGAGATGACTGCGTGTGCTCCATGTCACAGCCCTGGAGCTCACCCTGCCCCCATTGCTTGCCCCTTTGCTGGCTGGCAGAGGCAGGGTTTCCCTCATTGCTAGGGAAATACACATCTCTTGTAGACACATGGGTGCACAGTGAGAGAACAAGAGCAGTGTCAGGCCCAGCGCTGGGTTGCACCCTTGGCCACCCAGGCACTGTCCTAAACTAAGCGGGCCCTGTACTGGATGTGGCTGGCAACCCCTGCCTTTTGAAAGTGCACGCTGGGCATTTTCCAAAATGTCTCCATCACAACCACCCCAGCAGCTACCAGGAGACCAGGGCTCTCAGTGTTTTATAAACACTGTTGTGCTCATGTTTGGAGAATGGTGGTGGTCACAGCCTGTGGCAAACAGTGGTCTTTAATTTCCTATTCCAGTTGAGATGTTCACTCTTTCTTCTTTCTTAATTATTTATTTTTTGAGATAGGGTTCAGGCCACCTCACCTGGCTAACTGCAGATGCCCAGGGCCCCTCCTGCTCAGCCTCCTGAGTGCGGGGCTAACAGGTGTGTGCTGTCAGAGCTGGCACCTGTTCATTCCTCTTTTGACCTGGATTGTCTGAACACAACATGTGGAGACCAACCCTGGGTGTCTCTTGAGTGCTGCCAGAAGACTATGCAAGACTTGCTGGGTTTAGGGGAGCCTTGGACAGCAGGGAGTGGCCAACCAGTCACAGGCTTATTTAAGGCATGTCTAACCTGATCGGGGTGGGGCTGTGATCTGTGTCTTGCTGTTGGGTGCCTGGCTCATGCCTGACTGTCTGTTGCATGTTTTTTAAAACCAATTTTATTAGTAAAAAGATAGATAAAAACGATGATACGAATTTGCACCACCGGTGGAGCTAGGTGCCCATGGGACTATGGTTTGTGGACCACAATGGCTGAGCCATTGGGATTGGGTCACAACTCAGTGTAGATTTTGTTTATTATTTTTCTGATTTCAGGGAATGAATTTCATAGCAGGATACCTCATCCTGGTCACAAAGAGTGAAGAGGAATCTTTCTGGCTCTTAGATGCTCTCATTGGACGGATCCTACCCGGTACGTGGACCACATGTTTGTGGAGATAAAGGCAGCCGTCCGGCTCAACAGGGCAGAGCGGCAATGCAGAAGCCTTATGTGGCAGTCTAGGTCCAAATCTTTTTTCATTTGAGCTAAGACAAGCAGATGGTCCCAGCAGGTATCCCATCCAGGTGGCTGTCACCTGTGGTTTCTGTAGCCTCTGCCCAGGGTATGGGTTCAGCTGTCTGTCCTGTTAGCCCCCTGCTCCCCATCCCACAAGGATGTGGCTAGGAAAAGGCCCTATGTGGGGTCCGTGTTAGCCTTGCATCCTAAGTGGTTTATATGGCTTCCTGGAAGTTCGTCCCTGAATTGGGGAGCATGGTCAGCTCTCTGATAATCACTTGCTAGGGCGTCTTGACTAAGAGCCCTTCAGGAGTCTTCCCCCTTTCTGGGTTACTAATAACAGTGGCTGCCAGCGTTCGCAAAGTGCAGCATAGACAAGGACCATAGTGTCGGTGTCAGTTGCAGCACTGACGTGGGCCACAGTGTAGCATCAGCTGCGGTGCAGATGTTAGCCGCAGCCAGGGTGGACTATGGTGTAGACAAGGGCCGCAGTGGAGTCCTGCTGGGTGCAGAGGCCCACAGCCTTCATCCCTTACCACAGAGCTGGGAAAAGCCTCTGGCACCAGCCACATGGAAGCCAGGCTGCAACCCAGTTCTGCCCTCAGCAGCTGTGCCGTGCATGGAGCTGTCTTATGGGGAAGGAGACCGTGATGGAGGAGTGAGTCAGCCTGGGCTCCCAGGTGTCCCGGCCCATAGCTCTGGCCTCTGCCGAGTCAGGAGCCCAGAGGGAAGTGAGCACCACAGCAGGGTTGTCAGTCCGTACACCTTGGGCGTGAGACGCGGAGCCCAGGTGCAGAGCTGGGACCCATGCAGCACCCGTCACAGCAGTGTGGGGAGGGCAGCCTGGCACAGCATGGGGTGACAGCTGGGGCAGAAGCCTGGGACATCAGCAAAGCCCAGGGACCGGTTGGTGCTCCCACCAGTGACTCCTGCCTCACCGTGGACGTGGTTCCATGGCTGAGCTCTGCCCTTTAAGCTGCAGTGCTCCTAGCTCTGCCCTGCGTCTGGAAGCATAGTGTGGTCCACAGAGCCCTGCTGCACCCTGGTCCCCATAGAAGACACACAGTGGGGCCACTCAGAGTGAGGAGAGAGAGTGGGGTCGGAAGCCAAGAAGCAGGCCATGCTTTCGTTGCGCACCAGCTGCTAGATTCAGTAGAACCAAGCTGCAGTTCAGACAGGTCTCAACTTAAAAGCAGAAGAAAGCAGCACAAGTCAGGACTGGTGTACCGCTATGATCCCAGGCTCTCAGGAGGCTGAGGCTGGGAGACCTCAAGGCCGGACTTGGAAACTCAGACTGTTTCGAAAAAGGCCTGAAGCTCACGCATGTTTAGCATGGGCAAAGCCACATGAAATTTTTAAATAAATCATACAGCAAACAGAGTAAAAGGCTCATCAGGCCATGTTGGGAGGCAGCACGTGTATCCTGAGGTCCTGCTGGTCATCTTCCCTGTGAACCCAGAGTTTAGATCCTGAATGAAAGGCAACTTCAGCAGCCTGAGTCAAGGGGTACTGTAGCATGCTGTATGGACCAGAGCTGCTTCGCCCCAGGATACCCAGGGCTCAGCCACAGGCACAGTTCAGTGGAGCAGTGCTCAGCTGTGAGGAGCAGAGAAGCCAGAAAGCAGTCGGCTGTGGAGCTATCCCTGGGAGAGTTGCCGGTCCCCAGGGAAAAGCTTGGGCTCTGAGACCCTCCACCAACATGGAGGAGAGTAAAGCCAGACCCTTGTATGGTTCTAAAGAGCAAGAGATGCAGGTGATTTGAAAGGAAGTGTGTTAAAGGACTCCATAAGCAAAGCAGGAAGATAAAGTGGCCTGGAGAGGGCGTCTGAGCCCTAGTGAGAAAGGGTCAGCTTCTGGACCAGGGAAAGAACTCCAGAAAATCACAGAATGGTGTGGCAATGCAGAGCACTGGAGGGAGGAGGACAAGCCCCACGCTACTATGAGCAGGGCCAGGACAGGGTCTTGGGGGGCCCATATACAGGCGAGACAGTGCCCGTGCCACAGAGGTGTGGTCTCACCTGGCTGAGTGTGGGTGGGCCTTTAGCATAGCCAGTGCTAGCCGAGGTCCCAGGCTTCAGGCAGCTGGAACTGACTATCATGGAGGTGGCTGGGCGCAGTGCTAGTGCTGTGCATGAAGGAAACCAGGCTGCCCAAAGCAGAAGAGCTGTCTTACCCAGGAATTGGCCAGGCCCAGAGATGGCAGCAGAGGTGGCAACTGAGGGACAGTGGCTGTGAGGATCTGGCTAGCATCACTTGAAGAAGCACAGGGCAGATGGCTCACTGCTGGGGCCAAGCGGCTGGGAGCCAGAGGTGAAGCAGCCTGCAGCCCAGAGAGGCTCAGAGCTCCACAAGGCACCCCTGAATCTGGGCCAGCCCTTGCCCTTCCTCTGGGCTTCCTGGTAGCTGCAGCCCCTCTGTGTCCATGCTCAGGGCCATGGGGGTCATCCTGGTGATGACAGCCCCTCCCGCAGCAGGACTGCCCAAGTGGCAGCCCATGCCTCCTGGCCCTGTGCACCCAGCTCCTGGGCAGCCTCTGTCTTGGAGGAGAGTCTGGGTCTTGGTTCACTCCCACCCACATACACACTTAATTTTTTTTCAATTAAGTTTTACAATACTTACTTTGCCTTAAAAAATTAGTAGTGCAAGTAGGTCTTTGAATCATTACTAAAAAGGTTTGGGAATTAGCAAAATAGACATTTATTCATTTGTTTTTTAAGACAAAAACTTGATAGGCAGTTCAGGCTGGCCTTGAACTCACTATGTAACACAAGCTGGCCTCAAAACTCTGTGATCCTCCTGCCTCAGCCTCCTGAGTACTGGCATAACAGGTGCCCCATCATGCATGGCTAAAGGGACAGGAGCTTAAAGAGAAAAATGAAAAATTTTGTTCTGTTTGTAGATGAAATCCTTGTTGCCAGGTCACACGGGAACGCCTCGTGGTGGGTGCCCCATGCCAGATGGCTCTTTCACAGTCAGTTTATTTTTACTGCAGTCTGGTGCACTGTTGAAATTCTCTCAATGGAGCACAAAAGGCTGGTTGTAGGCCTGCACATCCATGGGACTGAATGCGCCCCAAGGACCCTCATCTGTGGGTCCCATCCACTCCAGTGTCATGGCAGGACGGAACCAGGCTTCAACTGCTTCCAGGGGCCAGGAGGGGCCTGGCGGGGAGCAGTACTCTGAGTTCAAGGTGGGAAGCCATGCACAGGTCTCTGCCTCTGCCTCACACCTTCCTGGGCCACTTTTCTCCAGGACTGAGCTAGGACACAGCCCAGCTATCCATGGTGCTCGTGCCTCGATGGGGTGTCCTGCCTCTCAGGGACAGAGCCTAGAAGCATCTCTGGAGGAGGGGGCACTGCTCCATCTTGGAACTTGTCCTACATCTACTGGTCCTCGGTAGCCCTGAGCTAACTATTACTCATGGCCAAAGAAGAGACACGCCAGGGTCTCTCTTGTCACAAGAACACAGTTCTCATTAGTTCCCTCCTCCCTTGTCCGAGTACTTAATCTCCTAGAAGTGGCTCCAGGATTCTGTTCCAGAGGCAAAGTGGTCAGGCCAGGCCCTGGACCTGTCCCTGGACACCTCCAGCACCATACCTGGGACATTGCTGGACTCCTCCAGGTTGGGCAGCAGGGCAGAGCTGGCCAGAAGTAGAGGAGCAGGGGCCTGACACTGTGATCTGTCATTTGTTCTTATCCTGTGGCCCTTTGGGGACAGTTCCATAAGGACACACCCGTGCAGAAGTGCAAGGTGTTTTTCACAGGGTGGGTAGAGTGTGTCATGGCTCTGGTGAGACATTCACCCCCAAAAGCCAGGGGGTGAGTGTCTGTGATCTGTCATTTGTTCTTATCCCTTGGCCCTTTGGGGACAGTTCCATAAGGACACACCTGTGCAGAAGCACAAGTCATTCGTCACAGGGTGGGTAGAGAGTGTGTCATGGCTCTGGTGAGCAGGTGGTATGCTGCAGAGGCTTTGGCCCACTGCAAGTCTGGGTGTGTTTCATGCTCAGGAGAACAGCTGCTGAGGTCAGGAGCCTGAGGTGACATCCATGCAGGTCCTTTTCAGTGTGGGCCTCTCATGATTCTGCCTTGTTCCTTTCAGGGGCTCATGGTCTCTCGCACCCTCAGTTATGTCACCCACGCCAAGTCTCAGCCCAGGATGGGGACTCGAGAATGCCCCTGTTCTGATCCCACTAGGTGTAAACTGTGTCCAGGCATGGCACCCAACAGTGTCGTGCATCTTGCTGTGGAATAGATGGCTGCATGATGGGGGAGGAGGTTTGGGAAGTAGAGGCCAGGCCCTGCTGACACCCCATGCTCTGGTGGGTACTGGCTTGCTCATGTGGGCAGAGCTGGTGGCATGGAGCCCCACCTATGGGTCAGCCTCCCTGGGCTCCTCCAGGTCACAGCCCCAGCTCCAGCTCACTGGCAGGGTCATGGGACAGTGCCAGTGTCCTTGGCTCTCACTCACAGACAGGAGACTGGGTACAGTGGCCAATGGGTCCAGGATGGGGCACAGGGCATGGGGCACTGCCAGTGTCCAAGCCTACCTGGTCCCTGGGCCCTGGTGTAGACAGTTCTGGAACTGGGTGGGAGTTGTGCCTTGCAGCCCACGGAGTGGAGTTTGAACTTTGCATGCTGCTAGGGTTGTGGTGGTCTCTCCCTGTAGGTCACTGCAGGGCAGGCTCAGCCTCCATAGAGCTGGAGACAAAGGGTGGTTCCCCACCTCAGCAGGCCTTTGGGCACCCTAGTGACCCATGACCAGGCCTTTGGTTCTCTTCTTGCAAGTACGAGGCGGAGACCTACTGTGTGAATGTGTGCACGTGTTAGTCTGTGCGACTTAACCTCATACACGTATTACAGAAGGTCTGGAGGCTGAGGGCGGAGGTGCTCATGGCAGTGCTCAGGGAGCTGCTGATCCACTGCCATGTCAGCAGCAGCAGGGGAGCACGTAGGTGGGGTAAAGGCACTATGAGAACCCCAGGAGCAGAGGATGGGGCTGGGAGCCAGACATCTAAGGAAGCATAGGGAGAAGACAGCCCCAGCCCTGTGCCCAGGGTGCTTAGCATCTCTATTTTTGGAAACATCTAAGCCTGTCACAGAGCCAAGGTCATGCTGTATGGCTTGCAAACCCCTTGCTGGCCAGGCTCAGTGGGGGCCGTCCAAGGCACCACTCTGAGAGCTGGGTGCCCTGGGCTCTGCGCCTCCCAGCAGCACTGGGGATTGGGGTAGGGGTGGGGTGGTCTGGGATTATGTGGGAAGCACACTTGGCAAGTGCTCGCCACCGAGCCACTCCCTACCCACAACCCCAGCCTTTGTGTTTTTTCACACTGGATCTCAGCAAATTGCCCAGGCTGGCTTTAAACTCCTAATCCTCTTATGGCTAAACTGAGTCCACTAAAGAACAACACCTGAGAACAGCTGCATTTGATAGCAGCAGTTCTGGCTGGTGTAACTTCCAACAAAAGCCAGGGGGTGAGTGTCTGTGAGCCAGCAGTTTTCTATGAGGCATAAGCAGGGATACAGGACAGCCTGGCAGTCCCTCTGATTAGCTAACAGGGTGAGATCATCAGTTACAGGGCCAGGTTGGTGACCGCCAGTTCCAGGTCTAAATTAATGACCACAGAGCTGGGTATGATCAAGTACCCTGCATGTTGGGTTAGGCTGTCATGGCCAACGGGGTCGAGGGAGCAGTGACAGAGCTGCGAAACAGTTATGGAGCCAGGTAGCTTCAAAGAGAAAAAAAGTTAAAAGAACAATTCTTGTTTTTCTTTTTTTGCAGAACCAGGAATTGAACTCAGGCCCTTGCACTTGCCAGGGAAGTGCTTATTCCACTGAGCCATCTCCCAGGCCCAAAAGAACAATTTTTCCTTGTACAGTTTTTCCCTTTCATTTCTCCCTCTCGTTCTTACTCAGAAAAATATTTTTTCATTGTTCCTATCTAAAGCCGCATAAGAAGGGGTAGTACTTAAGACCATTTGGAGACTTATGCTGTAGATCCGTACTGAAACGGAGTGAGTAATCCAGTTAATCGGGCAGGTTGGCCCCACTCTCCAGGCGACCAGAGCCATTGTTCCTAGCCGGGCTAGCCTCGCCCCAACCGGGACTGGGATTACCTGGGTGGCCCTCTTATACCTGTGGGGGCCGTGGGGGCCAGGACACTTAGTCCTCCCTTTCCCTAAAGGCTTGGACTTTGGTAAGACAATAAATAACAGGGGCACAGCTGCCTTTTGGGTACTGTCCAGGCATGGTTTTACCTCGCTGGGACAGAAGGAATGGGTTTTGTCGGGGGAGGTCAGGCTTCCATGGAGCACTGGATGGCCCAAACAGGGGAGGTGTGGCAGCAGTGCCTGAGGGCAGACACAGTCACATTTCCATAAACAGGTAGAGAAGCCAAAACAGAAGAGTGAGCTTCTTTGAGGAAGTGTGTTTGTGAGAACTCCGAAGGAAAAGAAGGGGCAAACTTAAGGCAAAGCCGGCAATCAGAAGCAGTGTCTCAGGAGCTGATGTTTAGGACATTACGAGCAGACTACAGTGTATGTTCCCTGTCCAGGGAGAGCAGGACTACCTCCTTTATTTTCATCAGTCTTTACTGGGTGAAGCACAATATGGGCTTGGGTTGGGTCTGTTTGATTTCCCTTGGTTGAACTGAACAAAGCCAAAAATTGGAGCCCTAGCATTGAATGCAGGCGCTTGGTAACCACAGATATTTTCTAGTTATAGTTGATAGCATAGGCTTTTTCTAAGTGAGGAAGACAGGAGCTGGGGAGATGGCTCAGTGGAATAAGTACTTCCCTGGCAAGTGCAAGGGCCTGAGTTCAATCCCCAGTTACACACACACACATGCGCGTGTGCGCGTGCGCGCACACACACACACATACACACACATGTCTAACAGGAGGGCTGGGGAGATGGCTCAGTGGAATAAGCACTTCCCTGGCAAGTACAAGGGCCTGAGTTCAATCCCTGGTTCTGCAAAAAGAAAAAGAATGAGGAAGACAGTTCAAAATAGCAAGTATGATCAACAAAATCCTGTACAGAGTGAAATAGCCCTACTATTGTCTTCTATGGGCCTGGGGCAGCTGACCACAAGGCCAAGGCTCAGGTTAAGGTAGTAAGAGGACAGGGAGCAAGAGCCAAGCTGGACAGCACAACATCACGTACATGTGGGAGGGGCTGAGTAAGTGGTCACCCTCAGAATCCTCTGAACATGTCTTCCAAGCATCAGCTGTGCATTGACCTGTCTGCATTGAGTGGCGGGCAGGCTGGGCATGCATTGTCTCTTCAGCAGTACTTCAGGGGAGCCGGCTCGTCTAGACAGACCTCACGGCAGTCATCTAGCTGTGCCTTTTGACTCCAGAGTGGTGGATCCACAGCTGGATTTATGACACCCCAACACTGGTGGAGGGGTAGGCCCAATGGGTAATGGCAACCCTCATAGGCTTCCAGATTGCAGCAGCAGTGGAAAAATTTCATCCTTGTTTTTCCTTTTACCATGAGAAGACTATATCCCTTGTGCAGCATCCCATGGATATGAACAGCGGCAAAAGCATACCTCAAGCCAGGACAAATGTTCACTTTCTTTTCTTTTGCCCAGTTGAGAGTTTGTCAAAGCCCATAATTCAGATTTTTGTTTTCCTAATTCAGCTTTCTGAGCAGGCCAGTTTTGTGGAAGAGGCCTGGCTAGGAGCGCGCCCTCCAGCAGCATATCCAGCCTGATATTTCCCATCCTTGACTGAGCTACTTCCTTTTGTAAATAGATGCTCTCAGCATCAGACATGTGAGCAGACTCATGAGTTCCATCTGTAGATCGGGCCAGCTGGCAAACATTCCTGAATCAAATCATGATGAGGGGCTGAGCTCAGTGGGCAAGAAGGTCAGTGGGCCCAGAGGTTCAGTCAATTGATGAAGTCAGGGATTCTCACAAAGCAGTCTTGATATTGAGCCACATGACTACTAGAAAGCCAATGGTGTTCCCAACTATTTAACAGCTCCAGAACAGCATGTGGGACTTGAAATGTCAGGTTTTGTCCTGGGATCAACTTGTCAGCTTCTTTAATCAGAAGGACAGCTACTGTCAGTGCTCAGGCAGGGAAGCCAGCCCTCAGCCAGAGTCTAGACTCTGACAAATGTATGAAGGGCGTCTCCCAAGGGCTGATCTTTAAGTCAGGATTCCTGATGCTGTGTATCTTTGCTCGTCAACAAACAGGATGAGGCACATCAGGAAGCTTGGTGCTGGGGCTGCTAACGGTGCTTGCTTGGGGCCTGACAGGATTCTGTCTGTTCTAAGGTCCAGTTTGATAGTTCCCTTTCATTTTCTTTTCCTGTCAGCATGTCATATACAGGCTTAGCTTTTCTCAGCAAACCCTTGTATCCAAATTCAACAGAAATTGCAGCAACCAGGAATTCTCTAAGCTGTCTTTTATTTTCAGGCCTTGGAATGAAGCAAATGACTTACAGGGAGGGCCCAGGGGTCTGAGTCCTTTTTCTAAGTCAAACCCCCAAGTAAGGCACTGTCTACTTGAATCTTTTTCAGAAGACTTTATAGCCTGTAGCCAGTAGGTGGCGAGAAGGACCTGCGCTCCCTTCCGCAGTTCAATTTACTTGAACTGCTAATCATGTTGTCCACATACTGCATGAGAGTACAGTTAAAGTCTATATGTGGAATTGGGCCAGGTCAGCAGCTAGCCGGAAGCCTATGGCATAGGAGTCCAGCTGAGTTGGTCTTTCGGTCCTACCCCTGGGTCCTCCCATTCAAAGATGAATACAGACTGGCAGAAGAAAGCATCTTTTAAATCCAAACAGGTGAACCAGGCAAGAGCAGAGGGAAGCAGACCTAGGAGGTACGAGGGGTGGGAACTGCCAAGTGCAGACTGGTGGCGAAGTTGACGGCACAGAGGCCCTGCGCTGGCCAGCAGTCTCCATTGGGCTGTCTCCCTGGGAGGGGAGGGATGTTCAAAGCAGCTGACTGCCAGGACTCCAAACCGCTTCAAGCAAGAGGTGTAGGGCTGGGTGCTGAGCTGGGCCTCCTGTGAATTGGTGCTGCTTAACAGCAGCGAGAGTCGCCTTGGGACAGTGTTCAATCACCAAAGGGGCCAGGTTCATAGCAGGCCCCAAGAGTCCTCTGCTGACACTGCTGGAAAAAGACTCTCAGGACTTCAGAGTTAACATCAAGTCTGGGATGGTGGATGCAAGTGTGAGGGAGTCTGGCTGGTTTGGAGCACAAGAGGTAGTTGCTCCCACTGTGGAGAGGGAGTCATGTCCCAGGAGAGGGATAGGGCACTCAGGCATGGACGTGCGTCCACTGATCTCGTGGGACCTCCTTTGACAGAAGCTCTTCAGAGGGAGCACCTGTGGTCCTAAAGACCAAGAGCTCAAGGGAGCAGCAGACTGAGTCAGAATTGAGAGTTCAGCCCCACTGTCCAGATCAGGGAAGCGCTTGTCCCATTGAGCCATCTCCCCAGCCCCCAGATCATGAAAGCCCTGGGTTTCCCTCATTCTGGTAACAGCCACAGGCTGCTGGGGCCCAGTCAAATGAAGCCCAGTCTGGCTTACTCGTCTTTAAAAGAGGAAGAGGAGAGGTTCAGGCTGAGGTGGCCCCAGGTAATCAAGTTTCTTTATGTCTCACAGAAAGGGGGCATTTATCTTTTTTAGCACCCAGACTGTTTGTAATAAGCACAGTGGCCTGCTGCTGCCAGCTGTGGGCAGTGAGGCTCGAGGGGCCTACAGTGGTTGCCATGGTGGGGCTGGCCCTCGCAGGGCATTTTGGGAGCAAGCTTCCCTAACACTGCAGCTGGAAGAGTGGTCTGTTGGCTCTGCAATCCCCCTCATGCTGTTGCTCCATTTATTCCCTTTCTTGGTTTCCAAAGACCGGAGCAATCGGAAGTAACTGGGTGGTGTCCAGCAACACCTTTTGCATTTTTCTTCTAATATCAGGCTGACTGCAACAAAGGCAGGACTGACCATTTGTTGACTTTCAGGAGCCTGAGCTCAAAGGGTGTGTAGACCTGGTGGGCTTCACAGAGCCTCATAAACCTGGCTCGACTTTCACTGAGGAGCAGTAACTTAAATCTGAGTAACTTCAGTAACTTCAATGTGCTTTTTGCCTCCTCTTTGAGTCTTTTGAGGAGAGCAGTACAGTACTGATCTGAGGCCTTGCTGGCGTCTGATGATTACAGTCCCAACTGGGATGCACTTCGGGGAGGACTGTGTTCCCCCATGCATCAGGATCAGGATGGTGTGGGCTTTAATTTTTACCAGGCTTGTGCCCCATTTAAAACACAGCAGAGTTCTGAAGCATTAAACAGTCAGAAGGAGTTCTCTAGATTTTTCCATTTGGCAGGTGGGTGCGCAAGTGAAGAGTTCCTGACCCCTTACAGCAATGTCCAAGTGAGTTGATCTGGGAGCGCAGGAGGCAGAATGGATGGCGGTGGTGGCAGCAGCGCAGCTGGCGGAGCAGTTGGGCTGATGAACGCGAGGAGGATGCAGGTCAGCTTTGGGGTCCTCAGGCAGAACCACATGAAGCTTTGCTGGCCTGGGCTCAGTCTGGGAGCCCTTGGAGGGGCGCGTGCATGTGGGCGCGCGTGTGTGTGTGTTGAACTTAGGACCTTGCAGTGCCAGGCAGGCATCATGCTGCTGAACTATCCCCAGCCAGGATGGCTTTCTTGTAGCACAGGACACAGGTGTGGAGCCACGGAGGGAAGCTCTGACGCAGGTTGGTCCCAGGAGTTGGTGTCGAGACACTGTAGGATGGCCTTGCTCTCCAGGGTCTGCCACTTTGCTCCAGACTCGGCCATCAGCGCCCACATCAAGATGGCCAGGCGGGCAGAGGTTTGGCTAACTTCACAAGAGGCTGGAGCTTCTGAGGTTTTGCTCACTCTGCAGTCATCAGGCAATCCCTTTTGGAGTCTTTTAGCCACAGTTGAGGACCACAGGTTTTCTCTGGCCTGCACCCACCGTCTCCCTGCGGCGTGTGCCATGCACCCATGAGATGTGATACAAGGGTGAAGGTGTGCTGCACAAACAGGGAGCCCAGGAATCAGCAGCTCCAGCTGCTCCGCCTGCGAGGCCATGGGGCCATGGCCATTGGCACATTCATAACCCTGAGCCTGGTGAGATCCTCATGGCAGAGGCTGAGACACCCATAAGCTGTGACTATGGAATCTGAGCTGCTCCAGGTCCTGGGAGGCCCTTTCCCCACGGAGCACGGACAGGATGGCGCACAGCTTCCCCCATCCACTACACTCACACAGGCACTTAACAGGCACTTAGAGGTTAAACATGTCACCTCTTCCCTTGAGCCCTAAAACCAGAGGTGATCAGGCCCTTCTGACTGGGGTGTCCCGGGGTCTCCCTTACCTGAGGTGCTGGCCCTGCTGCACCCTTACCCCTCTTTTGGATCCAGGAGGATGTTCAGCACTGAGCAGGGGCCTCTGGTCCAAGTTTCTGAGAGGACAAGCATTCCTGCGGAGGACCCTGGAGAGCTCCAGGCAGCTCCCCAGCCCAGCCCACAGCCTGAGCAGTCAACACGGCCTTCCTGGTCAGGGGACCAAGAATGTTGGCAAACTGAGTCTAGTAAAGAACAATACCTGAGAACAGCTGCATTTGACAGCAGCAGTTCCGGCTGGTGTAACTTCCAACAAAAGCCAGGGGGTGAGTGTCTGTGAGCCAGCAATTTTCTATGAGGCATAAGCAGGGATACAGGACAGCCTGGCAGTCCCTCTGATTAGCTAATAGGGTGAGATCATCAGTTACAGGGCCAGGTTGGTGACCGCCAGTTCCAGGTCTAGATTAATGACCACAGAGCTGGGTAGGATCAAGTACCCTGCATGTTGGGTTAGGCTGTCACGGCCACAGGGGTCGAGGGAGCAGTGACAGAGCTGCAAAACGGTTATGGAGCCAGGTAGCTTCAAAGAACCAAAGGGTTTGTTTTTTTTTTTGAGAAAATTTTTTTGTATTTTAAATAAAAAATTTATTACTCAGTTATAATTAGTCAAGTCTGAATTTCTACATAACTTGTGAATTTTTCAACATCAAATGTTTTCATCATTTGCTTCTGTTCATGTTTTCTTGATCACTGTCTTCACTGTTCCTTCTACACATTTTTAACAGTTGCTGAAAGACATGGACATTCATTTGCAGCTATCTTATTATATGCCATTCAGTTACCTTCTATGATAACGTCTTGAAAAATATTGTTCACAACCTCATACATCTTCAAAATGCATAAACTTTGTTGTACCTCGAACAGCCTGGGGATGGACCCCCGGGCGCTGCTGCCACCCTGAGGACATGGCTGACACAACCCGCTCACCTTGCTGCTCGGAGACTTCGTGGAAAAACAAAGTTTTTAAAAGAACAGTTTTTCCTTGTTCAGTTTTCCCCTTTCATTCCCGCAGGTGGGCACCATCCACCTAGCCAAACCCATTTTCAGCACAAGTCAAGCATTAAAACTTGATACAAGATCACATTAACGGTGTAAAACCAAAGAGGCCCACAGGTCTTTTCCTAGGCAAATACCTGCTCAAAAGAAAGAAGAGTAGTGGCAAGAGTTGGGCTAAGAGCGTGTCTGGCGGAGGGTGCTGCGGGTGCTGGTGCCCTGACAGCTGGGAGCAGGCCGGCAGTTGCCTCCCGCATACCCTCCCTGCACCAGTCCCTGTTGGGCCTGGCCAGCGGCTGCTCCGAGGTGCTCACAGTCTCTTCCAGCCTCCCCTCATGGTGCAGTGACCACCACCCTCGGTGGAAGCTGGTGCATGTGAACACCACCATTTCCCATGCCCTCCTATCCCAGTCCCATTTGAGGAAGATCCAGCTCTGTTTATTTTGCTCCGTATTTGAGGTCTCTCGTGTAAGAGAAGCCATGTGATATTATGTGTGTCTGATTTGTTTCACGTACCAGTATTTGTCCAGGTGCACTCACTTCTACCCTTCTGTGTGGCAGAGTAGTACTCCACTGCGTGTAAACACATTCCCTTTACCCATTCATCTGCTGGTGGATGTGCAGGCACTTCCAGGATGTAGCTGGTACGAGCTGTGCTGCTCTGGATGTAGGCGTGCACTTACTGCTGTCATAAGATGTCTTTCAACTTTCAGGAAGATGCCTAGGCGTAGACTAGCTGCGCGGAATGGAATTTTTAGTCTCAGGTTTTTGAGAATTTCCACACCAATTTCCACAATGGTAGGGCCAGAGAGTTAGTTCAATAGAATAAGCCTTTATCTGGCAAGCACAAGGTCCTGAATTCAAATCCCGTTACTGAAGGGGGGAAAAAAAATCCACAATGGTTTTACTAATTTATATTCTCATCAACAATGTAGGAAGCCTCCTTTTTTCCCCGCAGCCTCACCAGCATTTGCTGTTATTTAGTTTGATGACAGTTTTGCTTTCTGGGGTAGATAGAATCTTAGTGTTATTTTAATTTGCATTTCTCTGATGGTCAACAGTGTTAAACATTTTAAAATGCATTTATTGGCCTCTTGTCTGTTCATCTCTTATCCATTTATTGAATGAGCCATTTATTTGTGGGGTGGTCTTAAGTTTTTGGAGTTCTTTATACGTTCTAGATGTTGGTTCTCTGTCCGAGCAGGAGCCGGTAGGCAGTTTTTCCCTGTTACGAAGGCTGTCAGTGGTAGTTTCCTTTGCTGTGCAGAAGCTTCTTCATGTGACCCCATTTGTTGATTCTTGACATTATTTCTTATGCACCTGGAGTTCTGTTCAGAAAGTCCTTGCCTATGCCTTCAGGAATTGTCCCCCTTTTGTCTTCCAAAATATTTGCAATTTCTGTGTTAACGAGACCTTTGGTCAGTTTTGATGTACTTATTGTTTTTTTTTTTTTTTTTTTTTTTGGTGGAACTGGGGATTGAACTCAGACCCTTGCACTTGCCAGGACACTTCCTGCTTCTTGACCAGCATGTTTCGCTGCATGAGATTCTTAGGGCCCACCTGTGCTGTGCCTGGGTCAGAGCTCAATCCCAAGGCTGGACACTGATCTCCCCATGGAGAAGGGCATCTGTTTACCCATGTATTGCTGCTGGGCACCGGTCAGCTGTTGTGAGTAGCCCTGCTGCAGATGTGGCTGTGCAGACATCTCTGTGGCCATGCTGGTCAGGGGTCTGTGTAGCCAGCATCTGGCCCCTGCTTCTGATACCTGTGGGTATCCCTTCCCAGGCACCATGTCTGTACCTTGGTCCAGTCTCCCCTTCTGTTGAGGGAGCTCTGTGGCCCTCGCCTGCCTCACCGGGCACAGACTGCCAGGCTAGGTGTCATGTGCAGTGTGTGGTACGACCTCTCAACATCCCTTCCTTGCCTGTAGATTACTACAGCCCAGCCATGCTTGGGCTCAAGATGGACCAGGAAGTCCTTGCAGAGCTGGTAAGGATGAAGCTGCCAGCAGTGGCAGCCCTGCTGGATGGGCATGGCATGCTGTGGACCCTGGTGGTGTCCCGCTGGTTCATCTGCCTGTTTGTGGACATCCTGCCTGTGGAGGTGAGCACGAGGGCAACCCCTGGTGTGGCAGGGGCCAGTGAGTAGGTGACTGGGTTTCTGTCCTGCAGACTGTGCTTCGCATCTGGGACTGTTTGTTCAACGAAGGCTCCAAAATAATCTTCCGGGTGGCCCTGACCCTGATTAAACAACACCAAGCATTCATCTTGGAAGCCACCAGTGTGCCTGACATTTGTGACAAATTCAAGCAGATTACCAGCGGGAGCTTCGTGATGGAGTGCCATACAT
This sequence comes from Ctenomys sociabilis, assembly GCA_004027165.1. Lineage (NCBI taxonomy): Eukaryota > Metazoa > Chordata > Mammalia > Rodentia > Ctenomyidae > Ctenomys > Ctenomys sociabilis. The sequence continues at coordinate 64,530 of PVKA01000070.1, forward strand.
TCATGCAGGTGTGTGTGGGTTGCTGCTGCTCACAGGAAGAAGGCTCCGGCTGTGGCCATCGTCAGCATGGAGTACAGGGGCCCGGCTCTCTGCTCTTGTTTGCAAACCAGCAGGGTCCCTCCCCAAGGTCGCCTGCCTTGCTGGCAGGCCAGGTCAGAGTGCTAGGGGGAGAATATGGCTCTAGCTTGCCATTTCCCCAGGACTGGGGGCTTGTGGTGTCATGTCCATAGGGCCTGGCCTAACAAGGAGCCTGATCACGAGAATGGAAGAGACAAACACAACATCAAAGAATACAGGTCAAAAACAAGCAGCAGAAAAGTGAAGTGAGGGCCCAGGAGAGAACTAGGCAAGGCCACAGGGTCTCTGCCAGCCCACTCTACCCTTATGAAGCAGACACGGTTGAGTCCCTGAATGTGCAATGTGGACTTGTCATTCATCTTGGTGGGATGGCCCTCGGACAGGTGTGAGGCCCTCTACCGGCCCCCAGGGATCCGCCAGAGTCTGGGCGTGTGCTTGTCCTTTCCTCTCTGGAGTTTGCACCCAGTGGGAGCCTCCATGGCAGTGTCCTCCTGGGGCTTACATGAAACAGATTTGCCCCAGAGATCCAAATAGTGCCCTTGAGCTTGACCACAGTGGGTGCTGGCACCCACCTGGCACAATCCTTCCATCTAGGTCATGGGGTTTTATGGGGATCCATTTTTCCACGTTCTAAGTTAAACAAGGTCTACAAGCTAAGTCAGAAGTATAGCTTTGTTTGAATCTGGTAAAGGCTGACACTGTCCACATGTGGTCCGGACCTTTGCTCTATTTCAGAGCTCAGAAAAGTTACCAAAACTCATTTCCCTACTTTATTCCTGGGGCTGTCCTGACCTTAGGAAAGCCCTCAGAAGCAGCGTGGACATAACTCAGTCTTTGCCATCTGGTGCATTTCCAGATGACTGTGGTCCCCAGGAGGGGCAGAGACACTGCTTACTCTAATGTGCAGGAATGATGTTAGGTGACCATCCAGAAACGAGACCGCTATCACTTTGGAGATTCTGGGAGACCAAGCAGGGGTCATTTCCCTCGGAGGGCCTTCACCTCCTACATGGGAAAAGCTTTACCCCTTCCTCATCCATGGCCACCTGTCTGCTCCTGCCCCTTCACACAGCTGTGCTTTAGGCAGGCAAATTGTTGCTAGCAGTTCCCTGGTCCCAGAAGAGGCAGAGTCCATGGCCTGGCTCTGCAGAGAAAGATGGCATTTCTGCCTGCTAAGGTTTGGGCAGCCTTGGTGACATTCTGACCCTAGGTCTACAGGAGGCCTGCAGTCTCTTTATCTTGCCCACCTGAGGAACACAGATAGACACAGCAGAGCCAGGCCACAGAACCGTGGTCTCTTGTGCACCCAGCCCGTAGCCTTTGTCTGTCTGTCCGTTGACCTCCATTGCAATGTCAGGGGGACAGCAGAGACAAAAAGATCACTGGACTAGTTCACTCTAAAACGAACTCTACTTTGTTTCCAGAAAGTATTTTCAGAACCCGGGAGTTTACCCATGACGACCATCACCAGGCTCCGCAAGAGCTGCGGGGCAGCACTGCTGGCACAAAGGTGACCACGTCCCCCAGTGTTCTTACATTCCCAGCACTGGGAGGAGTCTTGACCACCAGGGCAGATCCCTGGGCAGTGTCCACTGCCTCCCTTAGTGCTGTAAAATACTTCAAGTTGCCACTTTTGTGTTGTGATTTTTAAAAAAGTGATTTAAAAATCATGGCATTCTATATCCTTTCTGTTACTACCTATTAAGTCCTAAGTTCTTAAAACATTAGCAATATACAAAATGCGAGGTGTGCGTTTCTATTTAATAAACTATTCTACCACTGTGAGTCTGAGTAGCAACTGTCGGCTGTGGCTGTCATGTTCCCTATACCAATACCATCCTGCTCCCGGAAGCACAGCACCCATCTTTGCCTGCAGCTTGTGCCTACAGCATGACTTCCTTAGCAGTTTTTCAATGACTGAGTCTGAATGGACAAGTGAGCATCGGGGCCTGGGGTTAGGGACCAGGGCCTGCATGCAACCAGTGGGGAACCAGTCTGGGGCTTCTGCCTGCCTGTCCTGACACAGGGCTGGCCACGGGGCTGACACCTGCACCTGGACAGGGAGCTTCCTGGGAAGGTCAGGCTGAGCCCTGTGAGGACTGATAGCACAAGCAGGGAAGGTGGGCCTAGGGTGAGCCAGGTCTGCACACCATGGTAACCTGCTTCCCAGACTGACCTTCCGGCATGCCAATTTGCATCTGCTGGTCCCTGTGCCATATGCGTGGGAGGTAGGCTTCTCAACTGTCTCAGACACAGGCAGGCACTTAGTAGCCTCCTGTGGTGACTCATGCCCATCAATCTGGCAGGCACTGTGGTGACCCTGCTCTGGGGACAGGCCTTCCTGCAGTAAAGCCATACTGTATCACTGTAGAAGCCATCAGTCACTGCTGGGCCTGGCATCAGGTCTGATCCTCTGAGGCACCTGTACTGCACCCTGGAGGGCTGCACCCTCCTTCCTTGTCAGAGCCATCCAGAGTTCTTCCTACCCAGGCACTGTACTTTGGGCCAGGCCCAAAGTAGCTTCAGCTAAGGCTGAAGCTGCCTTGTCCAATGTCTCTGCTCCCTGGAGTCCTGAAGAGTCCCTGGTGCTGCCAAGGGAATTAAGTTCTCAAAAGTTGTCCACCCCAGGCCCATTCCACATGCTGATGTTCCTGACAGGCTCAGGTACCCATCCTGTGCAACCTGAGGGTGGCAGCTTTGATGAGATAGATTCCACTGGGTGGGGCAGGATGGGTGGTGGGCTATGAGCTCCCATGGAGCCCACTCTGGCTGACTATGTGTCAGCGGCACTACTATGCCTCCCCATCAGGCTAAGGTCAGAGAGTGAAGCTCTGGGCACCTGGCAGCAGTCCTGCTCCCCCAGGGTACCTGCATCCCAAGCAGGCCTCATCTCAGCAGTCTTAAGTGTCTCTCCCCCACCCCCTCCTGTTTCCTGACAACTGAGGGTCTGGCCTACTCTGGGGGGAGCAGAGCAATGCTGAGAGAGACCAACCCTGCCACTGACACTGTGGAAGCTGCTCTGAGGACTAGATGAGAAGGCCATGCTGTGGAGAAGCTGCTCTTGGTTCTGGCAGGTATCTGCCTGCAGAGACCACAGCCCATGCCATGCTTCAGGAAATACCAACAGTCTTGGGCCACCTCAAGGTCAGTGGGGAGCAACACTCTCTCTCTTCCTCCCTCCCTGCCTCTCTCCCTTGTCCTGGCTCCATGTCCAAAGCATCCTGGGCACTTCTAAGCACTGACAAAAGCACCAGGTACAGACAGACAAAGAAAAGAGACTGTTTATTAGCATTGTTACAGGCAATGCATCCCAGAGCCAGGCTCTGGCCAGCAACCGGGCACAGCAGAGGCACCAATAAAGCAAGTCCATCAGTGTACAATGCACAACAGGGCCACCGGATGCCAACAGAAGACCAGAAACCACATCACAAGAACAGAAATAATACCCTTCCGACACCTAGGAAAGTGCAGCTCCCAGGCAGTTGGCGTGGGAACACTGGGATCACCTGGACATTGGGCCTGGCCCTTGACCCAAAGCTGCACCAAGCCTGCAGATGCCCCCAGTGCCCACAGAGTTTACTGCTCTGCTGGTCTCAACCTGGGGACCAGCCAAGGGACCAGCCACGCCCCCTTCAGTCCACAGTGTTCAGACCAGACATCTGCAAGGCCTAAATCTGAGCAAAGAATAAAAGAACCAACACCAAATTTTAAAACATTGAATGAGTGGAGCCCATGCCAATTCAGGTAAGCACTCTTGCTCTCTGCAGAGTTCTACTTTGGTAAATAATAACATTTAACCAGTTAGCAAAATATTTAACCTGGTTAGCAAAATTAACACCGTCATTTCAATATTAACTCTTTGTGCATAGTAAATGCTGCAGGATGAACTTCACATTTGTAAGCAGATTTAAGAGCAGTTTGCCAGAAAATGTGCCTCCCGCCACGCCACGCCACACAGGCATGGGAAGTGAGGCCCCGCCCCAGTGTCTGCGCATACCCACTGCCCTCTTTAGATGGTCTGATAGCCTGCATGACTCCGCTTCCTGCCGATGAGGTAGGCGATGAGCACGATTAGCACGAGCCCTGCCAAGGCGCCACCCACAGCGATGGGGATCAGCATGTTGTTCCCGTCCAGCAGACACTCCTCTGCTGCAATGTGGAGAGTGCCGTCACTCCAAGGCCCACCAACTGCCCACTGCCCCCAGGTGTCCCTGGCAAGAAAGGGGTGCCAGGGTGGGAGGCTGCATGCAGAGGCACTGACAGGGACAGGTGTTCTCCTCCCAGCTGAGGGTGGGCAGGTAGGCCACTGTGCTCAACACCAGCGGGCCCTCTAGGACATGACCCCCTCTGGAACAAGAGCACGACCACATCAGGGAGGTTGCCACCTGCCCCATCAGGCACGTCAGGCTCCTCTGAAGTGAAGGAGAACTGTCTGCACAACCTCACTGCCCCTGTACAAGAGGATTCCCACAGCTAGCCAGCACCCAGGAAGGCCTAGAGACTGTACCACAGTCACCAGGCCACAGATACAGCCCGCAGTGTACTCACCAGACCCAAACTTGTCCCCTTCGACCTTGAAAGCCTGGACCTGCACACCAAAGAGGTTGAGGAAGAAGGTAGGTGTGACACGCAGCCGTTCCTCAGCTGAGCACTTGTAGGAGTTCCCAACAGTGGCCTGCAGGGCTCTCAGTGAGCTGTTAGCTGCATGGAAACTGGGCTCTGCAAGACAGGTGAGGGTCTGATCATTTCAGGCCATCGTGGGCAGGGGTCATGAGATCATGGACGACAGGCATTGCATGCTAGGGCTCACCTCTGGCATCAGGGACAGTCATATTCAAATCAACTTCTTGCAGGAAGAAACGGTTGGCACTTGCATTCTGAAAGAGAAGAGATCTTGAGCTGCCTGCCTTCAGTATGGCATGTGCATTGTCACCCTGGCAGGCTGCAAGGCATCAGTCTGATGTCCTGTGTTTAGCTCTAAAAAGAAGCTGCGTGGCATCCTACCTATAGGGTACCACATTGTGCTCAGTTCCTTCCAAGCCTCTTCATGGATTCAGACTTTCTGCTGAAAAAGGCACTATAGGAGCCACATTATAAAAACAGCAAACTTCTACTGAACGATACAGGCAAGTTGAAATTCAAAAAACCCAACTGAGGTAGGGGAGATAGCTCAGTGATCTAAGTGCCTGCCTGGCAAGCACAAGGACCCAGCTTCGACCACATGCCATGCCAGCCCCACCCCACCCTACCCCCACTGTGCAGCTGCCAAAACCAGGCATGGTGGTGGGTACATGCCTATAATCCCAGCAGTGGGGAGGCTGAAACAGGAGGATCATTATGAGTCCAAGCTGCATAGCAAGATCCTATACCAAATACTTAAATATAAAAGATTAAAAAGAAGAAACCCAGCTGTTAGCCAGTTCACCCACACCATACGTGAACACCCCTAATGAGCAGCACCACTCTTCCTCTTCTGCTGCCTCCACACCTGACTCTTTCAAGGACAGCACAGGGCATAGGAACACTGCTGCCAACCAGAGCTCAAGAGCTCTGTGCCACATCCTCTCATCTTCACTGCAGTCAGTGGTACCCTGCAGCAGCCTGGGCTCTTTGGAAGCAGGAAGGGGTCTGGCTCAACACCCACCAAGACAAGAGGGAAGCTGGCAGGACGACAGCCTCATGAAGGGGTCCTGACATAGGAGTCCTAGTGATGAGGAGCCCAGAGTCTCACCAAGCCAAAGCGCAAGACCAGGACCATGCTCTTCTCACTCAGCTCCAGAGACACCAGCTGGGCACCACAGCTCCCCTTGGGAGAGACTATACTGGGGTTGATGTTAACCACTTTGGCCATAGTCTAGAGAAAACAGAGGAATGACACTTCAGCTTTGAGCTAATATACAGAGAAGAAAACATGCATCTTATACCAATGTGGACTGCCGCCACCGAAATAGCCTCTTTAGGAAAAGCCATCCTCCTACCGTGTTGTCCATCCGTGGGTAAGTGATGTTCAGCTGTAGTCCCATGCTAGCCAGCAGGCAGGTCCCATTATTGCCACTCACATTGTACCTATGCGTGGAGGGGCTCGGAGGCACAGGGCTGGGCGAGGGGCTAGGCGAGGGGCTAGGCGAGGGGCTAGGCGGTGTGGAGGGTGCAGGTGGTACAGGCGGTGAAGAGGTCGGGGATGTCATGTCCTGCTTGCAGCGTGTTTCTGTGGGGACAAAAGAGGGCACATGAAGCCAAGTTCCAAGCTTTGGTCAGATCTTTTTTTTTTTTTTTTTTTTGGCAGAACCAGGGATTGAACTCAGGCCCTTGCGCTGGCTTGGGAAGCGCTTATTCCACTGAGCCATCTCCCCAGCCCACCAAGTTCCAAGCTTAGCACTCCTCTAATGACCACTTCCTTCTTGAGATCAAACTGGGAAATGGGAAGCCCACACTGAGCCTAAGGACCCAGTATCCTCTAACCAGCCAAGCAGGCCAAACAGCAGCCAGGTCTGTTGGTTGCTGGGCACACAGGGACCCAGAATGCCCTCTGCTTATCTCTACCTCTGCAGCAGGACAGTTTGCCTCTTGTCCCTGCAGGTGGCCAGGCATCTCCTAGCCCATCCCTCCACCCAGGACAAACCCTGCTCCTGTGGGCCACGAGGAAAGCTGCAACCAGCCACAAGACTATGGACACAGGCCTGCTGTCTGCACATCACTACCAAGTGAAATGTGGCAACACATCCTTACTGACTTCTCACAAACCAGGCATGTGCTACAGACATCACAGCCACCATACGGATCCCTGCTCAAGGCCTGGCTAGGGGTGGGGTAGACCTGAAGGACAGCTGAAGAGGCTGTTTTACTTTCTCTCCAGGGCAAGATGTGAGGAGACTGGTGAGAGATAGCCACTAAGCAAGTGAGAGATGTGGGGGCATGTGGAGTGGCTACTCGGGGCCAGGCTCAGCTTCTGGCTGTGGCTTTGCACTTGGACATGGATCCAAGCAGAACTGACCTCTAGAAGCACAAGAGTTGGACCAGCAAAGGGCACCTGTACACGATGCTGTCCCTCAGGCAGGCTCCTGACTTCTCATTTTCTCCATGGCTAATCAAGGAGTCTGGAGTAATAGGTTCAGGTGTGCCTTCCATCTTTTTTTGTTTGTTTGTTCTGTTTTGTTTTGCGGTACTGGGGATTGAACTCAGGCCTTGCGCTTGCCAGGCAATCACTTGTTCTACTGAGCTAGCTCCCTAGCTGGGTGTACCTTCCAGTTCCATCCTTTCCCACATTTCTGTGAGGCTAAATAAATCATGGAAGCATGCAGCAAGTCTGAGGGCTGGGGGGAGAGGCCCCATGCTGCCTAATAAAGCACACAATTCTCACTTGGGCAAAGTGAAGCTCATCTCGGCACTCTTCCAGTGGCCAGCTGTACCCTGAGTCCAACCACTGTGCCCCAAGTGGCCTTGAACACTTTTGGGAAGGTCCATCCCTGTGGGTACCCCCCAGATGAGCCCACTTTTGGACAGTAGAAAAGACCAGGGTGGGTGTAGAGCAAACTGTACCCACTGAGTAACCTTAACCTTGGGTTCCAGGGCACAGCCCCAACCAGGAGGCCTACAGTGTTGGTAGACACCAGCTCATCTCCAAGCAGAGCCACAGATCACCTAGCTGCAGCCCTTGGCACAGAGCACATCCCCTCAGCTCCACCTGACCCTCTTAACACTCTCTGACAGCAAAGCCCTTGCTACAGAGGAAAGGAGGGAAGGACCAGGCTGTGCACCCTTCCTAGTCTTGAGCCCTAGGGGCCCACCCTTCTTGACAGCTGCATGTCCAATGAACTGTGTCCTGAATGAAGACCCAAATGCAGGACCTATTTAATGCTTCAATCTCTTCAACTCAGGCTGGACTACAGAGACTGGCTTCTAAGGAACAAAGAAAAACTGCCAAACTGGGTGGAAGTAAGTTTTATGAGGACCCATGCTTAAAAGCATATTCCCATGTCAAACTCTAAGGAAGAAAACTGGGCAAATCTGAGTCCTGTGGGAACCCAGGCCCAGAGGCCTGGATTGAGGAGAACCCACTGAGAACCCAGTGAGGTTCTATGCTGAGGATATAGATTTCCCCCCTTCACGGCAGACAATAGATAATTTCTATCCACATGGCTGACAGAGTCAGTTCAGTCCTGGTGTGTGCCTCATTTAAGTGATTCGTGAACCACCTAAGTTTTCCTTCACATAACTAATGGTAGTGAAAGGTAAGATGAAGAAGGTTCCCTGGCCAGGCCCTCCCTGGACAGCTGACAGCATGTTCACAGAGCCTCCTTCTCCCTCCACCTGGTATTTACCAAATAATGACACAACTAAGAGAAAAGAGCCATTTTACAGCCAAAACAGTCACTGATTTAGCAGAAATGTATTCATCCAACAAATGGTTAGAACTCCTAAAGGGAACAGACCAGGAACACTGTATATTCCACATAAATGCTGAGACTCTTCCCTAAAGAAGCCAGAAACTTAATTAAGAGAAGACAAACTATTCAATCCCTGGCACTGCATGCTGCAGTGGTCCCGCCCCCAGGCACATGGTAGTACACGCCTGTATTTCAGTGCTGAGAGGCTTGAAAACTATATGGCAAGATCCTGTAAGAACATACAAAACTAAGACAAGACAAAATAAAACCACAGAAATGCCCAAGAACCCTAAAAATAAAGAGAAAATAGAGAAAGAAACTACATGATTTTGCCAGAAGCCAAGTGTTTTGAAGCAGTCTATGCTACCGTGGCACCTTGGGTTCAGTAGTTCAAATCTAAAGGCAACTCACTGGCAAGATAGCTCAGCAATTAAGCACCTGCTTAGGCAAGCACAGGAACCAGGGTTGATCCCTTTTCCCCAAGAGCTGAGCCAGCCACCAAGTCCAGGCATGGTAGCACATGCCTGTAGTCCCATTGCTGGGGAGACTGAAAACAGGAGGATCACTACAAGTCTGAGCTGCATAGTGAGACTCTGTACCAAATCCATCTATCAATCAATCAAACAAAAAGAGGGGTGGAGATATACTTCTCAAGGAAAGGGCACAGAATTCGCAAGGAGCCCTCCAAGTATCTGCCCCTCCTGGGTATTTTTTCTTGGTGCTGGGGACTGAAGGCAGGGCTCTAGATAGTGAGGCACGAGCTTTGCTGGGCTGCCCCCCAGGCCTGGCTCTGCTGGTGCTGAAGACTGCAAGCAACGGAGGCCCAGGCATGGGCCCAGAGGTGATGGTGACTGTTAAGGCGTCACTCAAGCACAAGATGGCTTCCCAGAGCCACAGACTCCTCCCTGATACACAACATAGGACAGGAGTGTCCGTGACCATAGCCCAACTCGCTTCCTCCAGTCAATGAGCAGGAGGAGGCTGATCCCAACCCTAGAACACCACAGCTAGCACAGATACTCAGTGGGACTTCCAGATGAATCTTAGCTCACACATTCATCTAAATTCACTAACAGACAGGTCTAGTACAAGCTGTGTAGTGAGAACCTATACCAAATATATAAAATTAAAAAGCCGGGCGCGGTGGCACATGCCTGTAATCCCAGCACTCGGGAGGCTGAGGCAGGAGGATTGTTATGAGTTCGAGACCAGCCTGAGCTACAAAGTGAGCTTAAGGCCAGTCTGAACTGCATAGTGAGACCCTGTCTCAAAAAGACAAAAAAAATAAATAAAAATAAAAAAATAAAAATAATTTTTTAAAAAAGCACTTTGTAGCCCAGGCTGGCTTTGAACTCACTTTGATCCTCCTACCTCAGCCTTCTAAGTGCAGGGAATATAGTGTGTGCCACCATACCCAGCCTAAATGCCATGGTTTCTGACCCGATAGAATATTTGAGAACTTTCCACCACCCTTGCTGAGGTACTAGGGATTAGACCCAGGGCCCTGCATATGTTAGGCAAGCATTGCTCCACTATCTCCTTGCCCCAGCACTCTCTCTGAGGTAGGGTCTTATTTTGCTCAGGCTAACCTGAAACTGCAATCCTCCTGCTTAGTAGCTAGAATTACAAGCATGTACCACCGCTCTCAGAGTGGTTACAGTTGACTGTTTCTTCCCTCTCTTTCATCAGTTTTTTTTTTTTAAATTACTAGTAAGAAAATTCTTGCCAGAAAAAAAAAAAAAAAAAAATTAAAGACCAGAGATATAACTCAGTAGTACAGCACCCCGGGGTTCAATTCCTAGCACCACAAAGAAAAAAGATTTGCTATTCTCTGCCAGGTACTGAGAAAAACATTTCTCATACATTCCCTTTCAATCCCAATGACCTTCAAAGTCAGACCACTGTACTTATTTTACAAGTATAAAAAGCAACAACTTGACCACTTGTCACTACCAGGGTAAGGAGGCAGCCTGGACCCTGTCCATCAGGTCCTGATCTCACTGGCTGGTACAGGGGAGAGGCCTGGGTCAAGACCTCCTCAGAAAGGCTGGTCTTCTGCCTCGATCCCAGGAATGTCTGGACTGTACAGAGGGGAACCCAGCTTGGAGCCTGTTCCCAAGTGCCCAACCCAGGATGGTCCCCACAGGAAAGGTGCCTACTACTCTGCTTCTCTTTCTTAAAACTCCACATACACTGTAAGCTAACTGACGTCCAGGTCATCTCAGCTGCCTTGTTTCAAAAGCTGCACTGTCGCCTCATCTCCACCCATTCCTGGCTCCAGGCCGGCTTCCTGCCTAGGCCTGTGGGTGAGCACGGGCAGGCAGCATCTGTCTGGGCCTGGCTCACCCTGACCAGTTTCTGCCTACCTCCACGCTCCAAGGCCAGTTCTGCAGACATTCCCTGGCTACGAACCACACCCCCTGCTCAGTGTGCCAAGTGCTGGGACTCAGACGAGCTTTGCAGTCATGGTGGGCCAGTGTGGACATTTCAGCAGCTCACCTTCCTCGCTGACGGTGCTGTTGGACAGGTAGGCCTGGATGGTGGTATCAGACAGCCTGACAGTCACATTCTTCATGTGCACCTGCATAGTGCTGACACAGCGGTACTTTTTGTCAATGTCTGCCAGAATGTCAGTCGTGGAGTTCTCAGTCTTGACTTCTGCATCAAGAACAAAACATCACCAAAAAACCAAACAAACCAAAGAAACACCCACATACAACTGAACTTCTCATAATGCTTGGCTTCCAGTGAGCTCAACTACCCTTCAACCCAGGTTTCCCCACCCCATGTGCAGCCCTGGTTCTCACCCTTGGAGATCGAATTGGGGAAGCTGTGTGTGTCTTTCAAGTTATACACAAACTGCAGGAGCTGGACTTGGTAGCGGGTGGTGTTCCGTGTGAACTGAAAGGTCAGTGAATGCCCATCTCCAAAGGCGATGACAAGCCTGGGCTCCGAGGCATTGCCTTCATGACAGGAGCTGCTGTTCAGTACTTGTGCGGAATGTGGTAGGTCTAGGGTCACATTCTAGAACGCATAATTTGAGAATCCCTTGAGGAGTAGAAATGCCACAGGAATGGGGCAGGGGAGATAGTTCAGTAGAATAAGCACTTGCCCAGGAAGAGCAAGGTCCTGAGTTCAATCCCCTCCAAAAAAAGAAATGCTACAGGAAGACCTACCTTTAACAAGGCTGATAGAAACTTCAGCTCCATTTCAAGTAAAGTTTTAAGGTACCACTTCACAGTTAAGTTTTTATTTGATAAAATATTCAAATTTGTTCTGTGCAGAGTAACTTGATACACGCATATAACATGTGACCATCAAATCAGGAAAAGCAGCACTTCCCTCTCATCAAACATTTATTCCCTCTGGGCACTGGAACCTATCCTCCTCTGGCCATTCTTAAGTAGACATTAAACTGCTGGGGCTAGACTTTCCTTATACCGCCATAAAATATGCATTTTTTTTGTTCTTTTTGAGACAGGGTCTCACTATGGAGTTCAGGCTGGCCTTGAGCTCACTTTGTAGCCCAGTTGGTCTCAAACTTGCAACAATTCTCCTGTCTCAGCCTCCCAAGTTCTGGGATTACAGGCGTACACCATCACACTGGGCTAAAATATGCATTTTTAATGTAACTAACAAAACCCACAAAAAAAGTCAGTATTGCATGTCAGCAACAGACTGAAAATCAAGTCTGAGAGAAAGGTGACTTCATCATTCATAGTTAATACTGTCAAGCCCTGTGTAGTGCATACCCAGAATACCTTGCGTTTGGAAAGCTAACACAGGAGGATTTTGAGTTGGAAGCCAATGTGGGTTACACAAGTTCAAGGCCAGTCTGAACTATACAGTTCTTTCAAGACAAAATAATGCGCCGGCCAATTAGCTCAGCAGATTAAAGTGAAGCAGGCCCAAGGGCCGGGGTTCAATCCCCAGGTCTGCAGTGCCAATCCTGCCCACGGGGCATGCTGAAACAGTAATGGACACTGAGTGTGGTGGTACGTACCTGTAATCCCAGCTCCTGGGAGGCTGGAAACAGGCGGGTGTTCAGGGTCTTACTACTAAGTCAGACTCACAGTGATTTTCCTGTCTACAGCCTCCCGAGTGCTGGGATTACAGGCACGTACCACCACACTGTCTCATTCGCCCTCTCAGCACGCCCCAGGGGTGGGGCCAGCAGGGCAGGCCCCAGCACTGAGCTAAAAGTAACTTTAATTTACTACAGCATCAAAACTAAGCTGAAGCCGGGCGTGGTGGTGCAGGCCTGTAATCCCAGCACTCGGGAGGCTGAGGCAGGAGGATTGTTGTGAGTTCGAGACCAGCCTGAGCTGCATAGTGAGACCCTGTCTCAAAAAAGACAAAAAAAAAAAAAAAAAAAAAAAAAAACTAAGCTGACTTAATCTATACTGGGTGCGATGGTTAGTTAATACATTTTTTTACAGTTGAAGAAAGTTGCCACTATGTTTTTGCTATAGAAATTTTATCTAAATGCCTATGACCTTAGCACTCTGGGAGGCCAAGGCAAGAGGATTGCAAGTTTGAGCTCAACCTGGACTATTTAATGATACACTATCTACAAATTTAAAAAAAGCTTAAAAGGCAGAGAATCCAGTTGAGTGCAAAGGCCCTGGGCTTAATCCCCAGCACAGAGAGGAAAGGGCCATAGATCTTGTTAAGCAAAGGTGTTTACTACAAACTGTTTGAATATGGGAAATTGCCTGATATCCAATACAATGAAATGGACTATTAAGTACACTATACAGCAAGGGCACACAGGAATGTGACACAGAAATACTGCAGGTGACAAAGATGTGCTATAAAACAATACTGCTCACAAATGCACCCAGATGACTGCATCAGTGTCAAGACTATAGCAGGCTGTCCTCTGAAAATCTGACCACCAAACATAAACAGGAAATAGGCTATAAAAATAAAAGTGCTTGAACAAGTAACTGTAACTTGAGATACCTCTACAAACATTCTAATTTTCTTCAGTTGTCACAGACACATTTACACGAGACTAGTGCAGATGAATTTAAAGAGCCCAGCACTACACAAAGTCCAGCAGTACGCACTGGACAGTACTGCCTTCAACTGCCCCAGTCCATGAAGGCTGTATGCCCTGCCTGACATGGAGGTATACAGGATGGCAGTACTCACCAATAACCAAAAACACAGTATGGCTCAGAGATGCACTTTAAAGCTAACGTATTAAACAATGTGAATTTATTAGATAATACTAATTGGTGATGAAGGAACAAATAACACATACCTGCTACCTATTTGTTAAAAATCTAGGAGAGATAAAAAACCTTAAGTCATCCAAAGTTATTTTAACAGAAGCAAGAATATTTCAATTCAAGCAGCACAGCTAGGCCATCATCTACTTCCTGGAGTGTAACAACTGATCTAAAGTAAGTACAACAGATCAACACAAGACACTGTTCATTAGGCACAAAAAAGGACCATAAAACAGCCAAGAGGGAGCCTAATTAATTGTGAGTACTGCTTTGATGATAATAAATGGTGCAAGGTGAGACAGTGCAAGTTACAGCACAAGGCAGCCTGCAAGCTGTGAGCACAGCCATGGCACAAGTAACAACAGACTGCTGATGATCCTAGAGAGATCTTGGGGAACAAGAGCCTCACTAAGCTGGGATCAGTTTTCAAAGAGGCACCTGAAACTTTAACACACACACATGCACACTCTCAGGGGGCAAGGCATGAACACACCAGTGACACATACCGTAAAACCATGCTCGGTCTCATAGCTGATCCAGAAGACAGCGGAGAAGTTGGCCATTATACAAGTATTTCCAGTGCTATCTTTCACCTCAAACTCTGTTGAGGCACCATATGTGAGGCCGGCTAATTCCAGGAAAGACAAAGAGAATCAAATATTTATTTCAAGTACAACTAGGTGTTTCTATTTTCTATAGCTGTAGGAGTAATGGGTTCTACCAGAGTATGTGGTACTGGATGTGGACGATGCAGGTTGGTTGGTGACCTGTTGTGCTGTCCCTTGTGGGACTCTTCCAAATTCATCCCATTGGTTCGCCAACCTGGTCCACAGATATTTAGTACTTTACCCTAAAATATTCAGGCGTTGGGGTTACACATCAATTTCTACCTCAACTTCATGCATCAACGTAACTAAATGTAGATAGACTGAGAACTCCAGAGGATGTAGAGCACCTTTCTCTGTGGTTCTAAGCTGGTATTTAAGAGTTTGATCAGCTTTTATCTCTCAGAGCCCAGTGAGTGGTGTGGTAATAAAGACAGCCATGAACCCTCGAGCACTGCACCCAGTTTCAAGACCATCCCAGCCACTGTGCTCTGGGCCAGCCAAATAGCTCAGTGGATTGTATAACCTGCTCGCAGTCCAGGGCCTGAGATGCACCTCCCACCTGTCCAGGTGGGGCTGTTCTTTCCAAGAAGTCAGGGTAGAGGGAGGTTCCAAGGCTCTTTAGGGTATGGTTCTTGCTCAAAATTCCCTCTCTTTTATTACCAACCCAAATCAAGATGCCTAGTTGCAAATGTAATCTCAGCACCATGATACAAAACCAGCACTCTGACAAATCACAATTTATTTACCAAAATCAACATATCCAGTTCTAAAGCCAAACATATTTGGCCACCATTGTGAACTGTCCAGAAATGCTATGTCATCCTCACTTGCCACTGTTATGAGTCTGTGCACAAACTTCCAAAAACATTTATACACTTGCAGCCTCCTATCACTCTCAGTGTACACACCTACCCTACAGATATTTACACACCTGCAGCCTCGTCTATCACTCTCAGTGTCAATGTGACTCAAATGCACTTGGGGACAGCATCCTCAGAGAAAGATCATTCAACTTTTCATTTAAAACACAGCATCTGTAGGCCGGCCAAATAGCACAGTGGATTAACATGCCTACTTGCAGGCAAGGGGGTGTGAGGTGTGCATGCATGCGTGTGTGTGTGGGGGGGTTGTTGATCCCCATGCCTGCCATGCTGGCCCCATCCCTGGGGCACACTGAGATGGGAATTGAGACCAGGCATGGTGGCACATGCCTGTAATCTCAGCTTTTGGGAGGCTATAAAACAGGTGGATCAATAGAAGTCTGATCTAGTAGTGAGATCCTGAAAACCCTGTAGGCCGTTCCCTAAAAATACAAAAAAATAAAATAAAGTAAAATAAAATAAAACACATAGCACCTGAGGCTGGGGAGATAGCTCAGCAGCTTAAGAGCCTACCTGGCAAGTGCAAAGTCCTGAGTTTGATCTCTGGTACAGGGGGAAAACACACACACACACACACACACACAGCACCCTAAGGCCAGGGATATAGCTCAGCAGCACAAGTGCCTGCCTGGCAAGGGCAAAGTCCTGAGATAAATTCCCAGTACCACAAAACAAAAAAGTACAACAACCAGGAAAAGTTCAGTAGATTCCAACAAACCAAATTCATTTTACCCTTGGGACATACACAAAATAAACCTATAAGATAAACTAATATTCTATCCCTTATCAGGTGTGTTGTGCACATCTGTAATCCCAGCACTAACAAGGCTAAGGCAGAGGACTGCCATGAGTTCAAGGCAGCTTGAACTACAATGCAAGACTGTCTGGAAACAGACAAATGAGTGAGAAACTTGTACCCCAATGCAGAGTCAAGTGTATATATAACTAGATACCCTATGCTTCCCCTTAAGCTGTTGGTAAAGAAATACCAAAATCTATGTTCATAAAGAAATGCACACACTTGGAATTCCAGCAATTTCCATGAAACTGAGGCAGGCAAATTCAGGAGCAAGGTCAGCTCTGACAGTAAAACCCTGACTTTGTTGTTTGCATTTTACACCATGAAGTTGTAATGTGCTACAGTTTCAAATTTGCTAAAAATAACCTTTTTATCACTATAAATTGAGGATAATATTATAGAAGTACTTCTTAAATTTAAAAAAAGGTGCCTTTTTTGTTTTGCTTTGCTTAATGCATGCCCACAATACATAGGAAACACTATACTAAAGGCATTTCTAATGAATAATACATTTGAAAAACCTGGAGATTATACAACCAATTTGCAACAGAGGGAAAGTTTTTAAAAACACAATACTCCCACTCCTGTCTGTGAGGAGAGGCCAGAGGTGAGAAAGGCAGCAGTAGCCAAGTGTGAGATGGACAGATTGGACACATGACATGTCCCATGACACTGCCCAGCTTCTTGGCCTGAGAAGTCAGTCCTCTGGGTGAGGGCTGAATTAGTCCCTTCCCTGAAACCACACAGCCAGCTCTCAAGAAGCTGTCCTCTTACCATTTCCTAAATCATTCCAAAAATGTATGGGCTGGCCTGTGGCTCAGTGACATGAGCCCAGAAACCCCAGTTATATCCCTGGCACCACAAAACAAAACAAAACCTTGTATTGATACAAACATATTTCATTATGAAACACATCACACTAGTATCTTTTTTTTTTCTATTTCTTTGGTGCAGGGTCTCACTATGTATGCAGCCCACATTCATAGTGATCTTCTTGCTTTTTGCCTCCCATGTGCTGGGATTACAGGCACGCGCCACCAGGCCCAGATTGCAGTGCTGGCTCAGCGCACCCGAAGGCAAGGCCAGCGCAGCTTGGGGATAATATCTTATTGACTGTACGTTTTCTTCTCAATAGCAGATGTCTGAGGGTATGAGCGCTCAAGTGAAAACAAAGTATGACCAAAACAATTTAAAAACAAGCTTTAGTAGCATTAAGTGTCCGTACTTATCATAAAGAGCCCCAGAAATTCTGAGTTGATAAAATTTACCCCCACAGTGGCAATTGATTAGAAGGAAAAAATATAAAACCAACTTCTCTGACATTAAGCCACCTGATCTGACAGGCGTTGCAGCCAGTTAGGAGCAGCTGCCCTGGCTCCACAACTTCCACACAGAAGCCTTCACATCTCTCAGGGGTCACACAGAAGGGCAAGCTCAGTTCACTCTTTCAAAGAACTCCCACTTGTAAGAGGTTCCTGCAGTTGCAGACAGCACACATGCACATAAGGTACACAACTCAGGCCTTAGTGGCTGTCACCACTTACTAGGGGTGTGGCCTTGCACTGGGCATAATCACTAATCGTCAATTTCTAGCCTATGAACAGGAAACACAGCTGCTGACACCTCAAGGTTGTTAGAACATCTCCCAGCCAGCGCCACTGACACTGGCCCTAGTTTTCACACTGACAGTATTAAATAGTTTTCCTGTCAAGTTCATCATTTAATCATCAGTTTCTAACACAAACTATCAACTAGATAGTACACATTTTTAGTCAGGTGTGGTGGGGGATGCCTGTAATCCCAGCACTGGGAAGAATGAGGCAGTTAAGAGCCCTGCAAGTTTAAGGTCAGCCTGAACTACAAAGGAGACCCTGTTTCATAAAAAAAACCAAAAACCATGTTTACAAGCACTTATTTGTTTTAGGGGGAATGGCTTATCTCAAACTCATGGAGTCAAGAGATACTTCTGCCTCAGTCTCATGAGCGCTGGCTGGGACAGTAGGTGTGTGCCACTCCCAGCTTAGCCAGCACCTGCAATACATTTACGTTGTGGCAGGCACTGCTCAAAGTGATTGCCAGCAGCAATTATCTGATAGCCCCAACAGGCAGTCACTACTGTGATTCCCTTATACAGAGGTGTAGACCAGGCAAGTTAGTGACCTAACTTGCTCAAGGGGACACAGAGTGGTACAAGTCTTTCTCCAGCCACAGTGCAAATGCCACATCTGACCATGCCACCTCTCTCTCCAGCTGGTGAAGGAAACAGGATTCAAACTACGAAACTCCCACTTTTGAAATGAGAGACTGCCATCTGAGGGAGCCAGTAAATTAATTTTCATTTAAAAAAATTTTTTTTCTCCTAGCCCTTTTTTTAAAAAAAATTAATTAATTATTTTTATTTATTTTTTTCTCATAGCCCTTTTTAGGGAAGGTTTATTTTTTGCTTTTGGTGACGAAGACTGAATCCAGGGTTTCTAGCTTGCTAAGCAAGCATTCTACCACTGAGCCAAATCACCAGTCCATCTCTTAGCCCCTTTTAAAACTCAGTATTTTTTTTCTTACAGACACATAATCAGCTATGACAAAAAAAAAAAAAAAAATCACAGTAATTGTTTTTGCAGTAAATTATGGATACCATATAGTACTTTGGTGTTATCTACTTTTTACAAACATCTTCGGTTTACTCAGTGGACTATTTATCAAAATAAATAAATAATCAAGCATGGTGGCACACACCTGTGATCCTGAATATTTTTCTTTCTTTTTTTTTTTTGAGGTACTGGGGATTGAACACAGAACCTTGTGCTTGCCAGCACTTATGCTGCTGAGCTATATCCCCAGCCCTTGTGATCCTGAATTCTGAAGTCTGAGTCAGGAAGCTCATAGTTTAACATTACCAAAAAAAAAGGTCAGGAGTAGCAGCAAAAGCCTGTAATCAGAACACTTGGGAGCTGAGGCAAGACTGCAAAGTTTGAGGCCAGCTCAGGCTACACAGTGAGTTCAAAAGTCAGCCTGAACTGCACCGCAAAATCCTGCCCTCCCATTCCATCCCCCCCCACAAAAAGGAGCTGGGGACATGGTTCAGTGGAAGGGCCCTGGGTTCATAGCAGTATTAAAAAAAAGAAAAAAGCCAAAGTTCCATCCCAGATACTGAATCTAGAGGCAGGGCACAATTACACACTTTTTTTTTTTTTTTTTTTTTGCAGAATAGGGGGTTGAACTCAGGCCCTTCCATTTACCAGGGAAGAACTTATTCCACTGAGCCACGTCCCTAGCCCCTTACACACATTGTTTAAAAGTTGTATTTTCTCCCCCTATGTCTGGTTAAGCGCCACTGCTGTAAATCTGAACCTGTAGGATTTGTCAGGCTTGGGATGAGTTGAAGAGGGAGAGGCAGACACATTTACAAACATTCTGACCTAAAATCCAGTGAAGAATTCAGTCCTCCAACTGAAAAACCGATGAACTCCCCAAATCAGGAGCAGCGTTAATTAGCACTGAACCTTTCAAACTTTGCAAGTGGCTAGTCTTCCTCTGGAAAGAGGAAGGAGGTCATCCAGTTGACATCAATATTTAAAGAGTCACATTACGCGATTGCAGCCACATGTACTCAAGTTTCAGTTCACACTTCTCTGTGCTTTGATGAAACAGTCCAACAACGGCAGCTTTACACAATCTCTACTTACTAATGTGAAGTCACAAATGTTTTTGAAAATTAAGTGTATCAAAAAAAACTTTTAGGACAGTCCTAAATCGAACTTGTTAAAAGACCTCCTGGTCAGAAGTGGCGGTGCATTGCCTGTAATCCCAGCACTTGGGAGGCTGAGGCAGAAGACACTCAGGAGTCAAGTAAGCCTTGTCAAGTAAGTAAGTGAGTTCGCCAGCCTGCACTACAAAGTGAGACCCTGTCTCAAAAATAAAAAGGCCTTTTATGAAGTTTTTAATAGGAACGAAACCTAACACCTATTACACACACAACTATCGCACTAGCAGTCAGTTACAGATTTTTCTCTCCGTTTTAAAAACGAGCTTTGAAAACACGAAGCCAAGCACATTTCGTTTAAAGCCGTGAGTTCCAACAGCAAGGCGAAACCTGCATCCCCACCGCTCCCAAAGCCGACCGCCCCTCGTCCCTCGGAGGTCGTCACTAGTGCAACCAGCTCCGACCTCTGCACCACTGGAAAGGCTCCTCTTTCGACGACGGGCCACCGCGAAGTCACAGGATGGCTGGGCCCGGAGAGGCTCGGGCGCCGGCCGGCGTCCACGCCGCCTGACCAGGCCTCCCCTGCCCGCCGAGCCTCCGGACTCGGGCCGGGCCGCCGCAGGCCGCGCGGGGCGGCGCTGCAGGGAGGGCAGGGGGGCCGCAGCCGGGCCGCCCCCCGGCCGCACGGGCT
This sequence comes from Ctenomys sociabilis, assembly GCA_004027165.1. NCBI lineage: Eukaryota > Metazoa > Chordata > Mammalia > Rodentia > Ctenomyidae > Ctenomys > Ctenomys sociabilis. The sequence continues at coordinate 84,914 of PVKA01000070.1, forward strand.
CCCCGCCGCCGGCACCCCTCCGTCCCAGGCCAGCCCCGAGGCCTCGACCGAGCCCTCACCGAGCAGGAGCAGCAGCAGCGGCCGCCAGACGCCGCAGGAAGGAGCCATCGCGCGAGGCGCCGAGGCCGAGGCCGGCAAGCAGGGACTGCGGGGAGGCGAGGCCCGGGCGGCGGGGCGGGGGCGGCTGAGGGCGGGGTCCACAGACGCGACAGGACCGACTGCTGAGGGCCGACACCGACTAGACCCGCGGCCGGTAGCGCCCGTCACGTGAGCCGCCGCGCCCGCATCACCTGACCTGAGGTCTCGCGAGAGGCCGCGCGCCTACAGGCAGCGGAGCGACCCCGACGCCCTGTCCCCGTCACGTGACCTACACGTGACCGAACCTGACACGTGATCCCCGCTTGTCACGTGACCTCGAGGCCGGGTGATCTTACCCGCCCCCTCTGGTCCTGGCTCTTTGGGCTTCCCGGCTGGCCTGGCGAGATGGAAAGTGAGCTTGGCCTCGGGAAAAGGGAAGAGGAAGCGCCCCGGGGAGAAAGTGACAGCGAAACGGAAAGCGGCCGGGCTGGAAGGGCGCAGAGGACCAGCGCCGCGGAGGGGGCGGGCTTGGCTCCAGAACCCCAAGGCCCACCCCATGCTGGAGCCCACTTCCCAGCCCACAGTGCACCCCAAGCGTGTGTCCACATCGGGCCCAGCCCAGTTCCCGCGCAGCGTCCGTGTCTGTGCCTAGGGTCGGCGCCAGGCCCGTGGGTACCCCAGCGCAGGCAGATGGGCCCCAGGTACAGACCAGCCTCCTGCTCCCAAGCGAGGCTGCTTTTTTGAGTAAGTGGGAAGCAGGTTCCTCTGCTTCACCCTGAGGAGCTAATGCCACGGAGATGCTCCCTCAGGATAGTGAGAAAGTAGAGCAGTGATCTGACAGCAGAGGCCAGAGGATCTGCATGAAGAACTCAGTGGTAAAACGCTTTTTGTCGTTGTTGGATTAAGACTAAAGACCCCTGAGGTTTAATTTGAGGCTTCCTGAGTTAGATAGAAATATAGGTGGTCAGGCAGGAATTTTTTTTTAGCGGGACTCAATCTGGAAGACAAGATACCTTGTGACTGTGAGAGTGAGGCACTTCCACTGTGGGCCAGACCTCAAGACAAAAGATTAAACGAAGGCACCCACATACCTCCCATCAGGGATTAATACGCTAAACAGGTATTAATCACTTTCAAAAAGCCAGGAAGGGTCGCTAGCCCAACCCCCTACAGGAGGAGCCCGTTCTGCATTCCTGTCTGCTTGCTACATGACTTGCTTCCCCTGTTTGCTCTCCATTTACTCTCAATTTTACTTGCGCAATTATACTTGTAATCTTATGGTCTGACCATTGTTTTTCCCCCCTATGCCCGCCTCTTGAGTTCCCATATTTCCCACTTTGTACCCATTTCACCTTGTGCTTCTGCTCTATGAAAATCCCTAGGACAGGTTCCTGGGCGACCCACTCCGAATAAATATACTCTGCTCTCATCCTTCATGGGTTCATTAACTATAAAATTAATTCTTTTAGTTTGTTTTTATTTTTATGTATTTGGTACAGGGTCTCACTATGTAGCTCCGACTCAGTGAACCTCCTGTCTCAGCCTCCCCAGTCCTGGGATTACAGTGTGCACCATCGCGCCAGGTCTCACTCTCAGCAGCCAGCTCAGTGTGCCCAGCCAGGGGTGGGCCTACAAAGCATGTAGTGCCGGGGCTGGCATCCCAGTCCTGTGCTTGCCTAAGCAGGCCCTTAGTCTGCTGAGCTATCTTGCTGGCCCTCATTCTTTGATTTTAGAAGTCATGAACTCGTTCCAGATAGCTTTCAGTTTGGGAGTTTCCTTCCCCAATATCACTCTGGTCCTATGGCTCTTAAGTGGGAAATAAACTGGAAGTGGGCAGTAAAAGTGCTTGAACAGCATTCTGAATGTTGAATTTCTAGTTACAAACTTTTATAAATAACGAATCTGCTAACAATTGTGTAAACCATACAACTTGTGCTAGTGAGACCAGTTGGGCAGTGCCTTCATCAGTGATTTGCAGGTTTGTTGCCTTGTGCAAGTTCTGAGGCACTTCCACCATCTTGGAGGATATACTCCCTGACTCGGCTTTTTCTTACAAATTCACACGATGCAATGATGGCAGAATAACCACTGTTTCTCTTTTCTGGTGTACAGAAGGAAGAGCAGGTATGTGCTTCATACACTGCTTCAAGTAAAAATTTAGAGGGAGGCTCAGAGGACTCAAGGTTTAACTTGAATTGGAGCTGTGTAGTGAGACCCTGTACCAAATACATAAGAGAGGAGAGGGGGGAGGCCATATCTATAACACAGCCCCTCACTTCTTCTTCTTGTTTTTTTTAACTCTCTCTCTCTCTCTTTTTTTTTTTTTTTTTTTTTTTTTTTTTTTAGGCCAGGGATTAAACTCAGGCCTTTGCGCTTACCAGGCAAGTGCTTATTCTACTGAGCTATCTCCCCGGCCCCTCACTCCTTGTTTTTGCCTGCCCTGTGTTGCTCAGTATTTACTAGTTGAATAGCTTTATAGGTGTGGGGAGTTTTTCTTCTCCTCCTCCCCCAGGTCTCTGCACCCACCTGCCCACTGAGCTTCCTTCCCTACTCCACGACTTCAGAGAAGGAGGTGGGGCTCTTGGATTTTATGTTTGTTTGTTTTTTCTACTTAGTAAGACTTGATATTTTCAATTTTGGAAAAAAAAAAAGATAACCTGTGTTTGTTTTTAAAACACAATGTACAGAATTAAGGGCTGTTACGATCCATGTCTTGTTGTCCCTGAAAGCCTCATGCCGTCATGGGGCAGACTTCTAAAGGTCATGATTAATTCATGACCCAGTGATTGGCTTATGGGTGTGAGTGCTACAGCCAGCCAGAGTAGGAGCCTGGACGAACATATGGGAGACAGACTTGCTCTCTGTCGCTGTTGTTGCCTGTTATTCCTCCATTTTGCTCTTGCTGTTTTGCTGCTTTTCGCTGCCATGAACTGCTGCCCTCTGCCATGTGCCACTCTGTCTTGGAGCCAGCTGAGTGTGGACTGAAACCTCCACAAATTGAGCTACGTGAACCTTTCCTTCCTTAATTTTGAGCATTGGGTATTTTGTCCCAGCAACAGGAGGGGGCCAGGGAGATGGCTCAGTAGAATAAGCGCTTCCTTGGCAAACACAAAGGCCTGAGTTCAATTCCCGGTTCTGCTATGATAAGTGCTCTACACATGCTTGAAGGAAAGTGGAAAACCACAGAGTCTGTCTGTGTCCAGTGTTTCTACTGCAGTGTGTGAGCAGGACCGTGCACTAGCCAGAAAGCAGCAGAAGCACTCTTGCAGGCCAGTCCTTATCTTCTTCACGATCGCTGCTTCTGGGCCAGAAACTCCATCTGTTCACCATCAGCTGCCTGCAGGCAAAGACCCCTGCCACATTTGCCAGGAGAGGCCTTGTGTCTTGTGTGCAGTAACTCACACGTAGCTACCTGCCCTTGCTTTTCTCGCCCTGCTTCTGCATCACAGATTGCTCAGCAAGCCTGCTTGAGCCTCGGAGGGTGTGGGTGGCTGCCAGCACTCCCCTAAGTAGTCCTTGAGTCTTGTGACTTTAGTTTTGTTCCTTCAGTAGTGGGGTGAGGGTAAAAGCTCAGCACAGCCTTAGCACTGAGCTTCCTCCCAAGCCCTTAATTTTAAGGCAGGGTCTTGCTATTGCCCAGCCTGGGCTTGAACTGCCAGTCCCCCTGCCTCAACCTGCCAGAGTACTGGGGTCACAGATACATGACACCATACTCGACTTCCAAGTCCCTGTATTTATTTGCTTATTTCTTGCTTTTGCTTCTTTATGTCTAGCCCCCTTTCCTTCCTTTCCAACTGGGCTGGAAGAGATCATGGATTTAAACAGGGACACAAGCAAATTAGGAGAAAATATGATCTGAGAATGGGAGCTGTTGCCTTCCGGTCTGTTGTTAGGCTCTGAGAGGAAACTTAGAGTAGATTTGTTCCTGCCTCAGGTTTTCAGACCTTTCTTTTTTGGTGCCAGGGATCAAACTCAGGAGCTTCTGTTTGCCAGGCAGGCAGTTATGCTACTGAGCGCTGGATTTATTTCTTGCTTCTCTAGATCATGGAGTCTAATGTCAGAAGTCCAGAGGCTGCTTCGTCCATGCTCATGTCAAAGCTGAGGCCAGGTGGGAGCACAACCAGTGAGAACGTGTGCAGAGCCCAGGGCTTGTTTATGCTTTTCCTGTGGATGATTTGTCAACAGTAACATAGACATTGCTAGTCTGACATGTGAAAATGACATCTGAGCCTAGTTGCTGCTATGAAATACACTGTTAAATTTAGACTTAATTGGGAGGACTTTAAAAATATTTTCTAGGCCGGGCGTGGTGGCGCATGCCTGTAATCCCAGCACGCGGGAGGCCGAGACAGGAGGATTGTTGCGAGTTCGAGACCAGCCTGAGCTACAAAGTGAGCTCGAGGCCAGCCTGAACTGCATAGTGAGACCCTGTCTCAAAAAAGACAAAAAAAAAAAAAAATTTCTAAATAATGTTAATATTTTAAAAATATTTTCTCCTGAAGAATGTTGAAAGACTAGCAAAAAAACTAAAAAATGGACACAAAAAGCCCTGTGACTTGTGCTTTCTGGATTTTCCTGCCTCTGAGTCCCTTATCTTGTGAATCTCAGCAGAAAAGAGTGGCCTGCAGCAACTGAAAAGATGCCGTGCTCCCAGCTTTCCTAGAAGCTCAGGTGTGGGCACTGGCCAGAGTCCAGCCTGGCGGAGGGGAAGTCACTGCTCTCTGCATACCACTGAGGACATGGTATCTGGTGGCAGCTGGCGGCTGGGGTTGAGGGGGTGATGTGGGGATTTTAGAGGTGGAAGAGGAGCCAGCCCTGCTCACAGCTTTGCCAGTGTGGACCTTCTGCACATCCTGAGCTGTGACCCTGGAGGTTTTCCTATGTCTTGTCCTTTCTGGAAATTCTCTAAGTTACTCCCTCCCACTGTATTGATTTCTGCTTAGAGAAGTCAGCGCTGTCTACTCTGCACTGAGTCTTCCCAGGACATGCTGTGGGTGCCACTGACTCTTTTAGGACTGCAGATTCCGTAGGGACTGGCAAAGAGCAGGGTCCCAGAAAGCATCTGGTGAGCTGGGTGTCATGTGCACATCTGTAATCTCAGCACTTGGAGGCAGGAGGATCACCACAAGTTTGAGGCCAGCATGGATTATGTAGCCAGACCCTGTTCTGAACACACAGGCACACACACACACACACCAACAGGAAATGAAAAGCTTAGCAAGCTGGGTGTGGTGGCGCATGCCTGTAATCCCAGCACTCGGGAGGCTGAGACAGGAGGATTGTTGTGAGTTCGAGACCAGCCTGAGCTACAAAGTGAGCTTAAGGCCAGTCTGAACTGCATAGTGAGACCTTGTCTCAAAAAAAAAAAAAAAAAAAATTAAAAAAAGGAAAAGCTTAGCAAGCAGTTTGTTGAAGTAGAGAACAGAAAAGTCATATGATGTCTCTTTATTACTTTTGTTCTTTGTTGAATGCTTATTTAGGCCAGATATGATTTCTGATTGAAGGGAAGACAAGAAAACTGAACCCACAAATGGCTGTATTTTGTGAGCGCTTTGGGCAAGGGAGCTCTTATGTTTTCATTAGCAGTTCAGCAAGAGCCCAGATACCTAGCATGCACAAAGCCCTAGGTTCCATCCCTGTTAACTTTATAGTGATAAAACCCAGCAGACACGGCCTTAGGTAGGTGGATAAGGTCCACATGTCTGCATCACAGCAGTGGAGCCCCTACAAAGAGTGCCTCAAAGGGCAGGCTCCTTTAGGGGATGAGCTGACAAAGGATTACTGATCAGGACTCCAGAAACCTCAAGGTCGCCAAGACTAGGCCAACCACAGATGGGACAGTGCAGTGGCTCTCCAAGAGCCCAAACAGGATGGCGTCAGAAAGGCATGGTGGTGCATGCCTTGGGAGGCTGAAGCAGAGGCTGGCTGGCCCTAGGCCAGTGGTGGCGAACCTCCAGTACTCGTGCTGCAGTGGGCACGCCGGCCAATCCCCCCATATCAGCCCAGCAGCTGGGCATCAGGTAACACCGCACAAAAGCACATCGACTTCTTCAATAAAGAGCTATTTATCTCTGAAAGTTCTGTTAGTGTGTTTTTCTTAAGACAAAAGATGTTAAAGTACAAGTTTCTAAACTGAAACCTCCCTGGTTCAGGTGTAATTGCAGTGTTGGAACTTTGAGATAACAAGTGACCTTGGGGTTACCTTTGGATACTTGTCTCTAAAAGCTTTGCCATCATTGTTCTAGGCCATCCTGGGAACTTAGCAAGACTATGTCAAAATTAAAGCAGTCCAGACTGGGCAGGGTGCCCACGCCTATAGGCTGCCAGAGAGGCTGGGGGGGGGGGGGAGGCAGCAAGTTTGACCCCAGCCTGTGCAATTTAGTAAGACTTCCAAATAAGGAATAAAAAAGAGCTGCAGAGGCAGCTCTGAGTAACCTTAGCCTACTGTGCAGGGCCCTGGATGCACCCGGGGCTCCATGCCTGCTAACTTTACAGTGATGAAGCCCAGCGGACACTGGCTGCGGAGTTCTGAGTGCTGCCTGGCGCGGGTGATGCAGCACTTCATTTGTGGGTTCTACTTAATTTAAAATAGTTTGTAGCTTTACTGTGAAAATAATAGCTGTCTATAGGAGAAAATTGAAAAGTGTGGAAAATTGGAATTAAAGGGGAAAAGTCACTATTTACCAGCCATCATTTATGTATGATGGTTTGAAGTTTTGTGGTAAGTCTTTTTAACAAATACACGCACTCAAGCCGGGTGGGATGGCGCAGGCCTGTTATCCCAGCACTCAGGAGGCTGAGGCAGGAGGATTGTTATGAGTTCGAGACCAGCCTGAGCTACAAAGTGAGCTTAAGGCCAGCCTGAACTGCATAGTGAGACCCTGTCTCAAAGAGACAAAAAAACCCCAAATACATGCACTTTCCAAAGACTTGTCATTTTGCCAGGCATGGCAGCAGATGCATAAAACCAGCATGCAGTAGGCTGAGGCAGAACAACGGCTGCAAGTTCAGGGCCATCGTGGGCTGCAGAGTGAGTTTGAGGCCAGCCTGAAATGTGTAGAGAAGCTCTGTCTTAAAACGATCCCCCAAAATATCTCATTATATCTGTTGCTTTTGAAATTATTATTAACAAATGTTTTCTCATGTATACAGATTCTTAGAAGCTTTTGATAGCTATATGATGCTGCATCACTTGCTAATATGAATAATAATATGATAAAAAATTTTGAAGATAAAACTCTATATATTATCACTTTCACCATAGACTTCTCTCATAAGATTAAATTTGCTAGTAAGAGCCAATGTCTCACCTTACTAGCAGTCATTATGGGGCCTGCATTTTATGCTTTCATTTAGTCATTCATCAAATTAGCACAATCATTTTTATTTCTATTTTGCCTGAATTCTTTCTTTTTCATTCAAGAATTTGTGGGTAACCACATATCAGAAGGGACAACAGCTATGGCAATCTGAATAGCAGGCACCAAACACAGCAGGGAGGCGAGGACTGATGGTCCCCTGAGCAGAGCCTGGCATTGTCTCATGAGGATTGCATCATGGCTGAGCCTTGCCATCTGAGCTTGCTGGGGCCTGGGCTTGCGACTGACAGCCTTTGGGTCTGTCTGTCCTGTCTGTCGCTGGGGCTTCAGGCTTGCTCACCCAGACTTTGCTCTCCCTCTCCCCAATTGCTTCAAGACCTTTGGCTTTGGCCCATTGATGATACATACTGAACTATATCTCTGTATGTAACACGAATAGTGGCAAGATTAGTGTCAGTGAGCAGCAATTCTGCAGACCAGATGAATGCTAACAGGTAAGAGGAAGCAAAGTTTTAATATACAATACTTAAAATTTTTATTTATTTGGTACAGGGTCTCACTCACTATGCAGCTCGAATCATAGTGATGCTCCTGTTTCAGCCTCCCCAGCACTGGAGTTCTGGGGCCAGAATGGCATGGGGCACCAGGGATGGAGCCTAGGTCCTTCTGCTTGCCAGGCAGACGCTTATGCCACCGAGCTATCTCCCCAGTCCTGTACGATACTTTTTAAAAATGTGCACCCTCCTATAGGTCTTGAGATTGTTATTTTTTTGTTTTTTTTGCCATTCAGTATAACATTATTGAGAAGATATTTTGGTCTCACCATGTAGCCCAGGCCAGCCATGAACTCAGTGATCTTCCTGCCTCGGCTCTGAATGCTGGGATTACGTATGTGCCACCATAGCTGGCTGGAGAACATCTTTCATACGTCTGTCTTGTGCACATCTCTGACAATTTCCCTTTGATTGATTCTTTGAAGAATTATTTTGGGATCAGAGGGTAGGGACCTCAGGATGTTTCTAAATCACTCTCTGGAGCTGTTCCTGAATACTTCACACTAGTATCCTGAGTGCCAGGCACTGGCACTTAGCCTCTGAAGACGGGCAAGTGCTGGGCCCCTGCTGCTGTTGGGCTGGGTGCTGCTGTCTGGAACTCGCAAGTGCTACCGGTCCTTTCACTTCACCCTTGGATTCCTTGAGGTACTTACAACATAGTGGTGTAACTTTTTTTCAGAGGATTATGAAAAAGGAACCCTGAGAGACAAAGAAGAACCAAAACTTTCACCTTAGAAAGCAGAATAAATGCTCAGAGGCCCTGGCAGCACGAATGGCTGCATAACCCATGCCTGTTCCCATTTCCCTCTGCCTGTGCTGTGCATTAAGGACCCTGGCCTGGGAGGGTGTTCCTGAAGATCCATCCCAGCTGAGAGTGGAATGCTCTCAGAGTCCATTCTGACGACACCTGGGACAGCACCTGGGAACTGCAGGCCACATGAATCCACTTATGCATCTGGCACTCAAGATTTTAGAAGTGAGTGGGAGAGGTCAGCAAGGCACCAGCTGCTGCAATGGAGCCAAGCCTTGGTGAAGGCAGGACATAGCTGGGCATGGTGGCATACACTGGTAATCCTAGCACTCGGAGGCTGAAGCTGGAGGATCGCCATGAGCTTGAGGCCAGCCTGGGTTACACAATGGACTTCAAGGACAGCCTGTACTACACAGCAAGACCCTGTCTCCAGAATGCCAAAACAAGAGCAGCAACCACAAAAATCCCCTACCAGAAAGCTTCATTCAGGATTGGCTGGATAAGGCAGAGACAGCATTTTGCCATCCATCTGGGTGGGTTCCGACAAGGTTGCATGTCTGTGAAGCAACCACCCACATAAGCTGTGCAGGTGCCCTGCCTTTCAGACAGACCTCTGTGTAGGGTGACCACTTGGCTGTCTCTATGGGGGATGTTAGGCAAAAGGAAAAGCAACAGAGGCCTGAGCTGCGCAGGACAGGTTGGCTGCACAACCAACCTGAGAGGGACAGCTCGGGCAGAGGCTAGACTGGTGCTCTGGGTGGCAATGGGGCCCTCTGTAAGGTCACAGGGAGGGGCTGCGGCTGCCTGAGGATGAGGCTGGAGTTGCTCAGGAGCAGGGGCCATGCCCACAGGACAGCCCTGTCTGAGACCCAGGGTGTGGCTATGTCAGGAGGCATGGTTTCCAGGCTCTCAGTCTAGGATGGCGATGGACATACTCCTTCAGGGCAGTTTTCCATGGCACAGAAGTCCATGTAAATTGCTGGGGGGGTGTTTAAATTTTTTTTTTTTTTTTGGCAGAACCGGGGATTGAACTCAGGCCTTTGCGCTTGCCAGGGAAGCGCTTATTCCACTGAGCCATCTCCCTGGCAATTTTTGTGTTTTGAGTCAGGGTCTCCCCATGCAGCTCAGGCTGGCCTTGAGCTCATTATGTAGCCAGGCTCTCGAACTCTTAGAGCTCCTCCAGCCTCAGCCTCCTGAGGGCTGGGACGACAGGTGTCTGCCACCATGCTGGGCTGGAGGGTGGTTTCAAAGACTGCAAGATGGTGGGGCTGTCCCTGGGCGTCCACCCAGACACCAGCTATTGATGGCCTCTCAGCTCCTGACCTGCACTGGTCCCAGTTGGGTTTCATCCTCCTTGTTCTGAGGCAGTTTTGAAAAATCAGTTCCTTCAGCTCCATCTGGCTGGAAGGTTATCATTTTGTCTTCATCTAGGACTGTGTTTTCACTGAATGGAGAATTCACTATATTTTAAATAGAGCATTTCCAGGTTCTACTGACCAAGGAAGCGTGGCATGGCCAATCTCACTGTCTTGATGGTGGCCGTGCTGTAAGAAGCTGAGAGGAGCTGTGTTCCTTGTGGGTATGTATGGCTCTTTGGAGGGCCCACAAACTGCTCTCTCACGAACCTCCCAACATCTGTACTGACATCTTTTTTATGAGGTAAATTTCTTCCTTCCTTTCTTTTTTTTCTTCATGTATTTAGGGAAGGGTCTACAGGATGTTCAGGATCTCACTACTAAATTGTACTTGTAGTGATCCACCTGTTTACAGCCTCCTAAGAGCTGGGATTACAGGTGTCGGCCACCATGCCCAGTCTCAATCGCTTGGGGATCGAACCCCCAACCCCTAAGCCTGCTTGCAGGCACTTTAATCTGCTGAACTATTTGGCTGGCCCTGGTGCTTGCTTGATTTTCTTTCTTTTCTTTTTGTATTTTTTAGGGAAGGGTCTACAGATGTTCAGGGTCTCACTACTAGACGGGACTTTAGTGAGCTGCCTGTTTACAGCCTCCCAAGAGCTGGGATTACAGGTGTGCGCCACCATGCCCAGTCCCAATTGCTGTCTAAGCATGCCCTGGATGCCGGGCCAGCATGGCAGGCCCGGGGATCGAACCCCTGGCCCCTGTGCCTGCTTTCTTTCTTTCTTGCTTGCTTGCTTTCTTCTTTCCATTCTTCTTCTTCTTCTTCTTCTTCTTCTTCTTCTTCTTCTTCTTCTTCTTCTTCTTCTTCTTCTTCTTCTTCTTCTTCTTCCTCTCTCTCTCTCTCTCTCTCTCTCTCTCTCTCTCTCTCTCTTTCTTTTCAATAATTTTATTGAAAGGTTATCCTTAGTACCAAATGTAGTAGTAGTTGGTTAGGTTACCTCTGCCAACTCAAAATTAATACTGATTTTTTTTTTTTTTATGTCTTTTTGAGACAGGGTCTCACTATGCAGTTCAGGATGGCCTTAAGCTCACTTTGTAGCTCAAGCTGGTCTCAAACTCACAACAATCCTCCTGTCTCAGCCTCTCGAGTGCTGGGATTACAGGCCTGCGCCACCACGCCCGGCAATACTGATGTTTTATACATGCTGAAATATACTAGCCTTTTGGTGAAATTGAAGTTATTAACTAACCCTAAAATTGGTTACAGCTCTGTCCCTGGAACTCAGTAGCCCACAGGAACTAGACTGTCTACAATTGAAAGAGAATTCAAGAGATTTGCCCAGGAGCTGCAGCCTGGGTAGAGCCAGGCCATGCCCTGCACCTTCCAGGTTCAGGATCCAGCCTGGCCAGAGTGGACGCCTCTCTCCCCTGACCCCCACGCCATAGCAGCCCTGGCTGTGGGGGAAGAGTCCATCCTGTCAAGGGCCCGGAGCTTGGTTCATGGGCATCACCCCTGCTGAGCAGTTAACTTCCATCCATCACCACGCAGTGAGGAGCTCCACAGCTCTCCCCACCCCGACCTGGATGGGTGTGTCTAACTCGTGGCACTGTGCAGCTGTCCCAGGCACACGACACACATGTGCACACACCCACCATGTGCACTGCCTGCCGGGCACACACATGCCTGCCCCACATACAGAAGGCACAGTGCCACGGCTCCCCTCAGAATGCTCCCTCACTCTGAATATTACCCCATGGTTCTGCAGCTGCTCTGGAGTCCTTGCTCCTGAGTGCCCTTACAAGGTGTGATAAAAAATGTGACTGTGCTGCCAGGTGCCCCCAGATAGGCTGCGTTCTCATCCTCCACAGGCGTAGGGTCTGGCACTGCGTGACTTCCGGCTCTTCCCAAGTCAAAATGACCATGAAAGGGAGGTTCAGTGTTCACTGCACTGAGGACATCGAAGCAGACAAGAGAGCGCAGCACTCCAGAGCCACTGCAGAAACACTGAGAGTGGAGGGAGTGCTCCGAGTGAGGGGTTCTGAGAGCTGTGGCAAGGCAACTTTTACTGTAATGAAAGTTAAAACAGTTTTAAACTAAGATGAAACTAAACAATAGTTTCCGATTACAGCTTGCATTCACTCTCTGACACTTCACAGAAAGTGCCTGTCACCGTCCTACCCAAGAAGGGAGAATTTTAAAAGCTCAATGAGGGGCCGGGGAGATAGCAGTGTAAATGCCTGCCTGGCAAGCGCAAGGTCCTGATTTTGATCCCTGGTACAGGGAGGGAAAAACAAAGCAAATGCTCCATTAGCACCTCTGAGTTTCAGGAAGACACTGTGGCCATACAATAGTCTGTTACTCTGCGTGACGCAGTGGCACACACCTGCAGTTGGCTCTGCAAGGGTCTGAGGAAGGAGGGTCTCACACTCAGGGCAACATGGACATTGTCTCAGTCACTTTTCTCTTGCGTAGCACTCATATCCATAATCCCAGAAGTGGATCATGAATTAATTACAAACTCTGGGAGCCTGCTGCCCCATCACTGCCTGAGGCTCTGGGGGGGATAGCTAGACACAAACCATAACAATGTAGTGAGACCCTATCTCAAAATACTAAAAAAGGGTTGAGGGTGTAATAGTGTTGGGCCCCGAGTTCCATCAATCTCAGTACCAAAAAAAGAAGCACAAAGTCTGTTATTTAAGTTGAGTAATCAGAAAACATAAAGTCATGTGACACAGAGGCCACCAGAGGAACTGGAGACACAAATGGACAGGATACCCAGGTGACCTTTCACCTGCATCTCTGGGGCCCACCATCATGTGCTGATGTAAGGGTACTGGAGACCTCCCAGGCAGGGGACAGGAGTGCTGGGCAGTGGTCACCTGAGGGGTTGGGCTGGGCACTGGCAGAAGGCAGCCTACAGCCTCAAGCTGGAAGGAAAATGAATGTGAGCCTGGAGCTCCTGAGCAGCCAGGCTGGCAGGCACGATGCACACACAGCAGGAGAGGTGAGGAAATGTCTGCATTTCTCCTAGCAGTGGACTGTTTTAGTAAAACAAATCAAGAAGGCAGAAAAAGAAACCCTGAAATCCAGAGTGAGCTAAAGCACAGTGCCACTCACAAGGATGAAGTCACGCAAGCAGGAGCCAGCCCAAGCTAGTGACAGGTGGCGAACTGGTCCTCACGTGAGCACAGGGCTTGGGCTGCTGGGGCCTCCCCTTCCTTAGCAATGTGATGACCCATAGCTGCCTCCATTCCTCTGATGCACAGTGGAAACTCATGCTGACTGCTGTCCCAGCTGCCGGGGCCCTGGCCACAGGGACATCGCTGTCACTGTGTTCCAGGTTATTGCACGTGTGTGTGGAAAGTGGCCACGCAGCACCTTGATGTTCTCTGCACTGGAACACAGTTCTCCCTCTGCTGTGCCGGTCCCCGAATGGAGAACGTGAGGTGTGCTGTGGCCATCTGTTGGGATGGGGTATCCCTCCTCACAAGGAAGATGCTGCAGAGGGCACTGCCTGACCAAGGAGGGGCACTCCATGGCTCAGGACCTGTCCCTTCAGGCAAACAGCCTGTCCCAGCACACAGCTCCATGGCGCCTCCCCCGCAGGGCCCACCCTGTGGCCTCTGTGACTGTTCTGCCACCTGCTGTCCCTCAGGGCTCCTGACCACAGCTGGTCTCTAGGGACACCCCAGGTGGAGAGCTTGCCCAGCCTTCTCCCCAGGGGCCAAGGCAGGTGGGGCTGCTGTCAGCTTCCAAATCCATCTCTCTGATGAATCTTCTCTCCTGGTCCAGACCTTCTACACCAGGCATAGGAAAGGCCAGGGTCTCCCCTCCACCATGCCTGTCCCAGTTACACTGATGCTAACCCAAAGGCATAACCGTTCCCAGACTTGGGTCACTGATCCTTGTAATGGCAGCTCCTGCTGCCCTCTAGGCAGTGGCCATGTCCCTGCAACCACCCAGGGTTCTTTAGCCTCCTCCTTTGTCCCCTGGCCTTACACCAGGGTGGACCCCAGTGCCATGCTCAGCCTACTGAGCCCTGCTGGCCTGCTCTGAAGCCCAGGAAGAACCCACAGCAACCTGGCAGACGACTAGACCTCTCGTCCAGAACTGAAGCAGGGCTCCACACCTTCACTGGTTTCCTGTTGCCTTTAGCTTTAAGGTCTCCAGTTTGAGCCTTCTTCCCCACGAGGACTTGTGGGCGTTTGGTGGGCTGGTGAGCTCAGATATAGGTCCTGTGTGTAGTCAGGCCTGGCTCCATTCCCAGCACCACAAAATACAAGATAATTGGAAGTGTCAATCTCATCTTTCCTTTCTGGTACCAAGAATTAAACAGCCTTGCACATGCTAGGAAGGTGCTGTGCTGCTAAGCTATATCCCCAGCCCCAGTCTTTTCTTTTTAAATTGAATTATTCAATAATTAGTGGGAAAATACTAAAAAATAAATCTTGTTGGACGTTGAGGCGTTTTCCTATAATCCTAACACTCTGGGAATCTGAGGCAGGAGGATTGCTAATTCAAGCCCTACATGGCAATTTAGCAAGATTTTATCTCAAGATTAAAAAAAACAAATAGGTGTTTCAAGTGCAGCTCAGAGCAAGGCCCTGGGTTTGAAGCCCAGTGCTACAAAAAAACAAAAATCTAAGAATACCAGCAACATGATAAGCTGGTTGGGTGTAGTGATGCATACTAGTTACTCTGGCACTCCAGAGGTTGAGGCAGGATTATCCTTGTGAGTTAGAAACTAGCATGCATAGTGAGTACATGTCTCAAAAAGGCAAAAACTAAACCAAACCAAAAAAAAAACAAAAAACAAAAACAAAAAATAGACCCTAAAAATCTGTTTTCCTGTCTCTTCCCCCAACCCCTGACTTTACTGCTGCCTGGGAATTTTTATAGTACAAAAATGGAGCAAAACCCAACTGCAGGAGGTGGCAGCCTTGCCACCCAGGCCTGGCACTGGTCTCCTGCCCACCCTGGGTCTGTAGTCCTCACAGTTCCTGGCTGTTTCCACCTGAGCTGCTGCAGAGAAAGGACGGATGCCTGCTTGCCCTGGTTCTGATGCGTGCTGAAGTCTCCATGTGCTTTTCATGCAGCCACTGCTTCCGTTAGTAGGTATCTTATCCCTTGCTGTCATTGAAAATGTACTCTTCCACTATGGTATTTAGACAAAGGGTACTGAATTTTTCTTTTTGTCCTAACTTTTCATTTTTTATGTAAGGTTTTCTGGGTTCAAAATCTAACTGGCAACTTTACCTTCTTTCCAACTGAGTGTGCTTTCCTTTTCCACTATTTCTTCTGTACTACCTGACCCACCACCTGAAGCTCTCATAAAACAGTGCATGCTGCAGAAAACACAGAGGGACAGTTGTGGGTGCAGCCCTTGCTCTTCCCCAGGGTGCCCTCAGCCTGCCAAGTGGGCAGGGTGAGGCGACAGTCATTCCCCTGCTTCTGCCTTCTTCATCTGGTGTGCTGATGTCAGAGCTGCTGAGCAGTTACGAGGAATGTATCATTTGTGTACCAAAGAGTTTTATTAATGTAAGTGTAAGGCCAATTTAACTAACTTTATTCAAAGTAAGTCTATATTAAATTACAATATTAATTTCTAGACACAATGAACTTAAAATATAAGAAATAGAAATCTATTTGGTCACTCATAGACCACATATCATAGAACCCATAAATGAAAATTTACAAATATAGAAATGATGATACTTGAGAGGAAGGCTTTTCATATGGGAACCCAAAAGAGACTGTACCTTGACATGCATGTTTCAAAAAGGGAGAATTCTTTAATAATTTAGCATAAAATCAAATCATATAAACTTGGTATATTCCACAAAATATTGCTTTAAACACTTATATCATGATCAAAATTCCTTTGGTAGCTTTTCATCAAAATGAAACATGCTGCTTTGCAAAATATAAAGTACTTTTAAATGTCACCACAAAAGTGTCTTTGTCAGCGTTACCACCCTAACACCACTAGTGAACTTCCATTTCCTGCCCACCTCCCAGGGTAGGTGCACAGCCTGAAACAAGCACCAATAAGACCCTTCTGCGCTCCTGGGGGCACCATCAGACCCCAAGACTGCACACTTCCTGTGAAATCCCACTCTGGGCAGCGTAGGCAGAGAGCAAGAACGGTCCCTGCGCAGGGCTGGGGAACCAAACCAGACTTTATTGTGGCAAGCACACAAATACCGCAGTTAAGAAATCAAACAGCAGCGACCCCACGCCAAAACAGGGACTGCCAGACTCAACCTCAGCACGGAAACCAGGATGCACCAGTCCCACCCGTCAAGACCACACTGGAGACTCGGCTGAACAGACTGTGCCGGCGCAGCTGGGCGCTGGGCCCTGCGGCACACATGGCAGGCACAGGGCCTCTTGGCATATCATGGGTCTCACCTAGAAACCTGATTTGCAGAACACTGGCTAGCAAAATTGACACTTTCTGAGGAAACAGGCAATGGGGGGCGGGGCTTGGGCTGCACAGTCGTCAGCCGTGTCAGGACACAGCACTGCGGGCGTCGGCGATACGCACGCACAGCCTCACACCAACATACACTGCACGTGCGCGGCTGTCCACCATGCGGCCAGGCCCAGGAGGGAACTCTGCCAACTGATGTCTTCATGTCCAGCCTTGAAGTGGTTTTGCACAGAGCAACAGAAACAATTTAAATGCCTAAAAGAACTAGAGGAAGAACTGGAGAGGAAAAAGATAAATGTGGCATCCGAAAATCCTTGAGCGTAAGAGGGACGACCCAAGAATCATGTCCTTGCCGTCCAGGCCCAGTGCCCGCCGGGGCCATCATGGGCCTGGTGGCTTGGTGGCCCCACGGTGCTGCCACCGGAGCTCGTCTGCTTCCCAGAGAGAGCGGGTGCGGCCCTCACGCCACGTAGTGGTACTGATTCGGACTGTCCTTGTCTCGTTCCATATAGTCTCTGTCTATGAGGGATTCTATTCTCTTTTTCAAATCACCAGGCTAGAAAAGATAAAACTCATTATAGGCATGCTAAACTTACAAAGACAGCGACTACAGAGGACAGGAAACTCATTGTATAAAGCAGAGCTCTCACACCACTCCATAGCCAGAATGACTCATGCATCATGGGTAACTACAAAGCAGACAAATGCTGCTGGGGACAACGCCACCTGGTCTGACCCAGAGCTCCATCTGAGCTTGCTTTCCCAGGCTCATACACATACACGGTACCCACTAGGCAGGGTACAAGCTGTGCAGATCCTGCCTGGGATGTTTTTGCTCTTCTCTGATGTGGTGCTTTATCACTGCACATCCACAGAGGCACTATGCATACTCAAACAGTATAACCATGGAGACCCAGTTCTCCTGCTATAGCAGATGACACTACAATCCTTAGGGTGATGGCCCAGGAAAACCTGCCACCCAGCTCTGCTCTGCTTCCAACACCAAACCTGTTTTTTATTTTATGTATTTGGTACAGGGTCTCCCTATGAAGCTTGGACTTGTAGTGATCCTCCTGTCTGAGTTTTCCCGGTGCCAAGATTACTGGCATGTACCACCATGCTCAGTTTCAGTGGCCAGCTCGGCAAAGGGCCAGCATGGCATGTGGTATTGGGGATCAGACCCAGGTCTTGCACTTGCCTATGCAGGTGCTTAGATATCTCAGCTAGCCCACCCCTAACCCCAACACAGCAAATCTTTCTGTTCAGTGACAGGCCTTACACCCTAGGAGACATGGATGGAAACCCAGTTACC
Source organism: Ctenomys sociabilis (assembly GCA_004027165.1). NCBI lineage: Eukaryota > Metazoa > Chordata > Mammalia > Rodentia > Ctenomyidae > Ctenomys > Ctenomys sociabilis. The sequence continues at coordinate 102,723 of PVKA01000070.1, forward strand.
TAGAAGTGGACCCATGGGCGCTGGCCAACCATGCCCTGTACTCCCAACTCCCTTGCTGCGGTCTTCATTTTCAAAAGGGCAGCCCTGGCCTGGCTCAGGGTGTGCACCCAGTGTCCTGGATGGCTCCCACCTACCGCTGATGAGCTAACTAGTCTACCTCAATAGGAACCCACACTGGGGCATCACCCCAAGCAGCAAAGGCTGGACCCCAGGACACAGTGCTCTGCTGACCCTCCCAGCTTGCCCTGTATGCAGAAGAACACGACCGAATGGGTTCAGAGAGGCCTCAGGCAGGCTTCTGTGTGCAGCAGTAGCAATGCAATGCTGCCTGGCTGGAGACTGCAGAGGAGGCTGGTCATCACTCCTCTTGTGGCCTCTGTGGACCCACCTTAACTGGTGACAGAGGCCCAGGGAGGCAGGGCCAGGGTTTGGACATGAGGACAGCAGCGCCCAGTGCCCACCTCTGTGGCCTCTTCTGCCCCGAACTGCTGTGCATCGCACAGTAGGACATTTACCTTCACTGGAAACTTGAGCTGATTGTATAGCTCCGAGACCAGGAGATTGTGACCCAGTGTCTTTCTCATCTTCATTATTCTGACTATAGCAGCATCAATCTGGTACTGTCTATCCTGAAACACTCGTTCTGTAGTGCTAACTTGTTCTTCAACCTGTACATAAAAGAAAAAAGTGTGAAGACGTATTTTCAATAGGATTTCATGTTCTTGAGTGTGATGAGATTGTCTTTATTTTTTTAATTTATGTATTTGGTATAGGGTTTCACTACAGTTTGGACTCATAGTGATCCTCCTGTTTTCAGCCTCCCCAGCAATGGGATTATAGGTATGTGCCACCACACCCTGACTTGGTCACTGGCTCAGTATGCACTGGGGCAGGGCCAGCATGGCATGTGGGACCGGGGATCGAATCCTGGTCCCTTTGCTTGCCTAAGCAGGCACTTAGTCCACTGAGCTCTCTCATAGGCATCCCACCCCCAGCCCATTTGAGACGGGGTTTTGCTATGTATCCTATGCTGGTCTTGAACTCGTTATGTAGCCTAGGCTCCAGTTGGGCTCAAGGTGGTCCTCCTGCCTTAGCCTCCCAGTGCTGAGATTATGTGTGTGTGCTGCCACACCCTGTGAGACTCAGCCCTGAAGAAATCACAGGCAGGCAGAGCATCTGGTTTTGCTCCTTAGTTTCTCACAATAGCAAATTTTAAGACTGCAATTTGAAAACATAAAAAGTTTTATTTGCTTCTTAAGAAATCTGCAAGAATACTGCCAGATATCAGAACATCCAGTCCAGCAGCAAGTGAGCATCAGGGCTTGTTCTAGAAAGTGTTGCCCACTGCGATGGCCCAGGGAGCACCCACTGCAGGCTGCACGACCCCCAACGGATGCACAAAGACTGCACACTGATTGTTCAATAGAAACAGGCTTTGTGTATACGGAACCATTTTAAAAGAACCTGAAGGTGATGAGTGATTATTAGAAACAAACAGTGCCAAAAGCAACTTCACCTTTGTTACAGAGCAACCTGCGCAGGCCCGTGGGTAATGGCCCCCAGGTGAGGCCAGAGGCCGCCTGTGTCAAGGGTGCTGCGGGAAGCAACTGGTTCAAGCCTGGCCACATTGTCAGAACACATCCCCAAGAAAAGGTTAGCATTCCCTCTCTGAGGACAGCACGACAAGGGCAGAAAGCCTAGTTGCACTAATATTTTAAGAGCATTTCAGAGTTCTCAACTGTGCAAGTGGAACAAACTGAAGTAGCACTAGGAAATACTAGGCAAACGATCATCATCCACAGAAAAGCTGCAGGTTTTAAGAAAATCAACTGAAACACTATGGCCACTGATTAAAATTGTGAGTAGCAGCTGGAAGTAAACACATAACTGCAAACAATGGTGGCATACACTGCGCAAGTGTGTGATAATGGCTGGTCAGGTAACAAGAGAAAGACCTTCTCACGGTGTCAGCACTGCACCATCCCCTGCTCAATACGACGGCAGCTGCCACACACGCTCCATGGGCTCTGCTGCACCGGCAGCACCCTCAGCTGTGTGGGCTCAGCTTTCCCCGTCACTTGTGGTGACAGCCAGTCCATGTGTGCTGGCCATACCTACAGCTCCCAAAGCAGGGCATGCTGTATGCTGGTGCTTTGTGGGAAGCCTCAGGTGCGCGTGGCAAGGCTTGTTGGATAAATGAGCATTTACAACATCTAGTAAGGTGGGATGGAGATTGTCAGTCTTTGGAACATTTGGAACCATCTGACATCAACAAGGGGACACTGTTAACATTTGCACACTGGGTGGTACCCAGGGCTGGGCACGCTGGACATGTGCTACAGCCCTGAGCTGCCCCTACCCAGTTATTTTCATTAGTGCCCAGTGGATGGCAGAGAGCATCTCTGTGTGGGCACTGCCTGCGAGTTCTGTCTTGCTCACCTCGGGCCTCATGTGGCCTTTACAAGGACCCATTTTGCCTGGGCTTGCGCCTTGGGGCTATGGCAGGGAGGGTCCGCTCCCCGATGCCCAAGCCACAATGCCTCTGTCAGGGTGATGCACAACGCTGTGGACCAAGACAGCTGGGCCCAGTCACAGACCCTGCACTGTCTGTCCAGGACCTGGCCCAAGGGCCCAGCATGATAGCTCATGGGTCAGGCACCAGGGCTGCCATGCTAGAGCTCGACATGGATGTGGACCCAAGGCACACTGGGTGAGGTGGCTAACCACAAGCTGGATTTCCTGCTGATGCGCACTCCACTGCACATACCCTTGATAGATACACACATTTAGCGACACCATGTATTCCAATTACGCATTTAAAACATGTTTGGAATTCTACCAGTCAGTACATTGCTATAAAGGGACTCTGATGTCCTGGTGAGTGCCTGAAACCACAGGAGTGGAAGGAGAAAGCGTGTACATACGGTTTCCTTCATCTGAATTTGGTTGATCTTTATTCTAAATAACTTGTGCTTGAAGTCCCCATTGAAGATGAATTTGTCTCCATCTTCCACCTCCTTCCCTTTTGGGCTCTTGATTAAAACACGTGCTTTCCCGCAGGCCAGCGACTGCAGCGTCCGTCTCAGCTCACTGTCCTCTGCACAGGAAGAAATGGACTCTGCCATTGGCACCAGGCCTGGCGTACTGAACCCAGCCCACACGTGGCCCTGCATGGTGCAAGAGCTGCCTACCGATGCCCGTGGCCATCCTGATGTCCTCCAGGCTGAAGCCATCTCCCTCATTGAACATGAGCAGCACCAGTGTCTGAAAGAGGGACACCTGGATCTCCTTCTTTCCCTGTAAGACAGGAGCGGCTGCCTGGACTTGTGCCCAGACACTCACAAGGGTTATGACAGGCCCTGTCATAACCCTGTTCTGCAGTCACATGTCTCGTGAGGGGTGAAGACCTCATCAGCTGTATCCCTACAGCTGCCAGCCTGCGCTGTGACAGCCTCACATATGCAGCCACCTAGCAGTGGTTGAAGCTGCTTCCTGCTCAGGTCCAGTTCCACCATTCCCTGGGTCAGTGTCTCCTCGTGGGGTTCACAAGGCAACTGCTTGGTTAGCGGTTAGTGGAGAAGCTGAGTACAGGATCTGGGAAATGAGTTTTAGTTTTGCTTTCATGAGCTGCCTCTTCACACCCTCCATTCCTTGTGCAACTAGACAAATAATTTTCTGTTGATTGACTTCATATTGATTTGTATTGATTAGACTATTAACTTTTTGACCATTCCTCATTTTACTGACCTAGAAAAGCTATCAGCTGAATCTTCCTCCTTAGCTACTAAAACTCAATGACAGTTCAAAAATTCTGTTACCACATTTGATGGAGCACAGGGCTGGTGCTGCCTTATGGAATCGCTTACCTCTTTAAACTCTGCCTTCAAAACAGCATGGCCCAGTGTCGTCTGCCATTGGAGCTTCCGGCCGCTGTGCTTGCCCAGGTAGAAGGTCTTGAACACCTCCTGCAGCCTGACCATCTGTGGGGCACAGGCGAGATGCGGTCAGCATGCTGAATAATGAAGACCTTTCTCAGGGCCTCAGATTCTCATAGCTGAACTAAAACCATGCCCCTGTATTCTGATGACTCTTTCCTGGCTTCTATCACCTGTGGAAACATGCCCCAGCCTGGCCCTCGTCCTTGGGGCCATAGCTGGCTGCACTTGTGCCAGTGTTGGGGCCCCTCCTCACCTATGCAGCAGGTAACAGCCAGCTCCTGCCCTGCACTGGGTGGGAGCTTCTGCCACCCAAATGGGCTGTGCCAGGGGGCCTGCAGCCTTCCAGCCCAGGTCTGGTAGAAAGCCAAGGTGCCTGTCTCTGCTGAGTCTTCATGAGCTTGGCAAGAAGGCCCTGGCCCAATGCAACCCTTTAACCCTGGTCTTGCCAGCCTCAGCCAATGCAGAAGAAATGCTTGTAAAAACATCTCCAATAAAGTTGAGTGTGCAGGATAATACAGAACTCTTATGAGTGAACACACAGCTGAACTAAAAAGGGGGCAAAGAATTCCAGCAGACATCGAAAAAGTAACGCAAATAGCTATAAAAACACAGACACACAGCAGCATTTGTCACCATGGGACACTGCTGCACACATGTGGAAATAACAACACTAGGAGATGAAGAATGCTGCAAGAGGAGACCACAGAGCTGACGGGAATGCAAAGATTGCAGTGACCCTGGAGACACGTCAGGAAGGGGGTCATAAAGCTATCCCACCTGGCAGCTGTGGCCCAGGCCCATCGCCAGAGGTGACCACAGGTGCCCAAGTACCCACGTGCACCCCTACATGGGTGCTGTTCTGGCTATGTCTAGATGTCCCCCTAAGCCTCATGCAGTTATAGGTGGGGCTCTCGGGAGATGACTACATCTAGAGTGTATGCTACAGGGATCAAAAACATGATGTTGGGATTGATTCACGGTACACTGGGATTAAGAGTGGAGCACTATCTGCTGTAAGGGCAGGGAACTGTTGAAAACAGAAGGACAGAAAGAGCTGTTGTCAGAGCTTGTCATTTGTCACTTTTGCTGTCTTCTGCTTGCATGGATTATTCTTCTCTGCCAGGCCACCTTGCCTTGAAACCAGCCAACTATGGATTGAAACCTCTATTAACTATAAGCCAAATACACCTTTCCTCCCTTATCTTGTGGGTGCTGGGTATTTTGTTTCAGCACAACAAAAACAACAATGTTGCATTATCCATAATAACCCAAAGAAAGTCCTCTTGCTCACTAGCAAAACGCAGTCTATGCAGATGATGCCAAAGAAGTGTGCAGCACCAACACACGCTGCAGCAGAGACAACAAGGAAGCAAATGAGAAGCCACCTCCTATGACCTCACTATGTGGACCTCTAGGGTAACAAATCCAGACATGGGGGCAGGACCTGGGGAGGGGACCACAGTGTGACACCTGCCAGGCACAGGTCTCCGTGTGGAGTGACAAATCAGATGTAGCAGTGGCGCACAGCAAACATGCTTAATGCCACTTTTGTGACAGCTGATTTCATGCACGTCTAAGATGGAAAACTATATGCTAAGGTATATTTTACCAGAAAGGAACAAAAAAAACTGTTAAGAAAAGAAGGAAAAAAGGAAACAAAACCTTTGCAAATAAATAAAGGAAGAGGGGTTTAAGGGAGGGTAGGGGAATGGGAAGAAAAAAAATAAAAGAACCAAATTATACTATGTGCAGGTACAAATGTCCTATAGTAAGTGTGATTATGTATACCTAACATGTACAAATAAACTTAATAAAAAATACATTATCCTAGAACTTCAACATGTCTTGGACCAGGAAGGGTCAGGATGAGAAGGACGTGTGGTGACAGGCCAGACTGGGCATGAAAACGAATAGGGCTGAGTAGAAGGCACTTCTTTGGGGCAGAACTAGGAAACTGACTCGCTTGTCCAGGTGACCTGGATGCAGCAGAGACTTGAGTAGCTGACACCTGAGAAAAAGACACGGAGTATGGTTCTATCGGGCCACAAATCACCTCCTAGTTACACAGGGAGGTAAAGGCACTGATGGCTCGGGAAGAAGCAGCCCAAGACTCTAACCACATGGCTGCTTCCTGCCACCAAGAGAAGCTGTCTCCCCACTGGACCTTGCCAGGGCACCAAACCCTCCAGGAGACAGAGAAGTGACACCCAGCTGTGTGCTCAGGAGGCTTACTAAACACCAGAAAAACACTCTCCAGTCACTTCTGAGAGAGCTGACGGAACCAGGACACATGTCACACTGACAAGAACTCCCTGGCCTCCCACTGCAGGCCTGGGTCTCCAACACCTCTGTGCTATCTGCAGCAGAAACAAAGGTCTTGTAACCAGTGCTTAACCCCATGATGGTTTCCACAGGGAGCAGGGGAAAGGGGTGCCCAGGGCTCACCTCAGGGGGCAGGTGTACCTCCATGGGTGTGTATGTGGGCCAGTAGCCCATAGTGAGGATGTTCACTGTGAGGTCGATGGGGCCTGGGGCACTCTGGTTCTGCATGTGCTAGGACAGAGAAACCCAAAATAAATTAATCATCTTAAGAGCATGCGCAGCAAACTTCAACTTTCAAAATAAACTCCCAACAAGCACTAGCGCATCACACCCTGCATTGCCCTGTCACTGGTGATAGTGCCCATGCGACAAGCCCTAGGCCCAGGCTGCTTCTCCTGAAGCTACCTGTCCACCCCCACTTTCTGTTGGCTATACCAGGGCTGGAAATAGGGCCTCAGGCATGGAGGCAAGTCTGGACGTGGTGCTCAGGCTGGCCTTGACCTCATAACCCCTGCTTTAACCTTCTGAGTCCCTAGAGCATGGCCGCGCCTCACCTGGCTCCACTCACCTGCTTGAAGTGCACCATGATGTCCTTGGAAAGCTCCATGTCCTTGAACATGCCCTCCAGCTTGCTGGTGAAGGCGGCCCCGCACTCTGTGACACGTGAAGGGTCGAGTCAGAAGGCAGGAAGTCCCCGCCCCGGGGCAGGGCCTGCCCCAAGCTCACCGTGCTTCAGCTTGGACAGCATGGACTTTTCTGCATCCACTGAGGCACTTTTCCCAACAAGGAGTCTTTTTGCCAAATCTTTCTTGTAAAATGCTTCAAATACATCTTTACCTGGTGGAACCAGAGGGGAACAAGGCAGGTACTAGGTGCTGCTATGCCGCACACACGCAGAGCAAGCCTGGGGCGACGCTGCTGGAGTGGGGCCCGACGCTGGGCGCCTACCATGGATGAACCTGAACAGGATCATGATCTTGTCTAGGATCCGCTCCAGCTCCTCATCAGTTGCTTCCTTGTTGCCTGCCCGTAACTTGGAGTCGACATGCTTGGCTGTGAGTGAGAGCTTTGATTAGAGGGGCCAGGTTGCTGGCAGGCGCAGAGCACCCTCCCGGCATGCAGAGGTGCCCAAGTTCCGTCTCAGCACCACCAAAAGAAAAACCACCCAGAAAAAAGGTTCTCCTTCATATCTTTTCTGGCAACAGTCAGGCCTTTCTTGAATACTCCTACAGAACAGAGGGAAGAGGCCTGGTGCACTCAGGTTGTGGGGGAACAAACCTTCCTAAGTGTAACTTCAACAAGGACTGAGTGTTTAGGAGGCAGGGGCCTTATCTTTCCTAATTCCAGATAAAGAGAAGATCCCCATCAGCAGTTGTATACAGCACTTGGGTTCTTTCGTGAGACACTGCCATGGACCTGGGACGTCCCTGTCCACTCTCAGCAGTCAGAAGCTCAGAGTGACTTTATCAAGACTGTCTTCTTAGGGCTACAGCTAAAGTATCAACGAAGGTCAAGAACACTTTACTGGGCTTCTTACCCTGAGCAGGGCATGAGCCCATGTGGTGCAGGTGCAAGCGTGCATGACAAACCACCCCAGGAGCTGCTGCACAACACAATCCAATGCTGTCCAAAGCCCCGATTCCCAAAAGCTCAGCCTCTTACCAGTGGAGAAGCCATAATCATCAACATGGTACAAGATTACCAAACAGCCTTAAATTTTTTTCCTTTTATTGGCTTTTCCCTTTCTCACTTTATTATGGAATATTCTGAATTCACAGAAGTGGCCAACTGTCTAATGCGCTCCAGGCATTCTGTACCCCAGTCATAACCCACATATACCAAATCTGCATCTTTTTTTGCCCCTTTCAAGTTAAAAAACACTTCTACTGGACAGTGAAGAGTTTATGACTTTTAAAATGTTGTTTTTATCTTATTATGAACTACAGTAATTATGCAAAGTGCTAGTTCACAACTTGCCCATCTGGGCACCTAAGACTAACGAGTGCCTCACATCTGGACCACTGCAAGCTGGGGATTAGGTTCCCAGGTACAGGCACTGGGACTTAGTCAGTTTCTGAGAATCCACTGCCTCTCAGTCAGGATGGCAACAACCAGCACTGTTGGGACCTTTAGAGCACACATCTCCAGAGATCCCAGTCTAGGAACACAAACTGAAGAAAACTTCCTTAGCCCGTTCTCCTATGTGGTTAAGCTTGTCTTTACCAAATCCCTGCCACACCTCCCCGTGCACAGGTGAAGGTGAGCATGTCTGGAGAGCTCAGTGAAAACCGTTCCCTTGCCCACCCTACAAGGAGTCTTGGCATTTGGGCAAAACGTTTCATTCTCCCGAACTAATCAGTGCCCAGGACATGATGCACTACCGATCAGCTCCGCAGGCTTGTTGGGCCTCTTGTTGATGAAGGCTTCAAAGGACTCCTTCATCAGGTGGACAAAGCGCTCGTTCCTCTGGAAGCACACCTCCACCACATGGTCCACCCTGTCCTTGAACTCTAGCAGGTCCTGGACCATGTCTTTATCTTTCTCAGGATTTATGACAATCGTTGTCCCAAAAGTCTACAAAAGCAAGTTAGTGTCAAGTCAGAGACAGGTTTAGGAACACTGCTCCTCTTGGCCTTGCACTCTGGTGGCAGCCCTGTCCTTGCTGCTTGGTGCCCCAGCACCCTCTGCACTGTGGCCATGGGAAGGTCTGTGTCCTTTCCAGGCAGGAGGTGCCTGGTTATCAGAGTCCTGGGCCAGCCTCAGCCATTGCTTCTGCAAGGCAGGACTGAGACACAGAGGGAGGCCCCAGAAGTTGTGCACTGGCATCTGAGCGACACAGAGAACACCTACCTGCAAGATGATAGACCCAAGTGTAGGCTGCAGACCACTGGCCACAGCACCACGGGCAGCTATCCTTACAGATGCCATTGGCAAGTGATGCAGACCACCACTTGAGAGGCCCAAGGACCACAACTGTGGAAGGAAGCTAGGTTGTGTTGGCAAAGAATAAAGGTGGCTTCGAGGTCACAAGTCCTCCTTGTGTGGTTCTGTCAGTTGGTATTGACTCAGAAATGCTTACCTTAAGAGAACATTTATATAGGTGGTCTTTGGGAACAGCGCAGATTCCTGTCTGTGGGAACACATGACTGTTGCAGCAGTGCTACTGGTGTATGGAGCAGTGTTCCAGCCTTAGACCTGCCCATCCCCACTGCTAAAAATGTCCCCAGGTAAGATGGCAGGGACACAGAAACCTCAGTACCTTGATGTACTCGCTCCAGTGCAGCAGCAGTGCCTGCTGCCCGCCCCGCACCCGGCTGAAGAGCTGGTACATCTGTGTGAGGTCAGGCACTCGGTTCTCATCCAGCAGGTGGTCCAGCCCTGGGATGCAGAGAGGCCCGGTGGGAAGTCACATTGCTGCTCACTAGCCGCCACAGGGCGGCACTGGAAGAACAGCATCACAGGAGGTGCGTGCACACCTCTGGCTGGCAGGCTGGCAGGCTGGCCTCCTTAGATATTTTGGCGGGGCTTTGCAGCCTCCCCCGCAGCCCCTGATTTCTCTGAGTGTGTCAATTCCTCACATCATGAAAGACCCTTACTTACAAGAGGGAGACATAAGAAACCACGTCCACCAGCAGTTTGCCTGGGAGACTCAGGACCCGAGTTACTTTTGCTTTAGTTCAGCAGAAATTGTGTTCACTAATACATTAACTCTCTAGTTTTTAACAAACGTAGTAAGGTGTAGGACAGCAACTACTCACTGTTCATTAAATATTTTGTAGTGTATGACATAGATTTTAAAGTTCTGATTGTTTCAGGTATTAACATTTTATAAGGACTTCCTAAAGCCTTACTGTAGCAGAAAAGCATAGCTGGTAGCTTTTTTTTTTGGTGGTACTGGGGACTGAACTCAAGACCCTGTACTCGCCAGGCAGGTATTTCTGAGCAAACATCATTTTCTGGTGAGTCACATGGCAGCTAAACCAAGCAGAAGGCTGTGCACACAGACGGTAGGGCTCTTAGCTACTCTGGCAGGCAGGAAAGGGCACAGACCTGGGTCTAAGGTCTGGACTCCAAGCCCAGACTACGCCGTTCCCTGCCACTTCTCCAGTCCATGTGAGCTCTCCAGGTGTAAAGCAATGCTTGCCTTCTGTGCAATGTTGGCCCTGCCCTTTTCTCTCTCTCTCTCTCTCTCTCTCTCTCTCTCTCTCTCTCGCAGAACTGGGAATTGAACTCAGGTCCTTGCGCTTGCCAGGGAAGCACTTATCCCAGAGCCATTTCCCCGGCCCTGCACCGCCCTCTTCATTCTTCCTTGTGAGACAGGGCCTGTGAAGCTACCTATGCTGTGCGCAAACCTGTGAGTCCCTGAGCGGCTGGGATTACAGGCATGTGGCATGATGCCTGACAACAGACTTGTTAGATTAAATTTTAGGCTCCTTAAACCCTAAAGTTTTTTTTTTTTTTGGCAGAATCAGGGATGAACTCAGACCCTTGTGCTTGCCAGGGAAGCGCTTATTCTACTGAGCCATCTCCCTAGCCCCCTAAACCCTAAGTTTTTAAAAGAATTAAAAATATATACTGAACTTTTATACTTTTAAAGACACTTCTAATAAAATTAAGAGCAAGCTTTTACAAATATAGCTACTTTCTTATAATTTCACTCATCACAATGTGTGGAAACAATTTATGTACATTTCTACTATTTACTTGAAGCCCTTTTTCTTTATGAAGCAACCGTTTACTGTTTAAATAAATTCTGAATGTATTTGTTTATAGGCAGACAGTGAAGTGCTCATTTATGTAAAAATATACCACCTCTGTGGGTTTTCACAAAGTGTAAGCAGAAAACACAAGCAGGACCAAACCTTGGCTCTCTGCTCATGACCAAGACACCAACATCAAGCTGCTCAGAGAGCTGCTTCCCATTTGTGAGCTGGGCACCAGGAACTCCCAGGCCTGTGTGCCAAGGAAGCTCTGTGACAATTCTGCTTCCCCTGCCGCTGGTGCCCTGTTGCCAAGAGCATACGTGCCTGGCAGCAGAGCAGGCCCTGAGCAGGACTCATGCAGTGCAAGGGGGCCATTCCTGTTGGACAGCTGATGGCTACAGCCATCTTACGTGACTTGGAGGGTGTCACTGAGCACTTTGGTGTCAGGAATGTGGTGTGTGTTGGGAGCTGAGGGAAGCCCACTCTGGCTCAGGCAGAACCAGTGCCTGCCCCAAGACTGAGCAGCCCCACTACTGTGCTGCTTTCTGCACAGCCCCAGGGCCTTGTGACTACAGCCTGTGACTCAGGGCCTCACTCTTGTGAAACTGGGAAGGGACAGGCCCCCATGAGGCCCACTGCCCACAGTGAGAAGGTTCTGGGAACCCAGCGTGCAAGCACCTTTACCCAGGTCAGGTGGATGGGAAAATGGGACAGCTGGGTTACTGAGTCGTGGTGGTGGACCCTGTGGTGCACGATTGCCTGGCCAGGCTGCTGGCTGGGCTTCTGGCAGGAAGTGTTCTTCTAGGCACTTCTTCCTCACTTCCCTTCAGTGGTTAGGTGCCCAAAGGGAAGATTCTTAATGGTTTTCTTAGGACACTACTGAGGGGCAACTTCCTCTACGCATTGAGGATGGGCATTCAGTTTAATTACAGCTCAGGAAAACCCACCTTTTTGTAGAATGGCTGTCAAATGTTCTCCTAACAACTGTTTCTCCACACAAGCAATCAGTGGTTTCCTACAAAGGTAAAGAATAAGCATCAAAAAACAGTGGAAGGGACAGTTGAGAAAGAGGGCCGATGAGTAAGAGGCAGGGCAGAGGGCAAAGCACTCTCTCCTGTGGCTGATGCACTAGCCAGGTTGACAGCTCTGCAGGTGGACTGGAGACACGACAGGGACAGCTGGAGGGAGGTGGCACAGAGGACCAAGGTGCCCACTCAGGCTTCCAGAGAGCCCTGCCCTCCCTGGTGAGCACTTCCAGTCAGCAAAGCCTAGAGCTCCAACGGCATCCTGTCTGATTTCAGCCATGGGCACAGCCACTCCCTGAATGTGCTGCCTGGGCCTGGGGCCCCAGATTGGGACCTTTCTCTCTGCTGAGCTACTTCCACAGTGTTCCTGCCAGCTTCTGGCACTGACGTCTGAAGCCTCTCAGCCCTCACTGCTCCAGTGTTCTCAGAACCACCAGGGACCTTCCGCTGCACCTGTCACCTGCAGTGCTCCCCACACATCTGGGCACTGGCCTGTGTCTCAGAGCAGGGCATCTCAATGCCTTCAGGTCTGGCTGTGCAACTGCCACACCACAGGGCACACAGCAGTGCCCTTCTGACTTTCTCTCTGATTACCTACGGTTCAACTAGGCTTCTCCATTCTCTTGAGAGGTCAGAGCATCTGCTTTATCCCAAAGACCACCACTGCGAGGTGCCTTCCCCACCCTTCACCTCAGTTTATGAGGAGCTTCTCAATGCAGGTCTCTCAGCAGTCATGGCAGCCCAAGGAGGGGACAGAGCCAGGATCACCCTGCCCAGGGTGCACTGCCTCAGCTCCCCAGACACTCTGCCTCGCCTCTGTGGGTCCTTGTTATGGGCTGTGTTTAGATGTCCCTCCCAGAGTCTCATGTAGTCATGGCATTTTTTTTCAGAGGCAGCTAAATGTGACTGATTTCTAGTGCAATGCTGGGTGATTGCTTGACCAGCAATCCACTGACTAGACTGGCACCACCATAATCCCAGTAGAATGGATGCCTTATAAGGGACAGAAAGAGTTTGTCTGACCCCCACCTCCAGTTGCTTTTGCTGGGTTCTGCTGCCATGTGCCACTATGCCTTGGAGCCAGCTGAGTATGGACTGAAATCTCCACAAACTATGAGCTAAATAACCCTTATCTCCTTTAGCTGTGGTTGCTGGGTACTTTGTTTCAGCAATGAGAGAAAAGTACATAAGCCATCTTTTCCTCTCCATGCTCACCAACATCCCCAGGCCATCTGACCTTCCCTCGCTCTGCCCTCCAGGGCTGTTTCCTTTTCTCACTGTTTCACATCAGTCCACCCCTATCCCCCCGGCCTGTCCTTGCAGCAGGGGGCAAGTTCTTCAGGTGACCCCTCTCATGTGTGCCATGTCTGTCCTTCTGCACTTAACAAGCGGAGGTGCCACGTACCTGGCCCAGACATAGTCTGTTTCCCTATCTTTTCCCACCTAGACTAGAAAAAAGATGCAAAGAAAAATCATGCAGCAGCAGCAGCAGCAGCACAGTAACAATGAGATGGCCACTGAGATGTCTAACCAGAGTTCACAACTGAAACAGCTGCAGTCAACACCACTCCACCAGTGCAAACAGGCTCTGAACTTTCCTCAGAGCAAAGCGGGCAGGATGCACCCCGTGGGCAGGCAGTAATGTCCACAGTGGGAGAACCCACAAATGCTGGACAGTAACAGACAAGGTTCACAAGGTGTGCATGAGCAAAGTGCTCTTGGGAGCGGTCGGTGTCAGAGTCCAGCAACAGAATGCCTGCGGGTGACACCACCAACTGTGACACTCACTGTGTGCTGTGGTCCAGGTAGGTGATGACGCGGTCCCCCTCTTCCTCCAGGCGCTTGCTCACATGGTTAAGATATTCTGGAACCTTACAAATAAATATTGCAACACAAAGACATTTCAGGAGCCAAAAAATGAAAATTTTTTTACCTCATAAGAATAAAAATGAAGAAAGCTCTATGCATGTAAGCCAAATAGGAACATACTTCAAGGGAAGAGTTTAGTGGCCTGGAGGGTAACACTTGCCTCTAACTCTGAACCCAGCCACCCTTGCTGTCCTTCAGGAGGCCACGAGCCCCTCTCGAAGACCATGCTGGGAGAGGACTGGTGCCTAGGCTGGGGTGTAGCTCACTGGTGACAAACACCTGGCTGGCCAGCAAAGCTACCAACAGGGGACCAGAGCTGCTCTATGCATTGAGCTGTGTGGTGCAAGGAGGTGGAACTTTCCTCAGAGCCAAGTGGGCAGGATGCACCCTGTGGGCAGGCAGTAATGTCGGCTGCCACCCTGCCTCCCTCAAAGGCTGTGCTTCCGGCCTGGGAACCCAAGTACTGGCTGGGGGCCATCTTGCGATTACTTACATTTTTCCACATAGAATTTTTTCCCAGTGGTTTTTGCACAGATGAAAAATTTAGATGGATTTTTATCTTTCATATTTAGAATTTATCCTTTGTCTTCATGTTTAAACTAGAAGTTCCTTAGTTTGGAAACTACTTTTCTGGGGCTTTTTACAGGAAGGCAAAGACAATGAAATTTTTACTAGAGAAGTAAGGTCATTTTTGGGGACTCCAGTGAGACTGCAGCTTCCCCCAGCTTCCCATCTCAGGCCCAGTGAGAAGGAAACCCCAAGACACCGCGCAGAGGCACACCCAGAGGCACAGAACCAAGTACCGGAACCACCTGTCTCACCTCACGCTCCTGCATCAGTCTTTGGCCTTCTGCAGCATATAAACAGTTAGTCTCTTCCAAAAATTTCACTTCAAATGAGTCTTTATACACCTAGGAAATGGGCAGTTAATGAGTGGGCTGAGTGGCAGCACCTGAAGTGCTCTGTTGGCTGGGCGGGGCTGGGCTGCCGACCCACCCAGCCAGCCCTATCCTCTGGTGTAGGCCCAGGCCCTTCTCTTATGAGCAGTAGTTCCATTAAGGGGTTAGCTTCTTATTTTTGTTTTAAGGTGGAGGTCTTACTATGTAGCACAGGCTGGCCCAAGCTAATGGCAATCTTCCTGCTTAGACTCCCAGATGCTGGGACTGTATGAGGGCACCACTTTCACCAGCATGGCCCCTGGGTGTTTTTTGTATGTACAGCCAACAGTCTTTCTAGTTTTCACCTAATTTTATCTTTCTATGTAACATGTATCACTTGAAAGAAAACCATCATTTTAAGCAGTCTTTTCTTCTGTGGCAACTGGTGCAATGTTAGTGTGGGTCAGCTACGCGAACCTCAGAGGCTGACACGCTCTCCCACTGTGGCCCTTACTCAGGCTAGGGGTGAGGCAGCCCACCTGGAGATCTGAGAGCATGCTCAGCAGGCTGCGCAGCAGGCTCCTGTCCACAGCCTCCCCGCTCCGCTCTCGCTCAATCAGCAGCAGGATCCCGTCGATGGTCTTACTCTGCACCATCCTGTCGCTAATGATGTGGTTTCTGAACAGCTCCAGCCCCATGTCCCTGGGCAACAGTGAACACAAATTGGATTTTTGTTTTGCTCTTCCAGCCTCACCCTTTACTGACCCTCCACATCGCACCACCTAAAGACTCTAATAAAAGTGCTCATGCTCCTCGAGTTATGCTGATGTCCCGGGAGCTGTGTGTCTGCTTGGCAAGTTACCACCGTGTACTCTTGTGGCCACTTTCTCTTTCTGGGTGCCATAGGCATCACCTCACATGCTTCCTGGGCACTTTGCCTCTACCATTCCTTGGAGCCAGACTGGACTGCACTGCTGCCAGTGAGGCAACTTGCCAGGGAAGTGAGGCACAGCTTTGACTGCTCCTCATAGGTACCCAGGCTAAGGCCAGCTAGATCCCATTCTGCACCAGGCCAAGGGTGATATAATGTCAGTACAGTGTGCCCAATAGCTGCAATGGCGGAGATGTTCTGCCAGGCTGGAGAGCAAGCAGAAGCACTCACCAGATAGAAGGGAGCATGGAGTTCTGCAGGACGTATGTGCGGTCCAGGAATAAGAAGATGCTCCTGACCATGATCTGTAGGCCGGAAAGAAGAACGTACCACCTGATAGCAGACTTGAGCTCATGCAGTGCTAGCCATCTCCAATCTAACACGATTGCTTCTTGGGGAGGAACTGCCTACCAAGACCCTCATTCTTCCACACTTCACCTGTCTCCTTGATATTTGTCATCTCTAACCTAACAGCCCTGATAGCAGGATTAGATTACTTAGCTTAAAGATTTCTTTTAGGCTCCCATCTCCTGACTATAGAACCCAGCTTTCAGCACTGCAACGTCCTCCAGGCGCAGTCACCACCTGGACCCGTGGTGCTGCGGATCTGAGCCGCCCATGTGTGGCGGGCAAGCGCTCCAGCTCCAAGCTGTGCTCCTGCCCCTAAGCTTCTTAAATTAACTTGGTTCCCGTGGGCTGTGCCGGGATAGAGGGGAGCGTCCGCAGTCACTCCTGCTGCCACTTGCCTGGCCAGGTCAGAGGCTGCGTCAGATCGCAGCAGATGTGAGTGAGACATGCAGCTGCCCAGGCGGACTCTGCACAGAATCAGAGCTATAGAAAAGGTGGTGGCGGCTGCTCACCATCTGTCTGCAGTGGTCTTGCCAGCATGTGTTGATCTTCTTCAAGAACAAGACGCTGTCAAGGGAGTCTGTGCAGATCTGCTAAGGAAAATCTCAAACATAGGCCTTACAATCACTGCTACTTCCACCCTAGAGTGGTTCTACTTTCTGCCTCACGCTGGATGGCATCACCTCAGGCAAGAGGGACGGCAAGAAGCACACGAGGGGCTAGAGCTGCCCACTGCCCACCACAACGACCTGTGAGAAGGCACTGTCACCAACCAGAGCACAGAGCCTGCCCGACTTACTGTTGGGTCTCACTCAGGGCTCACAACCCACCTATCTAATGTATTGCAAGGCACCTTGCCGCAGTGGCCCAAATGGACCAAGGTAGTAGCTTCCAAGCTCCCACATGGCTTTTAGCACAACTTCATCTCTCACTGACCTCCCTGACTGCCCATGCCCCAGGCCACTGACTGCAGTGCCAGATAGAACAGATGCCAAGATGCAGTGCTGGGTTCCAGAAGGAGCCCTGTGGCAGACGAGTGGCCAGGAGGGAGGTCAGTCACCAGCACCCAGATGCCAGTACCAAGCGTCAGCAGAGGCCTGGGGCTGCCCATGAGGCCCCTGAGGGTGACATCCTAACCCTTGCTCAAGCGGTTTCAGGACAGAGAAAGCAGAGTGCAGGTTCCCAGAGCAGTATGTCTTCACAGCACTCCCATCTGCTCTACCCACCTCACAAGGAGAGGAACAGGGCAGCCCATTTGGGTGCTGGTGCTGATGGCCTGGGCTGTATCATGCCGGTGCGCTCTCCAGCAACCCTCAATCACAGGGCATCCTCTGCATCAGAGGGCAGCTTCCAGGGGTGAGGACAGGGTCCTTGTTGGAGCAGGGCAGCCTTCAGCAAGCACACCAGGAATTCAGAAATAGGTACAAGGATCTAGCATGCCGAAGAGCATTTCTTTCCAAGTTAATTATGGCGGCCACCACTGCAGGAACTGGGAGCAGTCTGGATGCACAGAGATCCAGCAGAGGCGCACAGCATCTATCCACCCTGTGCTGTGCCCTAGGAAGAGTCCCAGGGCTCAAGAGATCCAGATGCAGAGAGGCACACCCAGAGGCACAGAATGCCTGCAGGTGACACCACCAACTGTGTGGTCCTGGGCCTCACAACAACAATCTGATAACATCAGATGGCTCAGATGGTAGATGCTCACAGCAGTGGTGAGCAGGATTAGGCATCCCTGAGATGCAGAGCAATGAGTGTTGGTAAGTGGGGAGTGCCCATGGCAGGAGGGCTCTGTACAGTCACAACAGGTGTCCCCAGCTGTCTCCTGCTGCCTTTTTAGAGAAAGTAGGCAAAGGGAAGCAGACAGCACAGTGCCACACTTGCCAAGCTCCTTGGGGCCAGACGTGGTAGGTGGGAAGTGTTGGCTGGGGTGGGCATGTAGCCATCCCAGCCCATCCCAAGGTGGCACCCATGGCCAGCCCCTTCCTCACCTGGCCATGGCTACTTCCAGCAGAGAATTTACATGGCCACTGAGGACACGCTCTTCAGGCAAGGTAGAAATGCTTATGACAGACTACCTGCCTTGAAGCAAGTGTAAAAAGCAAGGGCACCCAAGGACACAGGGCTAAAAGGGTGACAGTGAGAAGTTCACAGTCCTAGTCAGTTAGTCACTCTACTACTATGACCCACAGAGGACATGCTATTTGGGCTGTACCCTCACTGGCTGAGAATCAGCATGTGTCCTGTCACACTGGACGCTCTTATGCAATTGGGTCTCTCTGTTATCACTTTACCATGACATCTGCCAATGTTCTGTCTATTTAGTTTTCCTCTTTGGTCTCCATATGCCTTGCTGAGCCACAGGCAGCAGGGGGCCGCAGTTTCCATACCAGTTGACACAGCAATGTTGCAGGCATGCTTCCTGCACAGGCATGCATCTGAGCCTCACCAGCACTGTGGACAGCAACACAGTCAGTGGACACAGGGAACCAGGTGCTCCTAAAGTAAAGGTGCTCTCTATGGTGTTTGGTACATGACACTCCATGAGGTCTAGTCACTGGGCACAACACTGCAGGGGCAACCAGAGGAAGGGAGATGATGGGATATGTTAGGCTCTTGAGACAGCCTCGGTGTCATTCTTAAAGGATTCCTGGGCCTTTCTAACCAAGCCAACACTTGTGGTCCGAAGGCCATGATGGCTGGCTGGAAGCAACTGTGCCCTCCTGAGCACACATGCCTGTGTGTGCATATCTGTCCACGTGTTAAGAATCTTCTGTGTTCTGGGGAAGGGTCCCTCCAACAGCAGGGAGCCTAATTTGAAAGGCATGAGATTCACTGAACACAGGAAGGAGTCATTTCCACCTGCGTGACTGCTCTGGCTACGTCCATGACCTGATCTCGGCCCACCACCAGGATGTAGCTGCTGAAAACTCAGGGTGGCATTCTGTGTATCTCAGAAAATAAGCTGTATGAAAGGCCAGCCCAGCCCCACACAAGGGCAAGGGAAATGAAAACAGGCCCGCCTCTGGAGGCCCTGCACCATCCCTTGTCATGAAAGCTCTTCTAGGTTATTGTTCTCTAGCAAAGATGAGCTCTGGAGGAAGACCCGTGCCACTCTACTCCACCTGTCCCAACAGAGACTGCCACACACTTCATCAACAACTGCAGGTGAAATGTGCCCGCAGTCTGCAGCCTTCTCCTCGCTCACATCCCTTGCTTCGTCTAGCATCCTACCATTCTGTCCCCTGGACAGCTATACTGAGGGCTCCTCAGACATCCTATACTCAGCAATGGCAGTGCCACTGGGCCCTGCTGTCACAGGCTCTCTCCTCTTGCAACTGTGTCAGCTTGCTCAGACCCCTGTCCTCTTTCATTGGTTCCTCTTGCCAGGCATCAGCCCTGAGAATCCTCTTGGAGGTTATCCTGGCCTCTCTGCAGTGCTATGCTTCATTCAGCTCACAGCCACCTTAGAATGTCCATGGCAGGCACCTACAGGCACTGTCTCCTGGCAGCAAGAGGCCTCCTTCACATCTTCACCATCAGATGGAACCCTGACCTTCCAGGTGGGCAGTCTGGCCTTGCTTTCTCTGCCTTCCCCTCTCAGGAGTCTGTCCTGACCTTCCTGTCCTGTGATGCTCTCACTTCCTTGTCATGCCTCTGCACAGGCTTCCATGTAACTCCAACTGCCATACCCTCTTCTCCCTCCAGCTCTGCTCATGTATGGGAGGCCACCACATGGACACCTGTTTTGTGCATCCATCATCCTGCTGGAGGCCAGACTCCTGTGGTGCCTATCTCTTTCCTAGACCTAGAATGACAACCGGTAAACCACAGGGACCTCAGCATGTGCCCATGGTGAACAGGGTATGTCTTTTACCTGCAAAGTCATCTTCACAGGCCAGCTCTTGCAGCTCAGAGTGAAGACAACAGGTGGCCAGGACAACCAAGTCCAGCCTACACCCTGAGTGAGGCTGGGCCCACAGGCCCTGGTACATGTGCTGCCTTCTGCTGGCCCTGTCTGGGACTCTCACTATTCAGCTCTCCAGCAGCATCCACCAGATCCTTCTTTGTGCTTATACTGAACTCAAGATCTGTGTGACTACACTTGACACATAATGTGCTCATGTTTCTGTGGCCTTCCATGAAAGTGGTATAGCTTTGTCATAAGACCAAGATGTTGTGAGCCCTGGCTGCACTATGGGGCTCTGCTTCCCTAGAGAGTGGCACTTAGGCTTGGGAGCCGCTTTTCCATTTATAGAGCTGGTGCACTGGTGGAGGTGGGTGTTTGTTGAGTGATGGATGGATGAGCACATCAGACAGCCCACGGGGTGGGGTTCACCCGCAGAGGTGACTGTGAGCATAGGGCTGAAAGGTGATTTCCAAGTAAACCTGGATTCAGGCAAAGTAACAGTAGCTGACTGACAACAGCCTGCACCCTGGAGCACTGCCAGCTCCTTTAGGGCAGCCAACATGGGTGTGCACTGGTGGACTCCAAAGGGCAGGATGGCACTGCCACCATGCCTAACATCAGCATCCTGGCCCATCAGCCCCTTGAAATGTGGCCCCCTGACCTCTTCACAGCCGAGTCACACTGTGCAATGAGGGCTGTGAAAAGCACAAGCTCCCTAAGCTATGGAATCTGAGAAGGGGCAGGCTCCACCACTGGGCTCTGCCATGAAGACAGAGAGGCCCAGAAGAGCACAGTCACTAACACTGGCCCACAGGGGCCTAAGTGGCTCAGTAATGGGAGGACAGCAGTGGCAGGCTGAGGCCAGATTAAAGGGTTTCAACATGATGTAAGCAGCTCAGGGATTTCCTCACAGGGTGCAAGTCACAGATGGTGTGGCAGCAAATCCTAGGTTGGCCTCTTCCTTGCCCAGGTATGTGCCCTGAGTAAAAAGTGTTTTGGCTAGTGTCTGAAGTGTTAGGGTGGCAGGTGGGAAATGGAGCATCTTGTGGGCATGGCCGGAGGGACAGTGCATAGATTCCTGATCTTCCCTCACCCGCAATGCTTTCTGCCCACCAGGTCCGTCATGCTACCTTGCATTGGAGCCAGTCGACTATGCACTGATACCGCTACAGACTGTGAGCCACATAAACCTTTTCCCCTTTAGCATGTACTTTGTCCCAGCAACAAGAAACCGAGACAAGCAGTGACTTACAGGTTCTCTCTCAATTCCAGCTGACCTCAGGCAGTTTCTACTCCTGGCGCAGAACCAGTCTGAATCCCGCGACCCTGACAGGGAAGACTACGGCCGCCTTGCCTCCTGAACACATGCTGAGCACTATCCTGATGTAGGAAGCTGTTCCACAGCCTAGAAAACTAATATAGGGGATTTTACTAGAATAAAGGACAGAATTTAAGTCTAAAAGATACTTCAGAACTTTTCCTAAGTGTTT
The DNA here is from genome assembly GCA_004027165.1 of Ctenomys sociabilis. Taxonomy (NCBI): domain Eukaryota; kingdom Metazoa; phylum Chordata; class Mammalia; order Rodentia; family Ctenomyidae; genus Ctenomys; species Ctenomys sociabilis. The sequence continues at coordinate 124,137 of PVKA01000070.1, forward strand.
CAACCATGTGCAATTAATACAGTTTACCTTTCATTCATATCGGCAAACTAAGTTAAATTCTGAAAACTTCGGTTAGAAGTCATTAAATTGAATAATAAAACAATTAAACGTTTTCACTCTATAAATAAAAAACTTAAAGACTGTTGTTTTACTATTAACAATACTCATCCTTTCTTTATCCTATTAATGTCAGTTCTAAAAGATTTAGGAATGAAGAGAAACCTCACAAGCCAATAAAAGGATATTCTCTGAAAGGGAGGATCTGGGCCTGGACGTGGTCTTCGCAGATCTGTCGCAGCTGTCTGTAGAGCGTTGGGGAGACTTTGTGAGAGCACAGGTTCTCCACAGCCTGCAGCCAAAGAACACAATTATTCAGCAGAGTAGGGACTCAGTAGGAACCCTATGGTGGCATCTCACAAGGACTCTGCCCCTGCCTGCACCCCGGGCCACTCAGGGCCCTTTCTTCCTGGGCTGGGGTCTGTGTGTGGCCCAGTAGCTACCTCGGAGCACAGGCCTAGGACCTGGCCTTGCCGCATCCTAGGCCCTCTGTGAGCACCTCACACCCCTTGGCTTTGTTTGCAGGACAGCAGTTTCCAAACAGGCTCAGATATGTCAAGTCAGGCCTGGTCCCCAACCATGCTCTGGATTCCTCACTGCTGGCAATGACCCTTTTCCTCTGATAGCCAGGGAAAGGAAGAAACCACAGCCTCTTGGGTCCTCTGTCTGCAAGCTAGAAGTACAGTTCACTTCCTCTTTCTGTCCACACCACAGATTTAATATACACTTACCACCTCTAAGAACATTTCCTTTCAAGTCTCATGTACAAAGCCAGACTTTTTCCATGTAATGTAAAGTATCATAAACAGAAATGTGGTTTTTGTAATGACCAGCTTTGAATGACTTAAAAAGAATGTGGGCCTGGGTTGCACAGGAAATAGACTAAGAATCAACAAATCAAAAACCTACAACCTGATTTTGCCAAGCATTCCTTAGACAGAGGACTATTAATATAAAGAACTCAAAAAAAAAAAAAAAATTAGATCCTCCAATAAAAGATCCACTTAAAAAATGGGCAGGGAAAATGAACAGACATTTCTCAAACAGTCAATAAATAAGTGATGAAATGCTCAACATCATTGGCCATCAGAGAAATGCAAATTAAAACACTAAGATTCCACCTTATCCAAGAAAGAGAGGTTATCATCACGAAATCAAACAATAACAAGACCAGGCGTGGTGGCGCACGCTTGTAATCCCAGCCCTAGGGAGGCTGAAAACAGGAGGATCACTACAGAGTCCAAGCTGCGCAGTGAGACCCTGTACTGAATGCAGGCAGGCAGGCAGGCAGGCAGGCAAACCAAACAGTAATAAATGCTATGGGGCCAAGGGAAATCTTCGCATTGTTGGTGGAAGCGTAAACCGCTACAGCTGCTTAGTGGAAGGCAGTGTGCAGTCGTTGAGAGACCAAAAAGAGGAATTCCTTCCAACCCAGCCATTCCGCTTTCAGCCATCTCCCAAACAGGACTAAGTACCACGTCACAGCGACGCGCGCCTACCCGTGTTCACAGCAGCACAGTCCCTAATGGCTGAGCCTTGGAAGCCCCTGTATGCCCACCAACAGGCAGACTGATAAAGAAAACATATCTACACATGCAGGAATACTACTCAGTCAAGAAAACTTGTAGGGAAATGGGATGCACCGAGACCACCGAGACCGTAAAACCGAGAACGTTAAGATGAAACAAATCAGGCAAAAGAGTTTAAATATCCTGAGTCCTCTTACATGAAAAGCCCGAAATAAGACAGATAACAAGTAGGGAGACGTGTTCTGCACATAGACCAGCTCCCCAAAGAACATCATCTGAAAAAAACTGTGGGGACAGTTCTATGTGGGACACAGAACAGATGTATGCTAGAAAAAGAACCCAAATATAATTCCCGTATGATACTCTCCTAGCAAAGGGAGTAGCCTAGCATTCTGTAGGTACTCACCATGGCAATATTCAGGGTTACTGATTCCAGCGCTCATCTGTAAAACTGCTACACATCCTAACAACCTGTATTAAGTACGCTGATGTTTACTTAGTACTGTAAAATATGTAGATGATCTACCAAGATAAAAGAGGCAAAATAACAACAAACACTATGATCTGTTTCTTGGCGATTATCAGTGTAACAAAACACACACTCTCACCCACACCTTTTTTGTCTGAGGACAGAAAAGCAGGTCCCCGTCTGCACTCTATACTCGCACTCTCCAACTCCCTCACACCTTGCATCTGTCTGCCTCGCCACCCAGACCTGCCAAGCCATTGCTTCTCTCCTGAGACAGACTAGCTTACAGCAAAGCTCTGCCCCAGTGGCCTCCAGTCAACCCTGGCCACACAACTGTTACAGAGGAAGTTTTCACCAGATATATGAGAACAGGCATTTTCCTTGGCAAAAAACAAGACCAACTTCCTGGTGCCCAACCATCATACAACACTGACTCACCAAGACTGCCTCCCTGAGGCAGACCCAGCCATGGGTGAGTTGAAGCCCACTGCTAAGCATGTGCCCACTCTTCACAAAAGTGCAGATGTAAACTCTGTCCTTGGCACTCAGGGACCTCTGAGTGCAGGGCACTCTGTGTCCCTATGACAAGCACTTCACCACCAGATAGCCAGCCCTTGGTCCACCCCACTCCTTGCTGCCAGGGATCTGGGGCCAACACGCTGTGCAGGAAGAGCAGCAACACACAACCTCCCTAATGCACACATAACGCCTCCTCCTGACACATGGAAGGTCTGCTTAGCCAGGTACTGTGCAGTTAAGTCAATGCCAGCAACAGAAGTGAGAAGGCAGCAGCACCTGGAGACCTCTCACTCACGTGGCCCTACACCGCCTCTCCTGCTAGCAGGCCACAGCAGGCCACAGTGTCAGCATCTCAGCAGTGTGGACCCCGGGGGATCAGCCCTCAGGTGTGTGACTCAAAGGAGTGGACAGGACGGTGCTGTGGGGTGGAGCTGTCCAGGAGCACGAGACTTGGGGGTGGAGCTGTCCAGGAGCATAAGACTCGGGGCTGAAGACAAGGTCCAGGGAGAGGACGTGACCACAGACTGGAGCCAGGGAAAGCAGGCTGGTGTTGCAACAGCCACTAATATATGCAGCGGGGAGGTGGTGACAAATCCCCACACCTCATACCCCTAGGCCTCAGGAGGCTACTACAGATGCCCTGTGCCACAAGGCCTGGTGAACCACAACAGGAAAAGACAGATTAGTGGAGTGGGAAGGCAGATGACCCCATTGCTCCCAGCACAGCACACAAACAGGAAGCAGCAAGGCTTCTCTGGGCTGACATATGCTGTGGCCCCACAGGGACAGGGCACCAACAGTAATGGACCCTGGCTCCTGGTGGGAGGAAGCAAGTAAGTGGTGGCACAGAAATTGAACCTGAGTGAGAGGAAGCTCGGGGGATGCTCCTGGCAGAATGGCATCTATCCCTGTGTTCACCAGTGTGGCACCTAGCCCTCCCAGTGTGTGTGGGGGAAGGACCCTATGTATAAGATTGGTCACAGAGAGGAGGCCCCTGGGCCTACAGTATGGGAGATGGCAGGCGCATCCTTAGTTGTGGTCCACCTAGGTGCTCAATTCATTCCTCATTAGTGTGGGGGCCCATCAAGTAATGTGCCCAACGTTTTCCAGGCTTTCCTATTGCAGTCTTAGCAGCCCTGTCATGTTCAACACCTACTGCTATTCCCGACCTCCCTCTACGAGAGCCACTGACAGGCACCACTTGGTTCCAGACAGCTGGCTGGGCTTTCCTCAGACACAGCCACAGTCATAGCCATAGCCAGTCTTTTTTCAGGGCTCTGCTTTCCTCTGGAACCCCCTTAGCCTTCTTGTGACAGCTCCTGCAAACAGAGCCTTCAGTGCACTGCTGTCCCAACACGCTGACAGGAGGACCAGGGCTTGTGGATTTGAGACACCGACCACGGTGCCTGGAAGGCACACACACAGGCTTGCACTTAGACCTGAAGAGGAGAGCAAGGCTGGTGGCACAAGCAAGAAGTTCTCACCCATACTGTGATCCAAAAGCAACGCAACACATGGAGGAGAATTTCTGTCTCTTGAGGTGGGGGCCACACCTAACAGGTTCCACAGAGGTCACACCAGTGGTGGGCAGAAGAAATGTCTCAATCTCCCCCAGCACCACCAAACCCTCCCAACAAGTTCTCCCACACAAGGCCACCACTTGGCCAGCCGGGATTCCATCCTACAGCACGAAGCAGGACACGCTATCTTCCTGAGACCAACACCTGCACGCTTGCCTGTGTCCACTGGTGCCTCCACAGAGGTATGGGGACGGACACTAGTGTGGTCACAGGTCCCCCACATGAGCCCAGTGGACTAGTAATCCCAGGAACATGAAGTCCAATCCAGTAGAGGTCCTACAACCCCAAGTTTCAGCCCAGAACTCCCAGACACCTGACGGTATCATCCAAGATACTCACAGGGACCAGTTTTGGAGTTGCACATGTGGCATGGCTAAGCACTTCCACTATTTTAGGAGAAAATGATAGGCAACTAATACCAGATGACCCGGTATTCCCAGGAAATGCAAAGGCAGGCCTCGGCTGTAAGACACTTTTTACTAGGTCAAAAGCCTATGATTGCTCAAGTAGTTGGTGGGAATTTTGCTTCTGGTCAGGATTCAGTAAAGCAACTAGATTCACATTTCTGTTGGAAAAGAACAAAAATCAGACTAAATAGCCAAAGCAGCAGGCTTTGGGACTCTGGAGGACAATGGTCCCTGATGCCAAAAATAGCCCAGGCCCTCTGCTTTCCACATGGGCAGTTTCCAAGCTGCATGCAAAGTCTAAGGAAGCCCTTAAGGTAAGGGCTCAAGGACCCTGGATATGGGTAGGGAGAGCTCCAGGGACCATAAGCACACACTCTGCAGGTGTGGCCACAGCACGCAGGCCCAGACACCTGATGGTATCATCCAGGTAGTGTGCGGTAAGCAAACCACTTGGAGCCAGGGCAAAGGCTCTCCAGAAGAACAGCAGTGACAGTGTCTGGAGTGCACAGGGCCAGAGAGCCATGGCTCAGCATTGAGGTCCAGACTCAGCAGTGCAGACAGCCAGCCTCAGACATGAGAATGTTCTGGGCCAGGCCAATAAATCCGAGGGCAAGACTCAAATGAACCAAACAGGTTCTAAGTAACTTAACTGCGCCTGAAACAAAGCTCAGGAACACTTCTAGGAACACAAGAACACTAGCACACCATGTAAAATCTACATCTGAAATCAGCAAAGACCGCCAGACAGGAAAGGAACAGGAAAACAAATGCTGACCAAGGAGAAAAGCCAATTGGCCCAAACCAGCACTGGACTGACTCAAAGTTAGAGACTAGCACAAAAAAACAATGGTCATTGGTGGGCATGGTGGGACATGTCCATAATCCCAGCACTCAGGAGGCTGAGGAAGGATGATCACTGTGAGTTTGAGGCCAACCTGGGCTAGACAGTGAGATTCTGTCTCAAAAAAGGCCAGAAAGCCCAAGTGGATGCAGGACACCCACTGTGTACTATAAATCCCCCACAAATGAAATCAGGTGGCTCACACTACCCGGGAGGTTCTAACCAGCATAGTAAGGCAAGGAAAGGAAAGGTGTGAAAAGGAAAGTAAACCAGCCTCTGTTCACAGTCAGAGATGGCCTGCCTGTCTATACAGAACTTCTAACAATATACACAACAGCTTCAAGAGAAGGTAGCGAGACAACCAGATGCAAGCTCAATGTAAAAAATTAAAGGTCATTTCTCTGTAATAGTGAGAACCAGAAAGTGAAATTCAAAGGACAATGTATAAAACATTAAGAATAGAAAATAAGCTGGCCAAGGCAGGAGGATTGTAAATTCAAGCCTCGGTTGAGCAATTCTGCATCTATCCCAGAGATGGCAGGTTATAGCTCTGCGTGAAGGCTCTGGGTTCAGTCCTTAGTCACACACACCTAAGAGACAAATTTCACAAAAGATTTCAAGAACTGTACACTGAAGCTAGAAAACATTGCCAAGAGAAATAACAAAGACCTGAACATAGACCTGTCACTATTACTGCTTGGTCAGCTCAAAATTGACTTACGTCAATTCTTTCTGCCCTGATCTATAGATCCCATATATCAATCAAAATTCCAACAATTTTTACCAAAAAGGGTAAAAGTTGACAGGTTCTAAAAATATGTAGAGCCAGCCAGATAGCTCAGCCGATTAAAGTGCCTGCTTAGGCAGAGGCAGGGGCCTGGGGTTCAATCCCCGGCCTTCCCTGCTGGACCTGCCCCTGGGGTGCACTGAGACAGTGATGGGACTGGGTGTGGTGGCATGCACCTACTGTAATCCCAGCACTTGGGAGGCTGAAAGGATCACTACAAGTCCAATCTGTGTAGTGAGACTCTGTACTAAATAATCCCCCCCAATTCATATGGAAATACAAAGGACCAAGGAATAGTCAAAATGACTTTGAAAAGGGTAATGTCATAGGGCTGTCATGCCCTCATTACAGCCCTCCTAGATGAGCAGCTGATGTCAAAGAAGCAAAGGCAGCTCAGTGAGAAAAAGGCAGGCTCAAAAAATAACATCAGAACTGGACATTTACAGACAAAAATTGCATAATGGTTTATGTATCATAATAAACACAAAAATTTTCTCAACATAGGTCAAAACCTAATTCTCTAAAGTATCTACAAGTAAACAAGAGAAAATCACTGTGATCTTAGCTTAGGGCAAAGATTTCTTAAATACTAAAAGCACAACTCATAGAGGAACAGCTGATATGCTAGATTTCAAAACTTACAACTAAATAAAAATTAAAATCCAAACCAAACAACAACAAAAAAAACCCCTTAAAACTACTGCTCTTCAAAGATCACAAGAGAATCAAGGTACAAACCACAAACCAGGAGAAAATACATGCAAGGCTGACACAGGGCTTGTACTCAGAATACATACAAAACTCAAGATATTTATTGATAGAATAATCAGATAAAAAAGATGAGCAAAAACTTCAATAGGCTATTTCACCAAAGATGTGCAGAATGACAATTACACACATGAAGAGATGCTTAGGACCAGTTGTAAAATGCAGAATAAAGCTAGACACCCATGAGAACAGCTTAGACTACAGACTGCGAGAGCCAGATGCTGACAAGGGCATGGGGCAACTTAAACTCAGTACACTGCTAGTGGATAAAAGAGCTGTGGTCCCTTTAGAAAGTGGAGCCTTCATGAAGGGCAAAATGCTCCTACCACGTGCCCCTGGCAACACCCACACGTTTTCCTGGGAGGAATAAAAACGGGTGTCCACACAATGACTTATCTAAGAGCGCCCATAGCAGCCTTGCTCTAATGACCAAAAGCTAGATACCAAATGCCCACACATGAAAACCAAGCCAATTTCGGTGCAGCCGCACTGCTCAGTGATAAAAAGAACACATTTTGATCCCAGTTTGAGTCTCAAAAGAACTCTTGAAAGCCAGATACAAAAGAGAGCAAAAGGTCATGCCTTTTGATGACCAGATGATCACAAATGGCACTAGTTACCTAGATGACCAGAAACAGCAAAACAGAGCCTGAAAATAAATGAGACACTGTCAGGAGTGGGAGTGGGAAGAGGACTGACTGCCCAGGAGGCCGAAGTGTTTAGATACTGGAAGTACACTACATCCAGGTGATGGGGCTACAGACGGCTATCCATGTCTGTTCAAAACTAGCTGGTGTCCTTCGCATTGAATGTAAGCACCACCTTATAAAGCCGATTTAAAAAATATAATCAACTCAAACACTTGAACAGATATATGTGAACCGAAGTTCAGTACAGGGGCCACAAGTGTTTCGGATTTCAGGTTTTGTGAAATTTTGTGACATCTGCATTTACATGATATTCTGAGGACAGGTTGAAACATGAAAATTATGTTTCACATACAGTCACATTGCTTGAAGGTGATTTTATAAGTTTTTCCGCCCCTGTTTTGACTGCAACATGTCATGAGATCAGGTCTGGAACTCTCCAAATTGGGCCATCATTTTGACACATAAAACATTTTGGTTTCTCTTTCTTTTTTTTTTTGGCGGAACCAGAGATTGAATTCAGGCCCTTACGCTTGCCAGAGAAGTGCTTATTCCACAGAGCCATCTCCCCAGCCCCAAAACATTTTGGACTTTAGAGAATTTCAGGGTTTTAGATTATGGGTGCTCAAGTTGTAGGTTTTTTTTTTTTTTTTTTGGGTGGTAGAAAAATAGGTAAATAAAATCTCCTTTTTTGTACTTTCTGTAATTTTTATAATGTGCCCATTTGTGTAAACAGGAGAAAAGTTTCAGTTCAAAACTTCTAGTAGAAATAATTGTGCTTATGTCACTTAAAATATAAAATTAGAATACTTAATAGAATATTACTTTATAAAGCGACCCAAAAAATTGTGCTTCGAAAATATCCAAGCAGCTAAGTGTACTTCTGGCCCTTTCTCCCTTACTTTAGAAACAGTGTTGCTACTCTCAGCGTAACTGTAACAAAACCTGCAACCCAGTCAGCAACAATTAATCACAACTGTAACCTGCAACAATTAAAGCACGACAAAGAGGCCGAAAAACGCTCTCGGAACTAGTGAAACCCTAGTGTGGATAGTCGTGTAAGTCTATACGCCACTCGAAGAAATTCCAGCAGTGCGCGGATGGAGGCCGTTGGACTCCGGCTCAGTTCCAACCTTCTCTCGCGTGACTGCGCGGAATGCCGCGACCTCCTCCTCCTGGGTACACCCGCGGGGCTCACCTGGTACAGCTCTTCCAGGTTGTACCTGATGGACTTGCTGCCCTGGATGGCTCGCACCGCCTCGTGCAGCTTCTGCCACGTGTCCTGCGTGTAGTTGTCCGGCAGCCGAGGCCTGTCTGTGGGGACAGAGGGTCAGCGGCCGCGGGGACGGGACGGCCGGGCACCAGGATACAGCGGGGAGACGGGGGACTGTGCAAGGCAGGGGACCCGGAGGCCGGGACTAGGGAGGTCGGGTATCGAGAACCTGGGAGGCGGGGACTCAGGGGAGGCCGGGAATGGAGGGCCGGAGAGGCCGGGGACTCGGAGGCCGGGCCCACGCGCCCCCTGCACCCGCGCCCCACCTCGGAAGTTCTTGATGACCAGCTTCCTGGAGCCACCTGCGCCCCCCGGCTTGGCCGAGCCGCCCGCCAGAGCCGCGGGCTTGGTGAGGCCGTTGGTGCGGCCCACGAGCGCCGAGACGCTGCCCTTCCGCGGGCCCTCGTCCGCCATGGCTCGGCCGCGCCGCCCCGCCCCGCGCCCGATCTGCCCCGCCCGCGCCCGTCCGTGCGCGCGCCCGTGCCAACCGCCCTGCGCGCGCCGGCGGCCTGGAAGGCCTCAGGGGCGCGCGGGTCCGGTCCTACGCGGACAACCGCACTCTGGGTCCTTGTTAGGTGCTAGGGAAAGTGAGCGCGCGCACCCCGGGGCAGGGCCTGGCCGAATTTCCCTCCTGGGCGCGCCGCCCCAACCGGAACCAAAGTACGAGAGCAGTGACGCTTCGGGGCCTGGCGGGGACGGACGCGCGCCGGAAGTGACGCATCACCGCCCGCGACAGCTGGCAACGGCAATGGCGCACATCACCATCAACCAGTACCTACAGCAGGTGGGTCCCTCTGCTCTGGCTCCGCGTCAGCCCGGTAGGCTACAGGTCTTGGAGTCGGAGAGGGCGAGAAGGGTCCCCCTGGAGAGAGGGTCCTTGGGGGTCGGAGCGGTTGGGACAGGTTGGCAAGGAGCAGGTATCCCGCTGGGGGCTATGGGAAAGTCCACAAGGGTTCTGGAGGCATCTAGGCGGACGAGCGGGGCGGCTCTGCCGGAAGCAGTGGTTCCATTGAAGACTGGCGTCAGGCTCCGAACTCGGGCCCCGCCTCTTACCGCGGTAGGTGTAGGGAGCCATGGACTCGTCTCAGTCACACTTGCTTCTGACAAACACTGGTGGAGAACAAGTATGACTTGGGCTGGAGATAGCAAGCGGGAACCTGTACTGAGGTAGGGGTCAGCCGCTGTCGCAGCCGCGGTGCAGCAACATAGTGTTAGTCCGTGGCACGCCTTGTGTTTTTTGGTAGCTGTGTTATAGTGCTTTTGCCCAAGGCTGGTGAATGGCAAGAGCACGGTCAAACTGGATTCAGAGCTTGCGTTCTCTCCACTAAAGTTTACCAGGAAGACGGTTAGTGAGTGTGCTGAATGCATGAATCCCAAGGATCTATTTCTTAGTAAAGTCTGTCGAATATTCTGATGTACTGCACTACTTTTTTGTCTGTTTATGATTCTTGGTTTAGCATTGGTCTTGTCATTCCGCCTCTCTGCTGTGTGCCTGTCTTGGTGATCTCCTCTCAGCTAGTAGTGACGCCAAGCATCTTTCTGTGACCAGCATTTGGAAACAGGAAGGGAAGATTATTTTGTCTTCACACTCCCTGGCTTTCCCTAAGGGAAGAAAATGCGTCTAGAAACTTGTGATCACTTAGAATGGTGTCACCCCTGGCTGCAAGGGAAACTGGGGAGCAGGGATTGCTATTTGGAGTCTGCATCCTTGGGTCTGGGTTTGCTGGCCTAAGGAAGGAGAGGGATTCGATTTATTCGGGAAGCAGTTGGTGGTATTGGCTGCAGTTGTTAGGTCACAAATGAAATGTCACATCCTTAGAGTAGGCTTCTTTGATGGCCCATTCAGAAGCCTTATCTTGATTGTGTCATACTGTATTTTCTTGTCAATTACTTGACGTTATTGGTTTGTTTGCTTGTTTTACTCTTTTTCTCTCTAAAACTTAGCTCCATGAAATTAGTAGGTTTGTCTTTCTCTCCTTTGCATTGTGGCCCAGGAAGCTTGCTGATGGAGTGAGTGGAGGCCAGCAGAAGGGGGAAGTGCAGCTAGAGGGGCAAGCAGGAAAATGAGTCCTTTGCCGACACTCAGCCCTCATCCTAATGAGCAGTAGTTACTTACTCACCATGGACTGTCAAACTAAATTTTATTTCCTTTTCTTTCATCAAAGCACCTTACCTCTTGGCCATGTCTTCTCAGAGGAGCACTTTGAGAATCTCTTTCTTTAATTATGCAGTGAGAAAAATTTGGGTTGATGATGAGACTAAGAATTAGAAATTAATAATGCATGCCATGCAGTTTCTGCCTTGGGGCCAGCTAGCTGTGGCTTGAAACCTCTGAAACCTTGACCCAAAAAAAACTGCTAGAGTGGGGCATCAGGTATTTTTGTCCCAGTGTTGTCAAAGCTGACTCACACCATCATTTGTCTTGAGGCGCCAATTGTTCCAGCACTTCTTTAGCTGGTTTCTGTGGTTCTTAAGCCTGCCCCCATCCTTCTTTGAGCCCTTTCTAGCAAAGTCTTTCTTCCAGGTTTGCTCAGTTTTCTCCCTGCCACAGTTGTGGAGACAGTCTTTTTTTTAAAATTCATTTATTTATTACAGTGTCTCGCTACACATCACGGATTCTTTTTTTGCGGGGGTGGGGGGATCAGCTCAGCCCACCCTGGGAGGAGGGGCTTGCATGGCATGTGGTGCTGAGGCTCAAACCGCGGTCCCTGAGAGGCGCTTTAGACCGCTGAGCTATCTTGCCAGCCCGAGACAGTCCTTTTTCCAGGGAGCTCTGGTTCCTGGTGGTGAGAGAGTGTAATTTGAAAAACAAGCCCCGGTGCCAGGAATGTTTTTGCTCTGGGTAGTCAGTGCTTCTGGGCCTTCTGGTGAACAAAATAAGTGCATTTTAAAGGAATTTTGAGTTTCAAGTATGGATGATGCACTGTAAGCCAACCTGAAGGATGTGAGGTAACCTAGCTGCTGGGAGAGCTGCTCCCTAGGGCAGTGGTAAGGGCCCATAATGCAACCCCAAACCCATTTACCACAAAGAACCAACACTACAATTAACCCTGAATACCAAGGTTTTAGTTTAGAAAAAGCAGCTCATACATGGACATCTTTTATCTTAAAACAGAAACAAATAACACAGGTTCACTAGTGTTGCTCGAGGGTTGGGAAGGCAGAATACATCCCAGTGCACCCACCAGCGACGGACTTCCAGTCTTTGCTTGGGACTGTGGTTCTATGGTCCAGATCAGGGTTTTGGATGGGGGCTGCTAGGCATGGAACTCAGTTTGGAACCCCGCATGCTAAGCTCCAGCTCCAGCCCTGTTATTGTCTATAATCTAATAAAAGTATGAAGATTCTATAGTGTAACATGCTGGACCTTGCTGAATCATCTGCAGCAGGTGGCCAGGGATGCTGGTGTTCAGAGAGCAGCCACATCACTAGGGTTTCCTGGTTGGCTCGCTCTTGCTTTCCCTTTACACAACTCTTGCCTTCCTCCCACTGTCATCCTCAAGGCAGGGAACTGCTGGGGCCTTTCCAGGAGTCTGTGCTCAGTGGAGCTATGCCACTTGCTGCTTAGGGGGAGCTTAAGGGTGCATGCAGTTCAAGTAGGTGTAGTTGAGCATAGCTCAGTGGCTTAAGTGCTGTCCCCCAGAACAACCTGGGGGGGGGGGGTGTCACAGAAATGAATGAGCTGGAAGGGCCAAAGAGATAGCTCAGTGGCTTAAGTGCTTGACTGGCAAATGCAAGGTCTTGAGTTTGATCCCCAGTACCAAAACAAAACAAATCACAAAATCAACCAAACAAACAAAAAAACCCTCTCATATAAGTTTGGAGGATTTACTTTAGGGCTGGGGAAGATAGCTCAGTGTCATAAGCACCTTCCTGGCAAGTGCAAGGTCCCAAGTTTGATCCCCAGTACCTCCCCAACACACACACACACACACACACACACACACACACACACACGGAATGATCTGGAGTCATAGCCACACACCCTGTAGGGGCTGATTCCTATGCATACATCTGCTCTGCTTTGGAGAAGGTGTGGTGTGGACTCAGCAAGCAGTATTTGCTGCACCTTCACCTGTCCCACGTGTCCCTGTTTCACAGTGCTCTCTCCCATTGTGTCTCTTCACACCCCTTGGTTTCTCCAGAGAGAGTACTGGAGACCTTGCACACCTTCATTACACCAGGCTCCAGCATGATATGTGACACAAGTCTGACACTCACCAGAGTTGGGCAGCCAGAACAAAGGTCACACTATGGCTGAGGTGGGAAGAGCAGTGTAGCAGCATGTGATAACCACAGGCTCAGGAGAGGGCTGTGCTCCCTAGGGGGCTGAGGCAGGAGTATCACCTGAGCCCATTGTGTCTAGACCAGCCTGAAAAACATACCAAGACCTCATTTCCGGGAAGAAATCCATGTGGACATAAGATTTATAGGTATAGCTTATTCTTGTTAGACTATATTAGTGTATACATCTGTAGCTTTACACTTGGCTTCTAGTTACTCAACTGTGTGTAAAGTAGACCTTCCCATGGAGGTTCTGTGCTTGCTTGGCCTGCAGCATGGTGCTGTGCTGCTCTGTGGGATCCCACATGGGCGTGGTCTTGGTCTTTTCTCCCCAGAGCCACAGTTTCCTTGCAGTTAACTGTTTTTCGTTGAATATTAAGCACATTGGGGAAGCATATTTCCCATTTCACTGTGTGTGGGCCTGTGTTATTCCCAACTAGTTAAGATTTGAATTTTTGATATGTATGTCTTTTAAACTTATTTGATTGTTATTATTTGTTTTTAAGATGGTATCTCAGGGTTTTACCCTGGTTGGCCTTGAACTCCTGGGCTCAAGCCATATTCCTGCCCCTTCTTCCCAGCTGCTGGAAATACCAGAGCACACCACAGCACCTAGCTGTTAAGCTGAATTTCTTTCTTTTTTCTTTCCTTTTTCTTTCTTTCTTTTTTTTTTTTTGTGTTTAGCACAGGGTCTACAGGCTCTCACTATACAAGTCAGAATCATAATACTCCTCCTGTTTACAGCCTCCCAAGTACTGGGATTACAGGTGCACACCACTACTCTCAGAAAGCTACACAGTATAAGTGAATTTTTAAATATATCATTTAGTGTGACCAAGTACAAGTAAAATAAGTCACCTTCATTAATAAACAGCCAATAACGTGTTTTACCTTCCTTTCTTTCTTGCTTTGCTTGTTTTCTTGGCCTTTAGGAGATGTTCCTGGCTCTGTGGGCATTCTGTGTCTGGGTTATCCTGCCTCCTTTCAGGGTCGGGGAGCTTGAGCTTTATGATACATGGCATGTTGCTTAGGTCCTGGTAGAAGAGAATACTTTCTGCATGCTTAGGCTTTTCCTTTTGACATCGTGCAGGTGTATGAAGCAATCGACACCAGAGATGGAGCATCATGTGCAGAGCTGGTGTCCTTCAAGCACCCTCATGTGGCAAACCCCCGGCTGCAGGTTGGTGATGTTCTGAACACAAGGTATCCAGAAAGAACTGCAGGCTGCCCATTCTTCAGATGTTTGGAATTAGAAGATGAATATCATCGTTTTTGTTTGAAAACTTTGAAGTTCTTTGTACTTCATGTAACACCATTTCATTTATTGAGCATGGCCCTCACATTCCTGCACTTAATTCCTACACACCTCTCTGGGGTTTGGAGAAGTGAGGGGTGCATGGATCATGATCATCCAGTGGATGGGCCCTGGGCCTTGGGCTCTCTTCAGACCTGTCTGTCCCACAGCCCAGGAACCATGTGTGCCACAGCTGTGTTCCCTCCCAGTGCCCTGGCCTGGGCCTGTCAGTGTAGCTTGATGGAGCAGAGCCACAGCTGCTGGCATCTGTGATGTTGGGCTGCTTGCCTGCTGCAGCATTGTAGGAACCCAGCCACAGGACCAGCCAACAATGTGGCCTGGTCCTGCGTCATCACTTGATTGCAAGTTTAAGTGAGAAACAGTATACAAAGCCCCATATCCTGTTTCCCCTGTCATATTGGAATGTGTTCCTAGACGCAACAGAGTTTTTGGAAAAAAGAATGGAACTAGTGATTTTGTGTGGCCCTGTTTAGACCGGAGCCAAAACTAAGTAAGTCAGCCTCTAGGGCAGCAACAGAGCATTTACATTAAGGCCACTAGACACTGGTGCCAGGGCAGTGGTGTCACTCAGGCTCGCTTGGCTGGGGCACCGCTCTCCCAGGTCTGCATGCTTCCTGTCGTGTAGGACAGCAGAGACCCATGTCATCTCTGTCGCCACTGACTGCTGTCTGAAGGGGCTATTCCTTAGGAACTGCAGATGTGTTTTCTTCGTGCTGTTGTGCACCATGAGTGGAACAGTGTGTGTCTGTCACATCTGAGAAGCCATCTGTCTGAGAGGTTATTCATTAGGGATAGTAGGTGTGTTTCTTCCTGCTGTTATTCTTCTCCTTTCCTATGTGTGTATCTCTCATAGCTGTAAAAACTCATGTGTTCCTGGTTTTCTTTTTTTTTTTTTCTATAATTTTATTGAGAAACAAATAGCAATGAAACAGTTTCAAATCAAATTAGTAGGGCAGTTTCAATAATTAATACATTGCATATTGTTTTCTTAGTGGTTATTCATTATACAAGATGCAGACATGATATCCTGTTTACAAATACTATTAGAACAAATCTTCCTATTCATTGAATTAAAAGAATATCTATCCTATTTTAAATATATAGACACAAAATGATCATTCATTTGTATCCCTTTTTTGTTTAGTTTTGTCATTTAAATATTATAGGTGTGTGAATTCAGCAAAATATTCCGAAATAGTCCAGTAGTCCATAATAGTAGTGGGTTTTCCATAGGGCTGGCAATGTCAGAAGTTGTTGACTTGAGCCTTTTACAACTCAGCATATTAATATGGCTTTACTTTTTATACTTCAAAAATATGGAACGCCTCACGAATTTGCGTGTCATCCTTGCGCAGGGGCCATGCTAATCTAGTCTGTATCGTTCCAATTTTAGTATGTGTGCTGCCAAAGCAAGCACTGTTCCTGGTTTTCTTTTAGTTCTCTGTAATCCATTATATGTTTTTCAAGATCCTCTAGAGAAGTAGAGCCTGTGTACATGGAGAGAGGGAGAGGGAGGGAAGAAGGAAGGAAGAGAGAGAGATAGAGGTGTGTGTGTGTGTGTGTGTGTGTGTGTTACTGTGAATCTAACTCAGAGTCTTGCATAGAGTTATACTCCAGTCTGATTTTGAACATGTAATGCTCCTGCCTCACCCTCCCTAGAAGCAGGACTTACAGATTTGTACAACATAGTTGGCAAGGATGGTGAGGAGAATTACCACAAGGAATGGGTTGTGTGGTTATGGAGATGAGAAGTCACCATCTCCATGCTGGGGACCTCAGAGAACCCATAGCATAGCTTGCCCTGAGTCTGGAGAACCAGAGGCTAGTGATGCAGGACTCATTCTGAGGGCTAAGGAAAGTAGGATGATGTCCCAGTTCAGGTGGGCAGTCAGGAGCCAGAGGGGCTCTTTTTAGGCCCCTGGAAGGTTGGTTCAAGTGCCATGGGTTCAAGTACTGTCTCCTAGAGAAGCACCCTCCCAGATAGCCTAGAAGCAGTATGCAATTCAACACAGCCTGGCTGGGGAGGTGAATACATGAATTAACAATCACACACCGAGGTGCCGAAGGTACCTAACATGTAGCTGGTGGGAGGTGGAGAAGTCAGAAATGATGTCACCTACCACCTGGGACAGTGTGTTCCCTTCACCAAGTGGCGGTGTGCTCACTCCTGGGACAGTGAGTTAGGCCTTGTTAGGCCAAATCATGGAAAGCTCTGTGTGCCTTCCTTTTTACATCCTTAGCAATTGCTTACTAAAGATTCCTTGGTTGGCTTCTAGATACCAAAATACACACAAAAAGGGATAGATTGTTGTTGGATGGTGGGACTGCTTGTTTCTTAAAAAAGTCATGAACTTTTTATAGGCACTAAGTTTTACAGTAGCAGTGTGAACTATAAGGTTTTGGGATTTGTTTTCCAGTATGGCAGATTGAACCTAGAACCATTGTACTGGGCTACGATCCCTAGCTTGCTCTTACTTTTTTGACACAGGGTATTAACTAAGTCACTGAGCTCCCCAGCTGGGTTTGAACTTGCAATCCTCTTGCCTCAGCTTCCCAGGATGGTGGGATTGTAGATGTGTCCCACCAGCTGGGTACACTGAAATTTCAGTGTTTGTCTCACTCTTGGTATACGTGGCACTCTTTCTATACCCATTACTTCTGTTTCACCATTTTTTTCATTAATCAGATGGCTTCTCCAGAAGAGAAGTGTCAGCAAGTTTTGGAACCTCCTTATGATGAAATGTTTGCAGCTCATTTAAGGTAATATATTGGTGGGGCCAAAAACACATCTGAAAATGGCTGAGCCGAGGAGGAATTTTATCCTCCAGCATCTTATGTTAGAAGTGGTGATTGACTGAAAAGCAGGAAAGTGTGTTTGTGATTTGACTTGGCTTCATGTGCTGTTGTGTCCTGCTCTAGAGAGGCGCTTGGTGTTGATCCCATGACCTGGACAGTGGTCATAGCCATGAGTGTGGAGCCTGGCCAAGTGCTTACTTGCTTCATGGAAACATCTTCATTATATACTTGTTTGTACTAGGACCCAAACCCATGGCCTCACACGTGGTAGGCAGGTGCTGTGCCTTGAGCTCCGTCCTTGTATTTTAACACAAAGGTTTTGGTTAGTTGCCCAGGCTGGCCTCAAACTTTGTTCTTCTTGCCTTAGCCTTCTGAATAGCTGGGATACAGGCATGTATCACCATACCTAAGTGTGTTTATTTTTTAACTTGTTTGCCTTGCTGAGAGAAAAACCTGGATTTGAGCAAAGTGAAACAGTAACAAAAAACAGTGTTTTGTTTTTGTTTTTTCTTAACCCCAGTACTAAAGGTTGAACCCAGAGTCTGGCCCCTGCTAAGCAACTACTCCACCATTGTGTCCCCAGCTCATAAAGACTGCTTTTCACTTGCACTCTGTGTCTGCTGTTTTGCTTCCGGAGCACCAGCCCAGATAGGGCTTTGTGTCCTGAGGCCTGTGACTAGCCTGTTGTGTTGCAGAGCAGGCTGGATGTGGACCTTACATGAGCGGGGAAGGCCCACAACCTGTGAGGTCTGTGGGACACCTAGTACACTACATCTAGGGTATGAGTACCCTTTAATCACCCAGCTTTATGCAGCCCAGGTGGAGGTCAGGTTAGATGGTGACCTGTCTGGTTCTGGCTGCTCAGGAGGCTTGGGCTAGGTCCTGGCACAGCATTGGGGCCATGCTGTGCCACCTGTCCACATTGTTCAGCCTTGCTGTGGCAGCTGCCCTCTGTGCCCAGGCAGGGGATACTCCACATGGATTTCACACACATGACAGCCCTGTTGGCTCCTGTAGTCCTGGGTGCCCTTCTTCTGCCAGGCCTTCAGCTGCCTGCCCAGCAGAGCACCAGCTCCTCTCCAGGTCCATGGAAAATGGGGCACTCTGCAAAGCCAAGCTGTGTGGCTGCCATGGCTGCAATCTGGGTTTTCTTGGCATAAAAGCTCTTTCTGATGCCCCTGTCACTGGTGGTGACATCTGTTTTCCAGGTGCACCTACGCGGTAGGGAACCACGACTTCATAGAGGCATACAAGTGCCAAACGGTGATAGTCCAATATCCTTTGTCACATGTGGGGATGTGCAGTGGATGACAGGGATGGTGGGCTGCTGGGACTCCAGACCTTGAAACACTGAGGCAGTTGCTCAGACCTGCAGTTAGAAGAACTGAAATTTTTTGGAAGGCAGACTCATATTAACTGTTTCATTGGGCAACGAGTTTGCATGGAACTTTAAGATGCATCTAGTTACTATGCAGCAGGGAAGAGCCCTGGCTGAGAAGGCAGTTTCCATGTCACTGTGGGGAGAAGTGCACTTGGCTCCCCTTAGGGCCTTAGGTTAGTTTTTGAGGCTGGTTCATCCTGGGGAAAAGCATCTGAAGTGTAGGTGTCACGGTCGGGGGTGGGCAGGGGCATGTGTGCTCGGCACACAAGGCTCCAGTGAGGGCGCAGGCCGTCATCAGCGAGCAGTAAGTATCTGTAGGCATCTCTAGAGCTTAGTTTGCTTTTATAAGACTATCTCATTGAGATGCACCCAGAAGAAAGTGGGTTACCAGGCCACTCTCCTTAGAATCTAAAAGTTCTAGATGTGATGAAGCCAACATTATACCCCAGGTTGTGGAGCACCTAATGTGACCATCTGGCCTCAGACCAGATCTTAAACTCTGATAAGCAAGTCTCACACTGGGGAGATTACTTATAAATACACAGTATTAAGTGTATAGAAACTCCATGGTGCAGAAAGCTTGCGGCAGGGACTCAGCCGCCCAGCCGCCACACAAGCTATGGTGAGGGCCCCGGAGCTGGGAGGCCGAGCCATATGCCCCTCTGCAGCCCATTCTCTGCTCTCCTCTCCTGCAGCACCCCTGAGTCCTGTCCCTTGCCTTCCTTAACACTGCACGTCCTTCCTGCGGGCATTCCAGGCCCACAAAGAGGAAAACTGGTGAGTGTGTATGAAAGCAGCTGGAAATGAACAAATGGCATTTTAAAATTTTTTTTGTCTTTTTGGGACGGGGTTTCACTATGCAGTTCAGGCTGGCCTTGAACTCTCTTTGTAGCTCATACTGGCTCATACTCACAGTGATACTGCCCAGCTTCTCTAGTGCTGGGGTTATGGGTGTGGCTGGCTGTACCCGGCTAAGTGCATTCATTTTGAAAGCAGAACTTTGCAAAATTTAGTTTTAAAGATATGTTGTGTTTTTCTGTGGATATTTAGTATTAAAATGTGTTGGTATATGATATAACATGGATAATAGAGTAATAGTGGTCTGTTAAGCAGTTGGTACATCAGCAAGGTTACTTACAGTACTTCTGTACTAAATATTTTCATGTAGCACTATCATGTGCCCAGGTATTGATTAAAAATTACTTTTTCTTTTGGTTCTCAATCTTGAGCTTACTTTTTATTTTAAACTTTGTATAATAATGAAGTACAGTTTATCTGGTAATATGCATAATAGTTATTTAAAGTTCTTTCACAAACTACTTTTTCTTTAAAATTGGACTTTTTTTGAGACAGGGTCTGACTACATAGTTGAGGCTGGCCTTGAACTCATTATTTAGCTCTGGCTGGCCTCCAGTTCACCATCATCCTCCTGTTGCAGCTTACAAAGTACTGCAGTTACACGTGTGTGCCACTGTGCCGGCTCCTTTTTATTTTTAAGATTTTTGATTTACTAGCTGTTACGTTTCATTCATACTAAAATAGCTGAAGGCCTTTTCCAAATAGTTCAGGCCCTGTCACCAGCGGGTAAGAACCAGCTCAGGCACACCAAGAGGTCAGTGCTGCCTGAAGGTACGCAGAAGGCTGCTTTAGGGTGTGGCTCATGTCATGTGCTCTGGCTCTTCTTAGGCAGCCTTATAACCACATAACTCTCAATGGGGAACTTGTGGGTAGTGGTGTGTGGGAGGGAGGGGCAGGGTCCTGGGAGCTCCCAGGCCCCCTGGAGGGTCTGAGTGGGGTCAGAGATTTGTGTGCGGCTGGCAGCGGGGTCTGGCCTTGAAGCTGGATAGGGAGCCTGGCTGCGCCATGCCTGGGTCAAGGGGAGGAGTGGACGCATGCCCATGTGTGGGGTGCCTGTTTGGAGCACACACAGCCTGTTGCAGTGTTCTGCATCCCTGTGAGGGGTCCTGTATGCACAGCCTCATCACATGTGTTCTCTGCTCTGCAGGGCTCTCCCTGTCATGTACGCGGTGGCTTTGGACCTTCGAGTGTTTGCCAATAATGTAAGTTTAATCTCCTCACATTATATTAAGACTGAAACTTGGTGACTGCTGCTTTAATTAGTGTTTTCATTCCCAAAGTTTCCAAGAATGAGTGGGACTTAGAATGTATCTGGCATAGAAACCCAATAGCAGGAGGTAGCTTAGCAGATTGATGCTGACAGCTTGGCCTAGATTTTCACTCTGTGGAGACAAAGGCAGGGTTCTGCAGCCAGGTCACTGCCTGGCAGGAGTGTGCGAAGGGTGGAACCATTTTCTTACTGGTCAGATGTGGCCTCCTCTTCTGAGTAACTCAAGCACAATGCAGTGTCTGGAAGCAGCTACAACTTCTGTGGCAGAACTTTTATTTCTATTACATCCATTAATAGTTACTGTACTTATTGACATTTTCATTGGGAAAAATTTTAATATTTAAAATAATTATAAGCCGGGCGTGGTGGTGCAGACCTGTAATCCCAGCACTCGGGAGGCTGAGGCAGGAGGATTGTTGTGAGTTCAAGACCAGCGTGAGCTACAAAGTGAGCTTAAGGCCAGCCTGAACTGCATAGTGAGACCCTGTCTCAAGAAGACAAAAAAAAAAAAAAAAAAAATAATAATAATAATTGTAATTAAGCTCTTACATGATAATGTCACTGATTTTCAAAGGGTAACTATTTCCAAGAGATAAGGTTTTGGGGAGAGGAGCCTAGGATACCTGAAGGGCTGGATGCCTTGTTGCACATGGCCATCTGGAGTTCTGCTGCTTCTGCTCAGACTCCGCTGTGATGTGTTGTTGGAAGTGTCTGAAGAGATTTGGGGACCATAGTCTTTTTGTGAAGGGAACTTTTTGTTGCCTTTTCAGATTATTGAAGATGATGCTGTTTTGAAACTGTACCAAAATCCCGTGAGGCAGCTTTTAAGTTTCTGTGTGGCCTCTGAAGCATGGCATAACTCTTTCTACTGTGGCATTAAAAAAATTCATGGTGTGTCCTGCAGATTGAATGACCTTTACCTGTGCTGGCCTTGTGGTATCATCACTTATCTCCACATGGGCCACTGTCACAAAATGCCATGAGCTACACAATGTATAAGCCACAAACCCTGATTTCTCACAGAGTTGAGGGGGCAGGTGCCTGTGCAGAGGGCAGTGAGATGGGATCCAGCCTGAGGCCTTCATGCCTCAGCTACCCCATGAGCACAGACATCACGACAGTGGCCCAGGCTTGTGAAAGTGGCTGTCATGACGGGGGCATGGCCAACAGCTAGGCCCAGAAAAGACAGGTTTGTTCTCCAACCAAGATGATCTGAAATACAGTCATGCTTAGTGACGACTGGCATCCCAAGTTTTCTTCAAAGGGCTGTGGTTGCCACTGTAAGAGAGGAAGTGAGAGGTGACAGCAAGGAAGCTAGCTGTTCACTGGTGCATTTGGCAGGAAGAGCTCAATAATGGGGGGTGAGCTGGAGCCAAAGCAGTCACCAGATGGGGTCCCCAAAACCAGCTGGGATGCTGACGCTTAATATTGTCCATTTGTGCTTTTAAAAGTAAAGGTTTTTACGTTCTGTTAGGCTGATCAGCAATTGGTGAAGAAAGGCAAAAGCAAAGTTGGAGATATGCTGGAGAAAGCTGCTGAGCTGCTGATGAGCTGCTTCCGTGTTTGTGCCAGCGACACGTGAGTACAGTCTGCGTCCTCATGGGGGTAGGCCTCATTGCTGGCCTCTGTTAAGCATGCGTATGGCCCCTGTACCTTTTCTTTCAGAAGACAGTGTTCCTATCTGGCATTTCCTGGTGGGGCTGGTGGCTCTGAGCGCCCTGCGTGCCAGCCTCTGTGATGCATGTGCCACGCAGGGTTTGTCAGTAAGCCAGCCGAGCCCTCTGTCCCCGGTGCTGTCCACATCGCCCGTCATCTTTGAAGGCTGCAGAATGACAGTCATTTTCCTGTTTATCCTACATAAGTCCCTCCAGGGTGTTGCTTTGCTGCTGCTGGTGCTGGGCTGACCCAGCTCCCTGGCCAGCCATGGTCTGCTCCTCCACTGGTTCACTCTGTCTTTGGCCTTCAGGAGCTTTACGCCACTTTGGCTGCTTGGTGTTTTTCCTTTCTCCCTTGTAGAGTTGTTGAATTTCTTAGGTTTGTAAGTTGATGGTATTGTGTTCTTAAGTTTTAAAGTTTTTACGTTCTTTTATGTTTATCTTTCTCTTCATTTTGGGTAGCTTGTGTTGATCAAAGTAGCTGATCTTAACTGCCGTTATTTATTTTTTAGTTCTATACTTTCTGTCTGATTCTACTTTAGTTTCTGTCTTTCTCCCAAGACTCCAGCTCTTCACTCATATAATAACATTTGATGATGAGACTTAGGAATGTGTAGTATATACAGTTTTTTTTCTTCCCTAGATCTTTTAGGATATTTTTAGATGTAGTTTAAGTTCCCAGGCTGGCCTCTAACATGTGATCCTCTTGAATAGCAGGGATATAGATGTGTGCCACTGGCTTGCTCAGAAATGCTATGTGTATAAAGCAGAGACTCTTCTAGCTCTGCACCTTCTTCTCCCCTTTCTCCCCCTCTCAGGCCTTCAGAACATTCCAGCTGACCTGGACTTCAGAAAGTCCCTCATGTACTAAGGGCCTTCCCAGTGAAGTTCTCTAAGAGCTCTTTCCTTTGTCTGGGTGTCCTTCACTCTCCGTGCGGTCCCCGAGCGACGAGGGTCTCTGCTTTCTGCAGCCCTTGCCATGGCAGCACCAGTGGATAGGCATTTCCTCCCCAGCTGGTCACAGTGCTCTGCCTTTCTTCATAGCACTCTGAGGACCCTATGCATCCACTGCAGAGTGCGGGAGGGCTGGGTCTCTTCTGCTATTGTGTCCCTCACAGTAGAAAAGCTTGATGAATGTTTTAGGGGAGCCCTTGTAACTCCCACACAGCTGTGATCACTGTAACTCCCAGTGAGGGAGTGGTTTTCCAACTCAGCACCAAAAGCAGAGGAACTACAGCAGCAATAGCTAAATCAGATTTCATAGAGATGAAGGATTCATAGAGGCTGGGGACCCAGCTCAGCAACATAAGCACCTACCTGGCAAGCACAAGGTCCCAAGTTTGATCACTGGTATCAAAAAACAACAACAAAAGGGGGCTGGGGAGATGGCTCAGTGGAATAAACGCTTCCCTGGCAAGTGTAAGGGCCTGAGTTCAATCCCCAGTTCTGCAAAAAACAAAAACAAACAAACAAAAAAAAAACATCAAAGACTTGTGCTTCACAGGACAGTACCAAAAAGTGAGAAATAATTGTAGAATGAACAGAATATATTCATAAATACTGTATCAATAACAATTTGGTATCTAGAACATAAGAAGATCTATTATAACTGAGCAGGAAGAAGACAAACCAGTTGAAAAATAGACAAGGATTTGAAAAATCTAAAGCTACTCAGATGGTCAGTAATAGGCAGTAATCACATGAAAAGGTCTCATGGCCAGCTGACCTGAGAAGAGCAGGCCTACATTGATAAGTTTTTTCAGGTGCCTGGTGTAGCAGAGAAGCAGGCCGAAGAAAAAGGAAAGGGGCTTTATTATCTTTGAGGGTCATGAGAGAATCTGTGGAAGATGAGGATTCTCTGGATTTGAACAAAGGGAGGCTGGGGCTTTTATGGCCCTTTGCCAGGGGTGGAGTTTGAGGGTATGTTTAGATACACCTGAGGGAGCTGATTGGGGGTCTTCCCTGAAACGGTGGGAAGGGAGAAAGGAAATTGCACCCTGGCCGGAGTTGAAGGCGGGGAGGTGGTCTTGGGAAAGATGGGCTTTTGTTTTAAGGGCTTCAGCTATATTAGATGACCGCCGTAATGATTCAGCAATTTATACTAGAGCCAGAACCTATCATACACATCTTGCTCCTCAGGATGGTGGTAGGCAGAGACAGGATGAAGCCCTCGGAAGGCTGGGCCTAGAGCCACTAAGTGGGCGTGGGCCCAGGAGATAAGGCAAATTCCAAGGAGCACATTTGACCCCAAGGGTCAGCGTCCCTGTTAGGTACCAGCCAGGCTGGAGATGCCAGAAGGCAGCCAGTTTTGCCTGTGCTTCTTGCTGTCAGATTTTGCATGTGACTCCTTGATGCAGGTAGCATTGTGCTCTTATCCCTATCCCAGCTCATTCACACTCAAGAGGGTGGAAGCGAGAGACAGCAGGAGTCTCATTCCAGGCCATGGGGTTAGCAGCTGTGAAAAGTGTGAAAGAGCTGCACAGCAGCAGACTAGCAGGCAGTTAGCATAGAATAGTTTTAAAGCTGGACTTAGCTTGTTGCTAAGTTTTCTGTCTGGGCCCAGCTTGTTGCCGAGGAGCACTGTTGCTGCTAGGCTTGGGCTGTGTTGCCCGTGTGCTGCTAGGCTGCGCGCTTTGGTTGGCCATCTTCCAGGGAGGCAGCGAGAAGACATGGTACCTCAGATGAGTCTCCACAGCATGGCATCATGGAAAACAAGACATCAACAGGGTCTTAGAGTGGTGACTGAGGACTCCACTCCATGAGCACTGCTCTGCTTGCTCTGTGATCTGCTGCTGTCTCTCATCTGACTTCCTCTCTTTGTCTCAAGTTCTCCTTTATTCCTTTTTGAATATATATTTCAGAGTAAAATGCAGGCACTGGGGTGTGCTTCCCTTGAACTGGCAGGCCTTAACTCTGTGTTTGCTGAAAATTTTGATGAGTGCACCCATGTACCTCTCCCAGCCCTGTCCAGGAACAGCCTCTGGCTGCTCACTGCATGAGTGTCCTTGGGGACCCTGCCCTACTTTATGCATGTTTATACTGGTTTTTTTATACCGGGGATCACACTTGGTACCTTGTGCTTGCCAGGCAGGTGCTTATGCCACTGAGCTATCTCTCTGGCCCTAAAACACCTTTCTTCTTCTTTTATTATTATTATTTTTTATTTACTTGGTTCAGGGTCTCGCCACACAGCTTGACTCTAGCGATCCCCAGTGCTGGGATTATAGGTGTAGGCCACCACACCTGGTTTTGGGGCCGGCAGAGCATGTGGTACCAGGGATTGAACATGGGTCTTTTTGCTTGCCAGGCAGGCGCTTAGACTGCTGAACCTTCTCCCCAGCCCAACACTTTTCTATGGTGGCATTTTGTTTGGTGGCTACAACTTGAGTTGTGGGAATTAATCTCAAGATGGTAATCTGTTAGGCAATTTGTTTTGGGGCACACAAGTTTTCATTTCCTACATAACTTCGTCCATGTTACTTTTCTGCAGTCGTGCTGGCATCGAGGACTCAAAGAAGTGGGGCATGCTGTTTCTTGTGAATCAGCTGTTTAAGATCTACTTCAAGGTAGCTTTCTAAGTTCTCTCTCCTGTCACTTCTGCTAATTGCCAACTGGCCACCCTTGGTACAGCTTGGGAAGTTACACAGCTGCCAGGGTCCCTCTCAGCCTGGTGCTTGCTTAGCAATGGCCTCATGAGGAGGCTTCAGTTCCCGTGCTTCCTACACCACTGCTCTGTCAGCCCTGGGTGAGTGCAGGTGGCCCTCCCGGGATGAGGCCCTCACCTGAATGCCAGGTGCCTCCTTGAGCAGACAGCGCCCTCAGATCCTTCAGTCCTAGTTGAGAGCTCTGCAAAAGTACAGCTGTAGAGGTGGCTGGGTGCATAGAGATCATTTTGAGACACCCGGTCACATGTCATGCAGGACCTGTCCTTGCACTTGGGTCACTTGGCCTGTCCCCACCAATGTGGCCAGCCACCTTTCCTGAGAGCCTGTGGGCTGTGGCCAGCCAGTTGTATGCTGTCATTAATTTTGGTGGGATGCAAGCCATGCTCTTGGTAAATCCGTTTGTCTGTTTGCCCTTCCACCTGCCCATGGGCCTGCTGTGACTTCAGATCAACAAGCTGCACTTGTGTAAGCCCCTTATCCGTGCCATCGACAGCTCAAACCTGAAGGATGACTATAGCACTGCACAGAGGGTCACATACAAGTACTACGTGGGACGCAAGGCCATGTTTGACAGTGACTTTAAGCAAGGTGTGTTGTCACTCTCCTCAGGAGAGATGGGCAGTATCAGAGAACACAAGCACTTTTTGTCCTTACTGAAGGTGTGTGTGTACGCACGTGCAGAGACTTGCGCATAAGGTTCTCTCTCTGTGCAGATCCCCGGGCCACCGGCCAGCCTTTGGGGGATGATAATGGTCTTTTTCATCTTTCTTTTTTTTCCAGTACTGCCGGTTGAACGCAGGGCTTTGCGCTCAGTTACACTTTTGGCCTTTTTTCCACTTTTCATTCTGTGTCAGGGTTTCATTAAGTTGCTAAATTTTCTGGGCTGGGCTCAAACTTGTGATCCTTTTGCCTCAGCTTCCCCAAGTGCTGGGATTGCAGGTGTGCATCTCTGGTGGAATAACAGTTTTTTTTACTGTGGGCTCCCTAAGGTCCTGATGGAAGGACTCAGCATGCAGCAGGGAGTGTCCTGGGCCTTGGTCCCTGCTCCTGTTGCTGGCTTTCCAAAGAGCCTCTGGGTGGCAATGCAGCTACACTGGTCACATCAGTCCATGCTGGCAGCCTTCTCAAGACGCTGGAGCCAGTCTTGTGTCTTCACCACCTTTTGGTCGGGAGCAGCAACTGTGTGTTCTGTTGTTCTTATGCCCTTGGATCACACTTGGGCTCACTGCCTCTGCTGTTTGTGGGTGGAGCACACTCAGTATGCAGAGCCAGCAAGGGCCCAGGTGGGTACAGCTGCCTGCCACTGCCCAGGGCTGGGTTCTTTGCAGGTAGGAGCAATTTCATTTGACCTGCCTTGTACTCTCAGGCTCCTTTTTTTTTTTTTTTTAACAAAATCTTTGGTACATGTCAGACATTTTAAGGGAGTCCGTCCTTGGTTCTCTCCCCATCTTCAGAAGGCAAAAGGAGATACTTGAAATTAAATCCCACCAAAGTTCACTGTGGTTTCTCCCACCAGTGGCTGAGCAGTGCAGGTGAAGACCTGGCACAACTGGCATGGGGGCTTGCTGCTCATGCCCAAGAGCTAGCATCCCCGCCTTCAGAGCTCAAGTGCCTTCGGGGCTGCCTGCTTAGCCCTGGTTTCCTGGGAGAGCCACTGCTCCCCTGCCTGACTCATGCTGGTGCTGCATCTCTGGCCTGGGGCCCTCTACCTGGCAGCCCAGGGGGCTTGGATTTCCCTGCTTTTGCTGGGAATTTCTGCTCTCCCAGGATGTATCCAGGTGGATGAAACACTGGGAAGAATAGAGTGGTTTCAGTTCTTTCAGGTGACTTTTATGTGTGAAGAAGGAAATACTTGGAGCATTTCAGCTCTTTGTTACTCATTTTCATTAATTTATAGTTTCAGAGATTCATGCCCCTCTAGATATTTTTGTTTCCAAGCAAATCACAAGATTTAATGCCTTTCTGGACTTTCAGGGACATCAGAGAAGCCATATTTGTGTTCCTCAGGGGCCAGGGCCAGGTCAGGGGTCACCCTTGAGCTATAGGTGCAGAGGGACAGCCTGCATGTGGCCTCGGGGCCTCTGTGGGGCTCTTGGCGCACAGCTTCAAGTCCAGGGCGGTGCTCTGGGCCCCGTGGTGGCCACTCTTCCTGGGCAAGGGTAGATTTTTTTGATGGCCCAGCACTCCTGCCTCTGGCAAGCCCTGTGCCCACACCAGCCCTTCTGCTCCCCCGGCATGAGCTGCCTGCTGGCTGCCTAGTGCTCCTCCTGAGGCAGCCTCCTGCACCCTGTGTGGGCCGTGCCCTGCACCTTCAGGCTGGAAGTACCCTGATGCCTGCCTTGTGCTGACAGAGTGTCCGGTGGCCCAGGGGTGACTCCAAGGTCTGCACTGTGTGGTCTGTGGGCTTAACCTGGGTAATATCGTCTGCTTTGTGCTTTGAAATCTGTCCGGTTGAGTCTGCTTGACACAAGTGGAGCCCTGTGAAGGTGAGGGCAGGACGGGAGCAGGGGCAGAGTGCTCAGCTGACAAGTGTGTCTACTGTGCAGCCGAGGAATACCTGTCCTTTGCCTTCACGCACTGCCACCGTGCCAGCCAGAAGAACAAGAGGATGATCCTCATCTACCTGTTGCCTGTGAAGATGCTGCTGGTGAGTAGGTGTCAGTAGCAGCACTGTCACTGTGTGGAGGGCTGGCGTCTTGTGACCATGAGTGGTGGAGTGCACAGCAGTGAGCTGCCTCCCTCTGAGCCTGGCTCTCGGCTCTTGCAGGATGGTGGTGATTGGGCTGCTTCTTGAAAGTGATTCTGAGGCTGAACATTCGTACTGCTAACATTTCTCCTGAAGTCTAAGTCAGCTTAACCAAGAGAGGAACTGTGGCCTAGTTTTGTGAGGGCCTCAAATTCAGTCTGATACTCAAGATCGCCAGTCATAGCTGGTCAGTCATTGGTCACAGCCTCACAGCAGTGGAGCTGCTTTTCTCCCACCTAACACTACTGACCGAATGAATAAAAATGGAGCCATACCCACATGTGCTGTGAATGGCACAGCCCAGAGTGCCTGGTGCAAAGCAGGGCACCACCCTGGGCTTGCGTTGTACTCACCTCCGATCCTTGTGGGAGGTGCTTCCTGCCCACGTCCTGTGCACAACCGCACTCTGTTCTCACCCCATCCTATCATGTCAGCAACAGCAGCAGCATGAGAAGGTTAAGTGCAAGGGCCCAGCTACTGACTGGCGCAACTATGCCGTTGCATTCCCCTGGCATCCTGTGCAGCATCAAAGAGTCTGACTCCCAAGTAAAGTTGAGCCCACTCTGAGGAGTCACCCTTGTCTCTGCAGGGCCACATGCCGACTGTGGAGCTGCTGAGAAAGTACCACCTCATGCAGTTCGCTGAGGTGACTAAAGCGGTGAGGTGGGTGTTGTCCTTCCCCAGGAAGCAGTAGCGAAGGCTGGTGTGGGGGCGGGGCTCATGCTCTCTCCCACTCTCCCAGCGAGGGCAACCTGCTGCTGCTGCATGAGGCTCTGTCCCGGCATGAGACCTTTTTCATCCGCTGTGGCATCTTCCTCATCCTGGAGAAGCTCAAGATCATCACCTACAGGAACCTCTTTAAGAAAGTGTGAGTGGCTGGGCCTGGCATGCTGTGCCCTGCCTGTCCTTTGTCCAAGCCACCCATGTATCGGTAAGGCAGATGTGAGGGTCACCTGCAGCCTTCCCACCATCTCAGGCGCCACCTGTGTGTCCATGTTGGGAAGTCAGGTGAATCTAACTGGTCTTCTGTGGGGCTCAGTTCGCCCAGCAGAAGTAGTGGCAGCAGTTGAGGCCCAGGACACTGCTGTAGGTACAGCCCCAGCTCAGAGCTACCAATGTGTGAAAGGGTGGGCATCTTACACTGAGTAGTGGGCCACTTGGTAAATATAAAATCTGGTTGTCCTCACAGCTTCTTTTTATTTTTTCTTTTTATTAATCTTTTAGGGGGGCCTGGGAGATGGCTCAGTGGAATAAGCGCTTTCCTGGCAAACTTAAGGGTCTGAGTTCAATCCCCAGTTCTGCCAAAAAAACCCCAAAAAAACCTCAGTAATCATTCAAAGACATGTCCTGCATATACAAAATATAATAAATTAGAAAAAGGAAAATTAATCTTTTATTTATTTGGTACAACATCTCACTACACAGGTCGGACTTGTAGCGATCCTCTTGTCTCAGCCTCTCCAGCCCTGGGATTACAGACAAGCACCACTACCATACCTTTTGGTTTTGGTGGTCTGCACCATGTGCCTGAGGTTCTGGGGCTTGCACGGTATGCAGTACTGGGAATCGAACCCAGATCCTTGCTGTGCCAGGCAGGCGCTTAGACCACTGAGCTGTCTTTCCCAGCCTGTGCAGTTCCTTTTAAATAGGCAAAATTCTCCGGTTTCTGCAGTGTTCTTTAGAGCATACACAGCTCCTGTGAATTGCTTATTCCTTCATGAAAAGCTGTGGTTTCCCAACTTTCCCTGGGCTCCTTTTGCTGATGGCCACATAGCCTGTAGGCCTGACTGCCACAGCATTTTAGGCAAAGGTAAGGCCTGAGTGCAAGTCTGATGGGTAGATCTTGCCACTCAGAGTGCACGGTTTTTCACACCTCATACCTCAACTCAGAAACCCTTGCCCTACAAGGCACATGCACCAGTACACGGTCCTGATCCTGGTCACTCACATAAATGTGAGACCAAGTTGGTCTGAGTCACCCACTGTTTGTAAGTTCAGGCCTGGGCTTGGAGAGCGAGCTGTCTTCCAGAGGGATCCTGCAGTCTCCATCCCCTGAGCCTAGAGTGCATGGCTTGTGAGTGAAACTTAGCTTTTCGTTGTCGATGACCACATCTGATGCACAGTTCTTCCGTTCCTCCTTACATGGGCTTTTGTGGGGTTTCCCAGCAAACTTCCCTGTCACTCCCGTTGTGGTAGCCAGCCATCTGTTCTTGGGTGAAGCCCGTGAGGTTCTTTGGAACCGTGAGGTTGCTCTCTCAGAGGTCTTGAAAACTTCTCTCAGCACCAGTACACTGTGATGTTATCATATACTGAACGTGATAGGGAAGCCAGTTCCCTACAGTGACTTGGGGTCTCCACTCCCTCTCCCAGGTACTTGCTGCTCCGAACCCACCAGCTGTCCCTGGATGCCTTCCTGGTGGCCCTGAAGTTCATGCATGTGGAAGACGTGGACCTGGACGAAGTGCAGTGCATCCTGGCCAACTTGATTTACATGGTGCGTGCACTCTGCCAGGCCCTTGGCTGTGGGGAGTTGTTTTGGAGAGTGCTGACTATATCCAGGGAATGCCCCCCAAAGGCCCTGAGGGCTGCGGGTTGTGCTCTGTGGTCCTGCGGTGACTGGGTGGGAAGTGTGTGCCGACCTCCTCCTCTCCCCAGGGCCACATCAAAGGCTACATCTCCCATCAGCACCAGAAGCTGGTTGTCAGCAAGCAGAACCCGTTTCCCCCGCTGTCCACTGTGTGCTGATGTGGAGGCCGCAGAAGCACGGCCCCGACTGCTGGGCTTCTGGCCCGAAGCCCACCTGCCCCGCGCTGCCCGAGACTCACTGGCGGGGCCTGCGGGTGCCCTGCACCACCTGGGAACACGTCAGCCTCCAGAAGACCCAGGAAGTGTGGCGGCTGCTGGCCCACAGCAGCTGTTCTAGGGAGGCTGGGGTACAAACCACCTCTGTACCTTTTGGTAGTGCTTTCTATAAAGGAAGATATTCTGAATTTATACTCATGGCGTATTATATCTTCTAGGATACTTCTTTTTTTTTCTATTTTTATATATTAAGTCTAAGCCCTTTATGTCATTGAAGTATTTGGTTCATTTGAGGCTTTGTGAAAGCACACTTGGATCTGACACAGATTTTCCATGTTTGAGAGCTTGCTGGGACCAGTGTGCTCAAGCTGATGCAGGGTCCCAGGCTGGGCAGCCAGCACAGCAGCAACTGGGGTCAGCATGGCATCCTGGGACCAAGTGCGACTCTTGCCACTTCTGGGCTCAGTCCAGCCACAGCCCTGGGAGTTCCCAGCCTTTTCAGAGCTCACTTGTTTCCATTCATAAAGCATTGGCTTAGAAGAAAACTTCGCTCATCTGTGCTGTATTTCAAAAACAAAACAGACCCATGACAGCTGGGGGCAC
Source organism: Ctenomys sociabilis (assembly GCA_004027165.1). Classification (NCBI taxonomy): domain Eukaryota; kingdom Metazoa; phylum Chordata; class Mammalia; order Rodentia; family Ctenomyidae; genus Ctenomys; species Ctenomys sociabilis. The sequence goes on from PVKA01000070.1 coordinate 156,389, forward strand.
TACTGGGCTGGGGTGGCTGAGGAATGTGGCTCCATAGACAGCAGTCGGCGTGGTGTTCCAGTCCTCCCTGTGTGTGCCCTGGCAGGAAGCAGCTGCGGTAGGGATGGGCCCGCCACCCCTGGCCCCACATGCAGCCTCCTCCCCAATAGCCTCTGCAGCTGTTCTCTGGGGTGAGCATCTGTTGGAGCACCCTGGGTAGGGTCTGGCTCAGCCATGTTAGCAGATGGCCCTTTGTGTAATTAGTGCTTCCTTCCCTGCCTGCTTGTGTGTGGGGGTATGGCCTGCGACAGAAAAGACAGTTGGGAAACAGCTGGTTTACAACTGAGTTTTATTCCTTAACATGTCTACTTTTTCTTTAAGGTCTTGGTTTAGATAAAACCTCCAAGGAGAGGGCCGTCTGTGTACTCATTGGTGGTTTAAAAGGGCAGCCTCGTGCTGCCAGCGGTGCCAGGGCATCAGGTCCGCACAGGTCTGTGTGGAGCCGTGCCTGTGGCCTGCCCTTTCTGACCCAGTCTTGCTCATCTCATCGTCTGCTTCAACCAGAGTGTGTATCTTGAGACCTTGGTCACAAGAAATGTGGCTGCTTGCTGCTGTGGCAGTGGCAGTGAGCCCAGGATCCCTGTGAGGAACCAGGTTCCCTTGTGCTCTCTGGTGACCACGCTTCCTGCCGCCCATGGCCCGGCTGCCACACTGCCCCTCTCGCAGCACATCCGTGTGGTGACGGTAACATTCAGGGCTCGGTCACACTCTTCCCCACCCACCTGTGTGACTGGCAGGGTTGTGAGCGTGTCCCCTAGTTTGGTGCCATTGATCATCCAGCCGCTGAGAACACCCACTGTCCCTGGGAGCAGGACCTGCTCGGTAAAGTCCGGCTCTGGGATGCATGCCGGGAGCCCCGAGCCAGGACACTGCACAGGCTGCTCTAGCTCCAGCAGGGAGACATCATTCTGGCCTGACTCTGCATCGTAGTGTGTGTGCACATGTGCACGCCTGACCCTGGCCACCCATGGGGCCAGGCCCGGCCTAGTAGGACCTGGAATGGGGTGAGAAAGGTTGCTCAGAGGCCGTGTGCCAGGGAGCGTGTGAGTGTGTGTATGTGACGGTGCAGGACGGGCCCACCACTCTCATGCCTGTTGCACACCCTCCTGCAAGCAGTGGGTCCTCACACACTGGAGAAATAGAATGTAGGAGCAGCAAGGAAGAGCTTCTCCAGACTAACCAAAGCTCATGTGTGCCAAAGGGCTTTCAGGCTATTTTGTTGAAATGTAATGAGGGTGGAAGAGTGAAAACATTTCCTTTGAAGCCCTTCACATTTGTTATGGGCACGCTGAGATTTATTTCATGAACTTCACAGATGCCCAAAGGAGAGGAGCCACTGCTCAGCTGGAGGAAGAAACAGCACGGGTCTGTGTGGGGACAGGCACTACCCTCCCCCAAGTGCCACATGCAGGGGGCTGGGCCAGGCCAGGCCTGACCTGCCTGCTCTGTCTGTCAGTGCTGCATCAAAAAAGTCATTTTTTTTTTTTTTTAAGCTTTCACAGCCCTTCTGCTAAGTACCGACAAGCACGGCCTGCACTGCCCAGACGTTCCTTAGCACATGTGGTCATTTCGCACGTGCTTCCTGATCATTCAGCCATTTCAGTACCACTGAAGTGCAGCTTGTCCAGGCTTACATTAGAAAAAAATTGTTCTTTCAGTGAAATCTTATAAACATACAAAAAGTACTTACTTGATTTGACACTGATATTTCTGTGGGACAGTGAGCACTGCGCTGTTGTCAGTACAAAGCTCTCCTGTATGAGGGCACCGCCGCAGAAGCCTTTCCCTTGGGGATCTGTCAGTTTGACCTTTAAAAACAACAGACCCAGGACAGCTGGAGGCGCTGCTAGGCTGGAGTGGCTGAGGCAGTGGCAGGAATGTGGCTCCACTGACAGTCGCCATGGCGATCCTGCCCGCCCCACCCTTGCCCAGGTGGAGAGGTGGTGGAACACCTGTCGGGACCAGTGTGTGTGTGGAAAGAAAACGGTTGGGGCAGGAAAGAACTGGGGAGAGAATAATTTCACAGCTCCCGGACTAACCCTGGTGCCCATCCTGCCAGCAGAGCAGTGCTACCAGGTGAGCACTGAGGGGTCTCACCTTGGTGGGCAAGCTGGCCCTGCATGGAGATCTGCTGTGGTCCTACCATGTCCTAAAAGCAGTAGCCAATGGATGATATTTCCCCAGCGGCTGACCCCAACCCAGAGCAATACACAAGTGCACTTAGATAGCATGGTGTGATCTGGCTCCCATCAGGATAAGACACTGCCTGCTACCCACTGAAGGTCACCAGGCTGCAGAGGAAAGGGATTGGAACCCAAGCTGGGAAGACTTGAAACTGACAGACACCAGCAGACAGGAGAGAGATGTGGGAACAGTGTGCCAGGTCAGCAAAGCTAAGGAGGGACAACGAGCCGACCTGTAGAGGGCACTGTAGTCCAACGGGATTGAGGGCTGAGCCTGCTCTGTAAGAGAGAAGGCTGTGTACTGAGGACCCAGCAAGAGAAATGACCAAGTGGATACAGGCACCGATATGCCAAATAGCCAGACTGTCATGGGGCTGCAGACTGAAGTAGACTTTGTGGCCCCGTGTCCCAGGAGAGGATGGGGGAGGGCAGGGACCCAAGAAACATCTGAGGAGGCAATTGCCACAGTTTCTCCCAAGTTCACACTACAAGTTCAGCACCCCCAAACTGAAGTCTGAAATGCTCCAAAGTCAGCACTCGGGAGGCTGAGGCAGGAGGATTGTTGTGAGTTCGAGACCAGCCTGAGCTACAAAAGTGAGTTTAAGGCCAGCTTGAATTGCATAGTGAGACCCTGTCTCAAAAAAAAAAAAAAAAAAAAAAAAAAAAGACATGACATTCTAAAGCTCTGGATTTCAAAGCATCTCATGTGTTTGGATTGGGGTTGTGCAGCCCAGAGTTCTACAAATCCTGTAGAACAGAAGGCACTTGGAAAACTGAACCATTTCTGTGTATCCAAGCATGTGGCAAAGAGTCACTGACCAATAGCTGCAAACCCAAGAGCCCCAGCATGGACAGCGGCATTTTGCCACAAAGCACCAGGGCGGAAAGCTAGCTGCCCAGGCAGTGCAGGGGCAGGGATGCCCATCTGCAGAGAGGGAGGGAGTCAGCTGGCTCTGAAGATGCAAGGATGAAGGTGGGATTCTGGCCTCTGCAGAAAAAGCCAGGACTCTGCCTGACCTGCACTGCAGGAGACACCAGGGTCTTTGGTAGAAGGAAGGCACCAGGGCAAGGTGTGGGCTCTGGGTGGGACACAGCAGCAGGCATGTCTACCGAACACCCATGTGCACTGACAGACACACCCTAGGACACTTCAAGTCTCCTTTCCTGATGTTGCAATGTCTGCATAGAACCCTGCTTAACCCAAACTAATGAAATACAGTGTGGCACTTTATTTAGAGGTGGGTGGGGAGTGCAGGGGAAGCAGGAGACCAAAGGATGGGAGAGAGTCGCAGAGCACAAACCGCAAGTGGAGTGGCCCAGGGGCCAGAGAGATGGCTCAGTAGAATAAGTGCTTGCCTGGCAAGCTCAAGGGCCTAAGTTCAATCCCCAGTTCCACCAAAAAAAAAAAAAAAAAAGTTGGGGGAGCAGCCCAGCCAGCCCAAACTGCAGTCCACGGAATGGTCTAGGCCCATCCTGGCAGATCCATGGCATGCACTGTTTCCTTTTCTTTTAAGACAAAAGATGTTAATGTAGAGCTTTTTTTTTTTTTTTTCAAACTGAAACAGTGTTCAGGTTGGGGTGCTCTCTATAAGGTTCACCATTGCACTTCCGCACAGCCCACCATAGAGAGGGGTCTGTCTGATGGTTTGAACAGACAAGAGGCACTGCCTACAAATGACACACTTTAAACACAAATTTGCAAAAGTAGAAGGTTGGGGAAACTCCAGGGCGACGCTGATGAGCAGGATGTGCCAGTGTCTGCACCAGCATCAGGAAGTGGGGGCTTCAGAGTGGGGCCGTTGCTGGCTGTGGCATGCAGAGACAGGAGGGGCTGAGCATGGGAACCTGTCCTCAGATGCCTTTCACTTCCAGAGCCCAGTGCCACTCAGTGACAGTCATGTCTGCTCTGAGCCTGGCCCGTCCTCACTGTCTGCACAGGGCCAACAAACCCACATACCCACAGCCATGGTGAGTGAGGGGGCTGCACCCTTCCCTGATGGACCCCAGCAACTCACAACAGAGCACAGGGCTGTGTTCCTGGAGTGACCTGATGTGTGGTTCTGGGTAATTTTCAACCTTTTACTGGCCAGGCTGAGCCAGGGAGCTCTGAGCGGTTCCTAGGTCTTCACTGTTCTGCACTGGGTCAAGGGTGCATGCCACCTGAGCGGCCACTGCCTGCCTTGTCCCCTGCCGTCCAGATGGGGCAGATAGCCACGGGACGAGGGAGGGGCTGCCAGGCAGCCATGCCTATCCAGCTCTGTCCCTTCTCATTGCTGTGTGCCCTCTGCCTCAGGCACCCCTCACATCCAGCCTGAGCTGAGCCCGTTTCTGCTGGTCTCTGCTGCTGCCAGAGTGGCCACACTGGACAGGACCACTTGAGCCTCAGCCTTCTGGAGTAGCTGAGCTGTACTGCCCACAGGCCTAGAGCAGGGTGTGCAGGTCTTCCCTGGCATGCTCTTCCCCAGTGCAAAACACACTGTGAAGCTGAACACTGGGATGAAAGAAGAAAGACTAAGTGTGGCAATAATTCTTCTGTTCCAAACATGTGGAAATGGTATTTACACAGATTGGGTTAAAAGAGGCTATCATAATTAATTTCACCTGTTAGTAACATGGCTACTAGAAAGTTCCAGATGTGTATGCAGTTCCTGCTGGATATGACACAGGCAGAATGTACAGGTCTGCCAGGAGGTGGGACTGGTGGGAATCAGGTCCCATACTTGTGGCTAAAGCCATAGTAGTGCAAATACAATGCCTATTCTGTGGAATCATTTTTAGGAAGAGAAGAATCAAATACTGGCTTGAGTAAGTCATAGGGGTGCTTGGTGTGATCCAGGAGGAGTAAGTCTAAGGCCAGCAGGTCAAGACTCACTGCCTAACTGAGAACAGGACTTTTAACTTCCAAACCAGTTGACAGAGAACAGGGAGGGATGAGGACAAAGGCCAAGGAAGGCAGAGGCTTGGGCAAGGCAAAGCCAGACCCATATAACTCACTCTACACAGGTGCGCCTGGTGCGGGCAGCCTCCATGGGGCCCCAGCCTGCACCCTGCATGTGCTGTGGCCAGGTGCTCTTTGTGTAGAGTGAGTAATGTGGGTGCCAGGGACCTGGCTCTAGAGTGCATGTTCCCGGGCAGTGTCTGGGAAGCAGCCAGACACTGAAGGTTCTTCCCACACCAGTGTGTAAGCACAAGAGGCTCAGGGCGAAGCAATGAGCGCAGTGGAATGAAGCAGAGGGGCAGGGAATGGGAGACCTGCTGGAGGCAGCAGGGCAGGGAGGGGTCCAGACCAGTGCGTAGACCTGCCGGTTTTCCAGAACGTAATCACGTATCACATGCAAACCAACTAAAGAAGAAAGGAGCTGGAAATGCGAAGAACAAGGGTGACCACCTCAGACCTAGGCCTTGACAGCAAAGGCCTGGGTTCAACACCAACATGGAAAAAAGGTTCGCCTTGCTGTCTCCATCTTCTGGCCCAACAGGTGATGGCTAAGTGAATCAGGCTGGGCTAGAACTTGCAATCTTCCTGCCTCAGCCTCCTAGGGAGCTGGGATTACAGGCTTGCCCACCATGCCTAGCCACACTAAAGCTGCCAATAAAACACTTGTTACCTGCCATGGAAAATGGGGTAGCCACAGCCCGCTGCTCTCTGGTGTCTTGCTGTGCTGGGAAGTCAAGACTCCGCATGCGCACTGCTCTTTATTGTGGTGGAGACAGAAAAAAAAAAAAAATCAGTCTTCCATGCCATCTCAGCCTTACCACCAGCATAGCCAGCAAACCTGCCTCAAGGCTGGCTCTTTGGGCCACGTGTGCATATGGAGAGCCAGACGGGATTAAACCCTGGCTCCACACTCACCATGTCCCGCAGGTAGAAGACAGACAAAACTCAGGTGGGCCAAGGGGCGCCATGGGTACTGCTGCGGCTTGGTCAGCCACCCCTCACTGCAGACAGGTACCCTCTTCCATATGCTGGGCATGGAGCCCAGGGCCTCATGTGTGTTAGGGATGGCCTTGAACCTGTGGCCCTCCTGCCTCAGCCTCTTGAGTACCTGGGGTTACAGGTGTGCACCACGGAGCCCTTAGCTGTCCCTGCAGGAGAAGGGCATGGGAGGGGCCCACCTCACCATGTGGAGCGCACGACCTCCGGTCTGTGCCCAGCTTGTGGCCCCTTGCACAGCTGCATGTGTAGGACACCTCCCCCGGGTGGCAGAAGTGTTGGCACCCGTCAGGCCTCTCTGGGCGGCACCTGTTCTTAGCTGAGAAAGAGTAGGGCATCTTCTTACCACCCTCTGTCCCAGGTCCCCATTGAGCTCTCCGCACTCTCCTACCCCAAGTGCAGGAAGGGCGGGGCCCACAAGGGGTTTGTCTTGAGAAGCCACCCCACCCTGCTGCCCTTGTCTGCAGCCACTCTTGGGCCTGCTTTGTCAGCCGTGATGTCCCTGGTGGGGTTCTCTGAGTTGCCGCATGGAAAAGAGATGAGACAGGAGGGGCTCTGTGAGGGACATGACCAGCCCCCTGCGTGCCCTCCAGGGATGCCAAAGTGGAGATGGAGGGTTCAGAGGAGAGGTGGTGCCCGAGTGGGAAGCTGCTCTGTCTGCCCGAGCACATCGGCCTACACGCTTGATGACTGCCCACTGTGGGTCCTTGCCCTCCCTCCCTGAGGTGCCCCATGCTGCTGACATCGGCCGGGCAGTGGGAGAGGTCTTGGGCCTAAGCACCCCCAAGGGCCCTGCTCACCCAGGGCACAGGTCCTGCCCTCGAAGCCTGGTGAGCAGGTGCAGGTGAAGCTGCGGATGGTGTCGTGGCATGAACCGTTGTTGAGACAGGGCTGGGAGATGCACGGGGAGCCACCTGAGGGACAGGGTGGGCCCTGCTGGTGTCCGTCTCCTATGCCCTCTGTCGCCATCCCGCCCGCAGGCAGTGTGAGCCGCCTCCCTCCGACTGCTCACTCAATAGCATCTGCCTGGGTCTGGGCCCCCGCGCTTCCTGTCACACATCCACCCTCACCCCCAAGGGCTGCCCGCCCATGACACGGCATCCTTGTCCCCATCCCAAGAAGGACAGGAAGCCACTCACCCCTGTACTCTCTCCAGAATGCACCCTGGTGAAGAAAAACACAGACATGTCATAACAGCAGCCTTTCCTCTTCTTGGAGGACAGTGCAGGCTATGGCCACCTAGCAGCAAAATGTTATGGGAACAGAGGCCGTGGAGCTTTTCACACCCATTTAATAGCCTGTTGCATCCCTACTTACTGAATGTGCCTGGAACGCAGCACCGAATGAGGAAGGTGACAACACAGGACAGGGATACAAACTCTAACCTGCCCTGTCACTTCCCTGCCAGGGCAGTTCCATAGCCATGCCCTTGAGGTGCACATCAACATTTGGTTTTTTGTGGGGCAGGATTGGTGGAAGGGAGGAGGGTATCTAGCCGTCAGTAGGAGCCCTCAACGGGAGAGGTGTGTGACACGCACATGTCCCATGCCACCCTCAGCTCCTTGCCTCCGGAGTGACATTGGGAGCTCTGGACCAAGGCAGCTTCCTTCTACCTAGAGTTTGGAAACGGAAACTCATGACAGAATGCTTGGAAAATTCTCTCTTTTCACTTGCTTGCAACTTCCTTTTCTCTTCACTGTGTTAAAAATGGGCAGTTTCAGGGAAGTCCCCTTAGAGCTTGCATTTGGGAGACGGCAATTTAAATGCTGCTACTTTTACATGTAAAAATGAGAACGTTTTCTGTGTTGGGACAAGGGCTCCACCCCAGCCCAGCGAGCAACAGTCACTGAGTTTGCACAGCTCTTGACACGTCTTTGGGCAAACACCCAGCTTCGGGACTCAGCCGGTGTGTGCGGCTGCCTGCACGTGACAGTGGCCAGCCTGACTGGTGTTATTCCGAGCGGCCTTGCAGCCACATGCATGAGAAATCATTACTTCCCTCGAAGCACAGATTATGGGATTCTTTTTCTTACTACATAGAGGGGAAGACGTTATATTTTTAAGTTTTTCAGTGCTGGGGTGGAAGCGGCCAGGCCAGCACCAACCCTGAGAGGTGCCCCGCCCTCCCTCTCCAGTCCCTTTGACAGGAAGGCTGGGGTGGCGGTGCCTGCAGTGCAAAGCTGGGTCCCCTCCCAGCTGAGCCCTGTTCCTCCACTAACCAATGGCCTAGCATCTGAGGAAGAACTGTCTCAAGCTATAGCCCTTTTTTTTTGATAGCAAATATAAAAAATAAAGCAAGTTTTATTCCTTGTAAACATGAATGCTGTCATGTTTTCAGTGCAGCCCAAGATACTTCCTCTCCCTCAGCTGGGGCCGCAGCCTCGGCCTGGTGGAAGCGGGTGCGAGGTGTGCAGCGTACTGTGGCAGCATCGTCCTCGAACACTTCTCTGGCCTCCTCGTGGACACAGATCTCTTCGTAGCATTCTTTTTCCAAATTGCCCTCAAAGAGCTCTTCCAGGATGTAGGAGCCAGCACGCTTCCTCCTGAGTAGAACCTGGTTCGCGCTTGAGGCTGGGACAAACACTGAATGGCCAAGAGGAACACAGGACATATTAGCAGGGACTGCGCATGGTGGCACCATGTTCTGCAGGTGCCTGTCGGCTGCGAAGAGCCGGGTGTGGTGGCGCATGCCTGTAATCCTAGCACTCGGGAGGCTGAGGCAGGAGGATTGCTGTGAGTTCGAGCCCAGCCTGAGCTACAAAGTGAGCTTAAGGCCAGCCTGAACTGCATAGTGAGACCCTGTCTCAAAAAGACCAAAAAAACCCAAAAAAACAAAAAACCTGTTGGCTGTGAAGGCAGCACCTGGCCTGGTCACTATGTCATGTTTGTTGGGTGTGGACAGCCCCTGGTGTTTTAGGGTTGGGGGTTCCAGAGCCCGCAGAGGCCACACTTAGCCAGCCTGGAGCTGACCAGGGTCACCACCTGCCCACTTCAGCCTCCTGGGTCCTGGTGCCTTCTGCTCTTAGTGTTGCCAAGCCTCAGAATGGGCTGCACCTTGCAATAGCCACAGGGCTGCCAGGTGCCATGTCACACAGATGGACAACAGCCTTGGGCTGCCCTGACTCTGTGCAGGGTCATCAGGACAAGTTGGGGGAACACGGAGCACTGTGGACTGTGGCGGGTTGTGATCCCTGCCATGGAGACCCTGGAGCTTAGTCGGGGAATGGAAAAGGAGGAAGAGCACAAGGCCTTAGGCAGTGGGACATGGCCAGCCACGCACACACTGCAAGGCTTGGAGTGCCGAGCTGCGTATGAGGAGGGGGTGGTGCTGAGACCCCTGAGATCCCAGTGAAACCTCGTCCACCCGCTCTCCACCATCCTGGGCTGTGGCTTCTTAACCTTAAAACTGGGCTCAGGGAACCTCCCTGCCAAGCCGAGGCTCCCTCTCGCACCCTGTCCTACCCTCCCACCAGGGCATGTCCTCACCCCAGCGTCCTGGGTCCCATGTCGGGATGGCAGGGAGGCCCAAGGCTACAGTGCCATTCCCAGTAGCTCGTCACTGAGGACAGTAAGGCCCAGAAGCCCTTAGGAGGCAGAACCAGCAAGGCTGGGCCTCAGGGCTGCCTGCTCCTGGGAAAGCGTCCTCTGCGACCCGCTGGCCAGTGCCTACCCGACAGTTCTGCCCAGGGGAGGAGGAGGAGGATGACAAGGCCCCAGAGCAGCAGGATGCGGCCAGCCATGCCGATCGGAGCTGGCCTAGCAGGGCCAGGTGATCAAACAGCCAAAGTCCAGCCCTGGGAGGCGCAGGAGGCGGGGGAGGCCAGGAGGAGCCCTGTCCATAGGTGCTAGGACCACTCAGAGGGGCTCATGGCCAGTGAACCTCAAGTGTGGGAGGGAGGCATGGGACAGACACTCAGTGCGCATTCCTCCCTTACCTCTCTGTGTCCACCAACCAGGGAGCCCCACAGAGAGCAGTGGGAGATCACAGAGAAGGGGGTGGGGACCGGGTGACAGAGGAGGCTGGTCAGAAGCTCCAGGCTATGTGGGGTCCTTCTGCCAGAAAGCTGGTCCAGGTGTGGTTGTGAGGCATAGTGATACGGAGCCTCACACAGGAGAGAGGGTGCTGAAAACAGGTTCTGTGGGGATTGGAGGGGCTGCTTGGGGAGCTGCCTGGGACAGAACCCCGGATGCAAGTGCAGCCCCTGTGAGTCCTGAGGAAGAGCAAGGCAGAGGCTGGTGCAGGGGCAGACAGGGATGGGGCGCGGCCCTGCATGAGGAGCAGTTCAGTGTGGGCTGTGAGGCCTGCAGGCAGTGGGCAAAGGACCTACAGCTGGAGAGGGGACAGGCTCTCCTTGGAGGGAGAGCAAGGACCCCTCCGTGCAGGTGGGCCGTCTGTCTCAAGCATTCAACTCTGCTGGCACCATCGGCATCCACCAGCTGGGAAGAAACCCTGAAACGGCAAACGGCAGCTCTGTTAGGGACAGCAGCGCCGGCACTGTGTCACTTTGTCCTGCCCTCTGTGGACTGCTGGTTCCTGAGCTCCTTGACTGTCTCTGGTACTGGTGGCTTTTTCTGTAAAATGACTGCTCTGTCCTCACCGCCTGTGCTTACAGGACCTTAGAGCCCACGGCGACCTGTGCAGCACCTCTAATGGAGTCGGTAACCCAGATGGTGCACTCCCAGACCGAGCCAGGTGGTGAAGGGAGTGCTGCGTGGAGAGACAGCTGAAGCCCACAGCCGGCCGGCCCACATCCAGGCCTGCACGCTGGTCCAAATTCAGGCTTCCCGTGATCCTAAGCTCAGGCCTGTTGACTGGTCTGCCCGTTGTCCCTTGCTCATTTCTACCACTCAGTTCAGATACCTCCCGGAGCAGCAGTGTGTGCAAATGTTGTGGTGACAGCCGCGAACAGGACACGGGAGATGTGGTGATCCGATGGGCAGCTACTGCATCCCAGTGAAGAGTGGGACTGAACAGGGGACACCAGAGAGGGCTGTGCGCATCGCAGCTGATGGAGAGCTGACTCCTCCTTCCCAGCGAGCTGTGGGCAGTGGCACCAGGGCACGACCACTGTGGGCACAGAAAGAGCTGGATCGTCAGCAGCCACCAGCACCTGAGCAGTGGGACACACCCCAATGAAGCTTTATGTACAAGAGCGCATGGCAGGCTGAATTTGTCCCAGGTGCAGGGCACAGAGCTGCTGCCCCAGCAGGAGCTCCTTAAGCTGAGCTAAGAACTTGATGCTTTATTTGCAGGTGTTAGGAAGACACTAGAGGGGGCAGGAAGAGCCATGGGGAGCATGGCATCCTGAAAGGACCTGCAGCTGCCCTGTGGGGGCAGGGAAGGAAAGAGAGGGACAGAAGTCCTTTAGGCCTGTCAGGGAGGGTTAGGGAGACACATGGCCGTGGGACTCAGCTGCGTCCCTGGCAAAGGAGCTCATGGCACCACGTGACTTGTGCAGCTGTGCGGGGCTGTGGTCTCTAGGCAGAGGGTAGAAGCGAGGTCTGGGGACACGGTAAGCCCTGGTATGGATGTGGGGTCAGGTAGGGACCAGTTCCTAGCGGGGAGACAGTGGGTGAGAGGGGTGGTGATGACAGAGGGGTGTGGGGAGGCCATGAGAGTAGGCACTGAGAAAGACAAACTGACAGGCTTAGGGCGTGAAATTTGCTTTAAAAGTTGGAAAGAAAACAAATGAAAGCTTATCAATAGTGAGTGAGTGAGATAACTTGGAAGCTAGGATGGTAGTTAATGATGTACAGCATCCGCTGGAGGTGACACCCAGCCCAGCAATGTCGCAGGTCCCTCCTGTGAAAGGGTCTGAAAAGGTCCTGGACCTCACACTGTACAGATGCTCCTGCTGGGTAACTGCAGAACCAGGAAGAGCTGCTTTGAAACAGGAAACCAGAAGAGGACGCGGAGGCCCAGGAAACACTGCACTGTGCCCCTGGTGCGATTCCCTCTGGGGGGCTGCCTGCCCACTTGGCCCAGGCCACGGCACAAGGGCTGGGTCATGTCATCCACGTTCTGAAGGCCAGAAGCCTGAGAACCAGGAGCCCGACACACAGACCTGGCTGTCTGCACCCTCACATGGGGAGAGGCACAGCACCCCACTGGTGAGGATGGCACCAGCCTTTGACTCTTGATGTTCAGTGCAGATTGTGGCCCTCAGACCCCTCCTCCCGACAAGACTGGAGGGGAAGGGTTTCAAAATGTGGATCTAGGGGGACACAAACGTTCTGAAATGTGCCATGCGGTGCTTCAGTTTGTTTTGTCCAGTGTCTCCAAGATAGGAGTTTTGGAGCAAGCACCCAGCAGTGAGTGACTGCTCGAGCCACTGAGCTGTCCCACCTCCTTGCTGAGGACCTGTGCTCTATGCCCAGCTCTGTTCCTCCACAAAGGGACCCACAAATGCTGTGCCCCGAGGTCTGGATGCCGTGTCTGCAGCTCTCAGGCCTTGCTTGTGCCCCAGCGTCTCTGAGCTCAAGCAGTGTCTGTCTCACAGAGAGCTGCATCCTGATGCTGGCCTGGGGGCCCAGTTCTCAACTTGAATGCACTTGTGTATTGTGTTGTCCCCTTTGCTGCTGCCACCTGAATTTACCTTCAGGGAAGCAGATTCCCCATGGCCTGGCATCACTCTTCCGCTGTCTGTTTGTCCATGGCTTAGCTGCTCTCTGGAGGCCAGGACGCTGTACCTGACAGCCACCACTTACAGGAGCAGAGGTTGTTTGGTAGCACATTTCCCTAAGGCACTTCCAGACTAGCAGACCTACAGGCCAAAGGTAAGACTCACCTGGGGGCCTGCAGTCACAGGGCTCCAGCTGCCTGTCACATGGTTAGCTTACTGTGTTCAATTAGCCTTAATGAACTAAATTAAGTTTAGTTAATTGACTAAATGGGCCTTGACTGCTGTCTAGGCCCAGATGTTCCTCCCTAGCAACATGTGGGGTCACTCCCTAGCAACACTGACTGTGTCCTGCTTGTGTTTTAAAAATGTGCAGCGATTCCAACTTGCTTCAAGGACCTCAAGGACCATGTTTGGGGAAGACCAGCCCAGTCAAGGACTCAACTCTACCTGCTCGCCTCGGCCCCTCCCGCCCAGAATGCTCCTGTATAAACCTGCCGGCAGTGTGATGCGGGTCTTGCATTCTGGGGAACCAATCATGTAGAGACGTGCTGTCAGCTTTGTATTTCCTGCTCACAGACCCTGTTTAAACTGAGCTCAAACCTGGCTCTGGCTGGTGATTTGAGCCTCTGGGCTCCTCAGCCCACAAGTGTAAGAAAAGTCGCCTTCCAGCTCCTCGATGCAAAGAGTCTTCCCTTTGGTTTGATAATAGTCTTCCGTAACATTTGGATTCTACAGTCAGCTGGTCCCAAGGCAGGAAGGTGCAGTGGGAAGGCCTGGCTGAGGAAACTGTTGGTGGCACAGAGGACAGGAAGCAGAGAAAAGAGGGGAGCTTTCAAATAGCTCAGAGGATTAAAGCATCTGCAAGCAGGCACAGGGGCTAGGGGTTCAATCCCTGGGCCTGCTGGGCCAGCCTCACCCCTGGTTCGCTGAGATGGTGATTGAGACTGGGCGTGGTGATGCATACCTGTAATCTCAGCTCTTGAGAGGCTGTAAATAGGATCACTATGAGTCTGATCTGTGCAGTGAGACCCTGTACACCCTATAGACTGTTTCCTTAAAAAAAAAAAAAAAAAAAAAAGAGGGGAGCTGGGAGGGAGTTAGGGACTTCCAGGCCATACCCCAGGGACTGCCTCCTCCCTCTACACTCTGCTCCAGTGTCCACATCAGGGTGACCCCATCAGTGGACCAGTCCACTGTAAATAGGATACCCCATGATGCAATCAGCTTCCCAAAGCTTGGCCTCTGAACTCAGGAAGATTTGAGGTCTTCTGATCCACACCATAGCAATGTAAGCCTTGGAATCCCTGAGCCAGAGCCATGTGACACCACCCTGAGACTGGGAAGCATAGCAGGACACAGGAGAAAAGCTGCACGGAACACAGCTGGGCTTTCATGTTCTGCTGCTCAGCCGGTGACAAGCAACCAGGGCTTTGCGAGCCAGCAAGGGCCCCACAGTCAAGTTTGTGTGGCGCTACCAGCACCTTTCTTTGCTGTGCTTGGGGTCCGGGCACTGGGTCTGGGCTGCACTTGCTCAGCCTCAACTACTGCCCCTGTCCTAGGCCGGAGCACCTTACTAGCCTTGGCATTTAAGGTCTGGGATCATGACTCTTTTTTGTTTGTTTGCTTTTGTTCTGTGATTACTGGTGTTTTGAATGAAGTACTTTTCACTGTGGTGAGATACATGTACTGGAAGATCCTGAGCTGACCCACCTTGGCTCTTTGCAAAGGCTACCCTTTGGTCCTCTGACCACTACTGTGTGCACATGGGCTAGGCTTCTGTTTGCTTTCATCTGGGAACTGGAGCAGGGGTTGGTGCTGACCCCATCGTGGGCTTGGCAGTGTCTTGGGAACTCTTGTTTTAGGAACAGCCGAAGTCCAGCGTGTTGGTCTGAGGCCAGGCTGGCTTCTCCTGACCCTTTTGCCAAGGCTGGGGGCTCACCCTCCCATGTGAAGAGGGTGCTTGATCCCTGCTCTCTTCCTCCTCAGACTCCAGGAGCAACTTTGCACCCCCTGTCTGTGCGAGCTTGTGTGGGTGATGCGACCAGTAGGGTCTGGAGGCCAGGGTGGTGCCGGCTGTGGGAGACCCTGCTGTCAGGCCCCCTGGGCCAGGGAGTCTTCCCTCCCTCCACCACAGCCCGGCCACACACGGCTCTGCCACACAACCCCTCCTTGGAGACAGCCCCCACCCAGCTCCTCTTGGGCTTCTAGGTCCCATCGGTGTCTACCCCGTCAGCAGGACCTCCCCCTCCTCCTGTCAGACCTGCATGGGCAGTGATCGGAACACACTGTGCACACAGCGTGACCTTGAGCCCTGGGGTAGTATTTGGAACCGGGTGATGTCCCCTGTACGCTGCCAATCTGGACCCTCCACGTGGCAGCCCTGGCATGGCTCGCAGAGGGCACTGTCTCCTTACTCCCGTGGCAAGCACACCTCCTGTATAGGCCCAGCAGGCCTTTCCCGCAGTAGCCGTTGGTCCCTCCCTCTCATCTGATGTCGTGCCTTCACGACAGCATCTGAGCTGCTGATGTGGACAGTGGGAGCCCAGGCCGCCCATTGCCTGCATTGACTGGTGTGCCCCACGATGAGTCTGGCTAGCGCTGTGTGTGGGGAAACCCAGTGTCGGTCTCCTGAGGTGGAGAGTCCCAGTGTGTGGCAGACATCAGGGCAGAACACTGGAGCATTTAGTCCTGGTTCTGTCCCCCAGGGTGTGTCCCATAAGGCTGAGGTTGGCTGCTGTCCTCAGTGGCTCCTGCTGTGGTACAGCTCTGAGGCCCTTGGTGAGCATCTCCTCTCACTGATTCTCCTCACAGTGGGGACTCAGGGTGCTGCTCACCTTCCCAAGGCTGCTGAAATGGTCACAGGCCCATGAGCCTGAATCCCTGCCCCGTAAGCTCCATTGTTGATTTCTTCTCTGCAGCCTGGGCATGCTGCTTTGAGACGGAAGGCACCTGGGCCCCAAGGCTGTTCCCTCAACCTCCACCTGCAGGCCAGGTACAGCGGGGCCCATGCCCTTCAGAGCCCTGCTATTGCGGTGACCCCTGGCACACATTTCTTGCTCTTCCCCCAGGGTCCCACTGCACTGGAGCAGTGGCAGGGGCAATGGCCTTGGCTGTGGTGTTGAGGGCTCACCCAGGGGCTCAGCTGAGAGGACCAGGCCAGGCTTCCCACCTGCCGCCCCCTACCCACAGGCTTTCGCCTCCTTGCCACCGTCTAGAGGACATCAGCCCTGGCCCTGGGCAGCTCCCGAGTGTGGGGTGACGAAGCGGAGTCAGCGTGCTGTGCTCCTGATGGAGGGAGCAGCGCTCGCGAGAGGGTGCTGGCCAGCACGTGCAAGACTCAGCAGCGTGGAGGGGCTCCCGCCAAGCCCCAGACTTGCAAGCTGGTGGGCAGCCCCATGTCCTGTCCCACCTGTCCACCAGAGCCTCTGGGGTCAGACCCTCTTCTGGACGGGGCTTAGCAGATACTGTCTGTGCCCTTTGGGCCACAAAGGCCTCTACCCTGTCCCCAGTGGACCCCACTGCCTGTGTCCAAGAAGCATGTGTTCATGAATCCTCTTGTGACAGGGGCTGACCACGAAGGGCATGGGTGGTGACAGGCAGGAAACTGACTTGAGGACCTCTGTTTCCTGGAAATGGGATCCCAGCTGGTTTGCCTTGAGGACCTGGATGGGCCCTGTGTCACTGTGAGGCCACATGTCCCCTGCAGGAGGGCTGCATGCATGGCAGAGGGGAACAGGTGGTATAGTGCTGGACTCCCGAGGCCTCTGGGGGCGGCATGGGCCATAGCCCCTTAGACCCAGTTCTGGGAAGTTGAGAACAGTCCACACTGACTTCTCCCAGCCTTGCAAAATCTGTTTGCAGAACACTGCATGCTGGCTGGCTGGGAGTTTTGCACTAGAACTTCTGGACTTTGCTTAGCAAGGTCATGCAAAAGTAAACTGTGCTGGGACTCTGGGGATTACCGGAGCCCTTCCGAATGGCTGGCTGTGTCTGCCACAAGCACACAGGGCCCAGTTCAGTGCTTGGTCAGCACAGTGGGTGGGGCCCTCATGCCCCGTCATCAGCACCCTCCTGCAGGGGACAGGAGGGATATGAGAAGCTTCCAGGAGCCAGCAGGGGCCCATCCCCAGGCTGAAAGGCAGTGCCTCATGAGGCCAGACTGGGATGTTCGAAGGTACTACAGGAGCCCAGCTGATGCCAGGGACAGCCCAGCATTGCTGGCCAAGGTCACCCCCCTAGGGGAAAGGCCGCCCTCCCCTTCTTGGGACCCTGCCTTACTCTAGTCCTAGGTGAGGGCCTTGGGCCTGGATTCCTAACCACAAATAAAGCTTGGCTGGCTGCAAAAGGCTCAGACCCTTGAAGAACAGAATCAACCTGGGGCAGGGAGGGCTCCATCCCAGCAAGACAGAGGTCTCACCTGGTATGAAGCCTGCACCCCTGTAAGGTCTCCAGCCTGTTTTGAGACAAGTGGTAGGCATGAAGTCAACCAGGGAAAAGAGGCTTAAGCATGGCAGCGGGCAGCTGCCCTGGGAGTGCCCTGCCCAGGAACGGTGTCACAGGACCAGACTCAGCCTCACAGGTACCCACAGCAGCTGCTTTAGTAGGCAGGGGTGGTGGGTGCAGGGGCCTCCAGCCTGGGTGGCACCCTGGCCCGCATGGACTTCTCGATCCACTTGAGGAAGTTGGTGACCTTGGTGTAGATCCCGAACTTCCCTTTCCTTGCACACCCTTCTCCCCAACTGACGATGCCAGTCACGTAGTAGGTGTCCCCGAACCGGGTGACATGAGGGCCACCGCTGTCTCCCTGGCAGGTGTCCTCCAGCTTGGCATCATAGCCCGCGCAAAACATGTTCTGTGTGATGGTGAAGCCAGTGGACAGCTTGCAGGTGTTGCGGTCCACGTAGGGCACCTCCAGCATCTTGAGGGTGCTGGACTGGCGGCCCTTCTCGTGGACGCGCCCAAACCCACTCACGATGCCTGTCTTCTGTGTCATCAGTGTGGCCTCCGCCCAGTCCTTCTGCGGCAAGCAGGCAGGGGCCACATTCATGCGGAAGGTGATGGGTGTCTTCAGCTTGAGGACTGCGATGTCGCAGTCGTAGGTGTGTAAGTTGAACTTGTTGTGCTTTATGATGACCTCCACCTCGTGCGTCACCTCGTTGCCCTCCTCCTTCTCCATGTTCCGCTCACCTGCAAGGGGCAAAAACCCACTCAGAAGTTGGGGCCCTTGGCCTAGCATTCTGCACAGTGGACAGTTCTAAGCAAGTTATTCATTTGTTTACTTTTATTGTACAGTATATGTGGTCATGTTTGAAGCCTTAGAAAGATAAGAAACTGGAAAGAAATGAAAACCTCCAGCCTCCAGCCTCCTCCTCTCCCCTGGTCTGATGGAGGTGTGTGTGGGACACAGCCTTCCTGCTGCTTGCACTTGCGGTGGACGACCCGAGTGAGCACAGCCAGGCTGCGCAGGGCCTCACTGGGCACACCACCAGCCCCCAGTGCCCCTGCACATCAGGCTCACTTGGAAAGGCGGGCACTGGTGTCTCACTCACAGTTGCAATCTGTTCTATTTAATTGCACAGCGTGACGTTCGCATTTTGGATGCACAGGATTAAGTGAGGGGCCATATTCAAGCTAATGCTACCCATCTCTGTCTGCTTGTTAAATGTGTACTAGAGAAGCTGAGATGACCACAGATTTTCACACCACATCTGCAGCTTGCACTGGGTTTTCACTGGATGGCTCTAGGTTCTACCTCAGAGAGAGGCAGTATATATGTAGAGGGAAGCCAGGTGGCCCCTGGAGAAGGAACTTGAGGACAAGGAGTGTCTGGTGGGATGTGGAGTCTGAGGCCTCCGGGTAGGCCCCAGCTGGGTAGGGGCTGGGAGTGCTCCACAGAGTCTGAAGCTGCCCACCCTCCCCTCATCCTTCAATGAGTGTCCCCACCTATTCCCGTGGTCCCCCCAGGACACAGCCATGGCAGTGTCCCCTGGAGTCTGAGGGCAGCTGTCACTTACCTACCCTCACCGTGAACCGCTTGGCTTGGTGGAGACAGTGGGCCGCAGTGAGAATGTAGTAGTCATTAAGGATGGTACCCCCGCAGAACCCCTTGTTGTCCTCATTGACAAGCAGAGCCTGCAGGAAACATCTGTGTTGCCAACCAAGGAGGGTCTGCAGCCTGGTGGCCAGCCTGTCCTCTGCCCTGCCCCACTCTGAACCAGACTCCTGCCTGCAGAGCCCACCCCAGACTCGGCGGCCATGCACTCCCTGTGCAGGCCCTCCTTCCATCCAGGGCCGGTCTATGCCCGCAGCACTGTGGTGGCTAGGGATTAGATTGCGAAGGCTCACATCTGTGGCTTCCCGTTGTGCACACCCAGCACCCAGGTGACAGCGAGCTTCCCCAGCGGCAGCCACAGTGTGGGAATGGCCTGTGCTGCAGCTCCTTGGGTGAGGGGCCTGCTCTCCTGGAGCGACCATTGGGTGGCTGGTGGCTGGTGTGTCAGGCCTGAGTGAGGGTCGCCAAGGAAAAGGCATCTAGTTAAATCGAACTGGGTGAACAGCAGTCCTCTCACAAATATGTACCACATGGTATTTGAGAGAGGATCTCTTAGAAATCATTCACTATGTATAGGAAATTCAGAGGGAACTTGAAGTCTCATGTGTTTTTTCTAAATGTGGTAGCCTTTATCCAAATTAGGAATCAATGAGTTTAGAAAAAAATTCAAATATAAATAGATGTGCTTTTCTCCAAGATACTTCCTGCCTTTCAGACTGAGATATTTGGGTTAAAAAATAATGACCGCATCAGAAATGAATCAAGCACTGTAAACCTTCCTCAGCCTTGCCAACAGGTGCCTGCCTGCATGGGGCCAGGGCCACCAGGATCCCCCCTGGGGAAGGTGGGCTGTGTCTGTGTCCCGTGCCACTCAGGCACAGCGTGGTGAGATATCCCAGCTGCCAGGGCACATAGTTTGGGGCTCCTGAGGCTACAGCAGGGCCCAGCCTGGGGCCTCCTTGCTGCTAGCATGGCCCAGTGAAGCCCAATCACCTGCCAAGGGCACTCCCCGTCCTTGCAGTTCTCGCCGCCCACAATGCGCACGAGGCTATTGTCTGATGTCTCCACATCTGATCTGTTGAAGTGGAGGAGGTCAGAAGGGTCCTCAGTAGCGCTCACGTCGTCCAGGGGCTCCGGCTCCAGCACGGCACTGTCAGGGACCGACTCGCTGCTGTTGATGCCCTGCGCTACTGACCTTCTCCTGCGTCCCTGTGGCCAGGTGAACTTCCCACAGGGGAAGAGCTCTGCAAGAACACAGAGGCAGGACCGGGGAGATAGCTCAGTAGAATATGTTCTTGCCTGGCATGCGCAAGGCCCTGAGTTCAATCCCTGGTGCCGCATAACAAACAAACAGAACAGAACACAGTGGCCCCAGTGAGGCACTGTGACCATGGCCCACTTCCAGGAGGGCAGGGCTAGGCCTGGTTAAGGACCTGAAGGACACGCTATCCTCCTCAGCTGGGGCTGTTTTCCTGCAGGTCCCTGCAACCTCACTGGGCAGTGGAGAGCAAAAGGATATGGTGTGCCCACTCAGCTGACTCCCCTCGTGGGTAGAGGACAGAACCCAAACAGACACCCCAGCCTCCTCGGACTTCTCACCCCCCAGGCCACCTCTCTCCACAGCGGTGCCCACCTGACCCATCTGGCTGTGACGGCCAAGTTCCCAAGCCCAGGTCTCCCCCACAGAGGTCAGTGCCAGTGTGGTCACCTTGCCAGCAGGTGGTCAGGGATGCCAGTGGTCAGGCCTGGGTAGTGCTGTATCCAGCCCAAGAGCTGGGTGACACTGCTTGCCTATCCTGCAGATGAGGAAATAGATCTGCTGGTGGATTTGGGTCCCTGGGATACTGGGCTGCTCTGGACCCAAGGCCTTCATATCTGAACAGTGCCACTAGCACTGCCTGCTGGGTGGTGAGCCCTGTGGTACGGCTGGCCGCCTCCTACCTGTGGAGACGCAGGACTTGCCATTGTCGCCCAGCACGTAGCCCTTGGCGCAGGAACATACCACTGAGCTCTCCACCTCCTGGCAGAACTGCTCACAGTTGCCATTGTCCAGGCTGCACAGCTTACGGGTGACTGCAGGGAGAGGGCAGCTGCAGTGCGCACAGGCAGCTGGGTGCGTGTGCCGTGCAGTGGCCTGGGGACGCACCCGCAGGGCAGCCCCAGCGCGAGCAGGACGAGACTTGGGCTTGGGGCCCACGTGAGGGACATAGTGCTGCCCTTAGAGAATCTGAGCACAGTCCGGGTAGTGTCCTCCAGGGGGATGGTGTGGGCTGGAGCAGTGAGCTCTTGGGGTCAGGGGCTGACACAGGCTAGCAGTGGCCTTGGAGACCCTCCTTCTGAGGCCAGCAGGTTCTCTGTGACCACCATGAAGATGGAGCCTGGTGGCCTGGTCCTCCCACAAATGCCAGCCCTGAGTGCTGCTTGTGATGCTCTCACAGAAGACCCTGTCCTCTCCAAGCCACAGCCACTCCTTGGATGGTGGGTCCATCAGCATGAGGGTGGCCTCCATGCCCCTGGTGAGGGCTGTGCCCTGCTGTATGCTGGTAGGAGCCATATGCCTACCAACCACTAATGAATTCTGCAGCACCCATTTTAGGGTTTAGATCTAAAGTGGCCCCAAAGCCTCATGCATCTGGATTGTTGGGGTTATTGCTGGCTCCTCACAGGAGGGAGGCCAGGGCGGGGCCAGCTCCTGGGACTTGGCCTGGAGGGTGACTCTCCTTGCCCACCCTTCCTTCCCTGCTTGCTGTCCACCCTGAGGTGAGCAGCTCCTCCACCAGGCCCTGTGCCATGCTGCTTCTGCCAAGAGCCAGCAGATGAAGAAGGGCTAAGACTTCAAGAACATGAGCCAAAATAAACCTCTTTTCCTTTGAGTTTTGGGTGTTGGGTATTTTATCTCTGCAACAAGGGTGGTGATTCATGCAATCTCATACATCCCAGCTGGTACACCAGATACCACCAACAGCCACGGTCTTGCTATGAACATGCCAGCTAGTGGCTCTGGAATTGCGGTTTATCTAGATACCCCCACCTCACCTTGTGATAGGGTGTTTTTTTTTAGAGGTGGCTGATTCTAGAGCTTGTGACTGATTCATAGTTCAATGGTGGAATTAAGGGTCACTGATTGTTGGATCAGTCTACTGATTGGCCCAGGACCATTCTAATCCCATGGTAGATGGGATACCATATACAGGACAGAAGGAGGCTTACTATCTATCATCTACCTATCTATCTATCTATCTATCTATCTATCTATCTATCTATCTATCTATCTATATTTGTTTTTGGTGTCTTCCACTGCCATGAAATCTTGCCCCTTTGCCATGTGCCATCCTGCTTTAGAGCCAGCTGGTTATAGACTGAAACCTCTACAAACTGTGAGCCAAATAAATCTTTTCTTCTTTAATTTTAGGTGTCAGTATTTTGTCTTAGCAATGAGAGAAAAGTAACTAAGACAGACTTTGGTACCAGAGAGATGGGGTCATTGCTGTGACTACATTTAACTACGTGGTTCAGGTGCTTTTGAGAATGACTTTGAGAAGAGTTTAAAATGATTTGGAGAGGCTGGTTGAAAAAGTAGAGCTGCCAATGCCTTAGGCTGTTCTGCACAGGAGAGCCTAGCCAGAGCTCAGAGGGCCTGAAGGGTGCCAGTATAGACCAGGTTCAGGTTTCTGCCGGGTTAAAGGATTGGCAATTGGACTCCAGGGAATGTGTGTTATAGCTTGACAGAAAGTGTGTCTGGGTTTTGCTCATGTCCAGAGAGTGCCTGAGGCTGAGATTAAAGGTGACAGGCTAGTTAATTTTGCAGAAGAAATTTCAAGGCTGTCATATATTAAGGCAGTGGCATGGCTACTGTTGGGGGCTTTTAGCCAGATTTATATTGAGAATCAAGAGCAAAGAGTCAATCATGATGATTTAAGAAGTTTGGCCAGAAAGGAAACTCTGTTTAAACGGTAGACTACCAAGATAGAGCAGAACTCTTGCCTGCTGAGAGGCAGCAACAGAATAAATAAGTTGGGATCGAAGGTCTCACAGGAAGAAGTAGAACTCCACCCTTTGCAGCCTCAAAATTGAGAAAGTGAGAGACTTTGCATTGAGAAAAAACGCTCCAGAGCACCATGCTCCAGAAGGGTGGCAGCCTGCAGAATTTTCTTCACGGAATTGGATTCAGAGTGCTCAGTGGTTTGTGCACTTGACCCCTACAGCTAAGAGAGAGGGAAGCCAGGCTACTGTTCAAGCTGGCAGCAGACCTTATCATTATCCATGTGGTGCTGGTTTTAAGTGTAGGCAGGCTGGAAGAGTTGTGGGGTCAGGAGGCTTCCACTCTGACTTCAGAAGGCCTGGGAGGCCGGGCAGCATGCCCCTGGGATGACGGTGTGTGAAGCTGTGAGTGTGAGGCCAAAGGCGCAGCGAGGCCCCAGGAACCCAGAGATGCTGGAGCATGAGCTGTCTGTGGAACAGTCCCAGGGGAGAGCGGAGTAGGCCCAGTGCCACCTAGGCTGCTCACCCAAGCCCTTTGGCGTTCACATCTGCCACAGCTTGCCTGGAAGCTTGCATACAGAACCACAGGACTTAACGTTTGCTGTCCTGGATCTTGGACTTGCTTTGATCCCAGTCCTTTATAGCCCCCTGTTTGTAACTTCTGAAATGGAAATGTTTACCTTGTGCCATTAAATGTTGGAAGTGTTTGACTTTCTTTTCACAGCTATGAGTTTGCCTTAAATCTTGGAAGAGACTGTTAACTTAGACTTTTCAACAACACTGAAACTGTTAAGGATTTGGCAATTCGTAGAGATGGGCTACATGGTGTTTGCATAAAGGGATATGCATGAGTCTTTGAGGGGCTGTGGTGGAATGTTGTGATTTGTGTCTAGATGTCCCTGTAAAGCCTCCTGCAGTCTGCAATCCTATGGGACTCAGTAGAAGCCCCAGCCTGTGGAGTCTTCCCTCAGGAGGCTGGGGCAGGCTCTAGCATAGGCCCATGGTTGGCAACACCATGAAGAGTACTGGCCCAAGCCTACTTGGCTGGGCTGTGTGGCACACCTCCTCGTGTATGCTCTACAGCTGCACTGTGGTGGAAGTGTTAGCACCTCACAGGCCCTGTGCAGATCCAGGGCTGCTGCCAGCCTGCATACCAAGCCCTGAGGCCAGAGGAACCTGTCACCTTCCAACCCCAGCCCACATGGACAAGGCAGCTTGTGACCCTCTGCTTGATGTGCTCTGCATGAGGTTGGGTGAAAAAACAGCTGCAGTGCAGAGATCCGCTTGAGTGGGGTCTTGGAGAGTGCTCGCTGGAGCCCTGGGGTCTGCTCTGCGCCAGCGCTCAGCTCGCTGTGCCGAGTGCAGGAGCAAGTGCACAGCGATCATGTCCAGCGCCCCACTGGGCAAAGCCCTAACACTGCCTGCTCTGCGCATGCAGTCCACAGAGGCTGAGTGAAGTAACACAAGTAAGATGTGAATTTTTCTCCTTAGGAAAAACTGGTCTAATTGTGACCTAATTTTTACTTTAAAAATTCAGCATAGGGGCTGGGGAGATGGCTCAGTGGAATAAGCGCTTCCCGGGCAAGCGCAAGGGCCTGAAAATTCAGCATAGTAGAGACAACTCAGGGCATTTCCTATGTAGAATTAAGGAAAATCCTGCATATTCCTCACTGGGATTTGTATCTACAGGTGTAAATTAAAGATGATTGAGACCCACTGTGCCGTCACCAGGAGCATGGCCACGAAGCAGGGTACTGGCCTGACAGAGGCAGTCTTGTTCCCATGGTGATGGCACACAGCTTGGTCTCAGGACAGAGTGGGGCTCTGTTTGTTGGGGTCTCTCCAGCAGGTTACTCATAGTGTAACAGAGTGCAGACTCGGGAAATTAGAGGTGGCTCGAGATTGGCTCCTTAGGGATACCAGTGCCTGCCCCTCCCTGCCCGCTCTCTATGCACCATGAAGAGGAACTTACAGAGCTCACAGTTTTTGCCCTCAAAGCCTTCTGTGCAGGTGCACAAGTAATCCCCAAGGCCATCTTTGCAGGTGCCCTGGTTCTGGCAGGGGTTGTTCTCACACTGGTCTCCATCTGCAAAGAGGACAACAGACTGATTCTACAGGTGCCACCCTCCTCAGGGAATCACTCTCCTGGTGGCCTTGGCCTTTCCTGTTCTGATGGCAGCCTCGCCTCCTGCTCTTCGGGACAGTACCTCCTCCTGGGACTTCCCTGTCCCCAACTCTGCTGGCTGTGATGTCCTGGTCTAGCTGGAGGCCCAGTGGGGCCTTCTAATGTCACATTGTGTCTGGCCAGGGGTGAGAAGCTTTGGGCTTCTGGCCACATGTTCACCTGGAAGCAGGGTAAACACAGGGGTGCAGCCCTTGTTTTAGGCTGGGTGTGACCCAGTGTGACCCAGAGGGGCTGGGATCCCCCTTCCAAGGATGGAGGATGGGGAGTCAGGGGCTCTGTCTGACGTTGCCGCTTCCAGGTGGGTATACATCACACCGACTCAAGAAGCTTAAACACCATCGCAGGACCACAGCACAAAATCAAGGCAGCTGCCTCATCAGGGGCTTCCGTGTTTAAGTCTCCATTTCTTTTTACTTCTACTTGATGCACTTACATTTTAAAAAATTATCACAGAATGTGGCGCCCTCAATTGAGAGTGAAATGAGTTAAATCTGCATTTGGTGGCTGAGGCAGGGCTCCCTGAGCCCTGCTGTTTGAGGGCAGCCTGCATGATATAGCAAGACCCAATCTCAAGGAACAGAAGGACAAAAACTAGAATGAGCACAGCACTAGTACAAAGACTGTCATAAACAACTGCTGTAAAATATGCAGAAGGGAAAAGCATTACATGCACTTAGGTTAGACAGAACTGGGAAGGAAATTCAGGGAATGTTTTAAAAATTTACGGTCTTTTTTAGTTTAACTATTTTAGTGAACACCTTACACTTAAATGAGAAGCCATCTCACCTTTATATTTGTTCCAGAATTCATTCTAAAAGAAAAAAGAAATATTTACAGCACATTAGAGAACTCGGATACCAACAGAATTATCATCCAGCACCTTGACCCGAGGACCGTGCTGCTCCAGAACCACTCTGTCCAGGGGAAGAGCCGGCTGACTTCTGCGCATGGCAGGCGGGGCTCTGCTTTGCAAGTGCTCAGTCCTGAAGCTGGGCTTTCCAGTAAATCACTAAGAGGCAGACTGCACAAGCAGCTGCTGCCCACTGCTCCCCATTATTAAGGAGCACCATGCAGTGACCGTGCCCAGGAAGGCCCGTGGAAGGCGCCACATAGTTTGTGACTACAAACCTATGTGGCACCGAAGAACTGTTGTGGTCTTAGCTGCATTTCTGACTGTCTGTGGCTGCTTCCCGGTGCCACCTTCCCTGGTTCACAGTGAAGAGCCTCAGAACACAGCCTTAATGAGAAGCAGGGTTGGGCAGACGAGACAAGGGGAGGGTCCACTGGAGTTCACTGGGTCGCCCGAGCCCTAGACTTGTGTGTTTCCTGAGAGGAGGTAGGGGACCGGGGGCCCACAGTGACGGGAGGCCATGTAGGGGTGAAGACAGGAGTGGTGCTGAGGTGAGGGACACTCTGGGCCCCTCGGAGGGCCAGCCTCCAAAGCTTGAGCTGCCTCCAGACCCATGGGAGTGCAAGACCCGTCCCTTTAAGTGACAGCCCTAGGAATGCAGACATTGTCCTTTGAAAATTTGGTTTAAAAAATCACAGTAAGACTGATTTCTGGTGCCTGCTGCTGACTCCTGTACATGTGAGGACTCATGTGCCCCAGCGACAGTCAGGAAGCCACACCTGGCCACTGTGTTCTTTGGTCAGCTGATACATTTTCTCATTTCACCTGGAAATTCCTACTTGACCTCTCGATTATTTATAAATGTGTTAATTATCAATCCTCAGTGATATTCAGCTAAATTCCAAATGGTCAAAGGACATATTTTATATGATGTGAATATTTTTTTGGGGGGTGGTATTTTCTGAGACCAGGACTCACTATGCAGTTCAGGCTGGCCTTGAACTCACTTTATAGTCCAGGTTGGTCTTAAACTCACAGTGATCCTCCTGCCTCAGCCTTCTGAGACCTGGGATTACAGGCATGTGCCACCATGCCCCTCAGGTCCAGTCTTTTGAATTTGTAAAGGTGTACTTTAGGACGTCAGATATAGTCTATCTTGATTCCTTTTCTCTCTTCTGTTGGCTGGACTGAACTGTGGCAGTGAAATGGGCAGTAATACCTACATGAAGTCTGTAGTCTTTTACACAAATGCAAATATGCCTGAGTCCTATGACAGTTTCAGGGAAGATAGTTTTCCACAGATGGGGTTGGGGAGAAGAATGTCTTCAGGGTGACTCAAAGACATTATATTTATTGTCCACTTTTTATCATTACATCATGCATGGTACTTCTGCTATCACCATCATCATCACCATCATCATCAATTACTTTGTGCTGGGACTCGAACTTGGCACCTCAGGCTTGCCAGGCAGGCGCAGCACCACTGGGCTAAATCCTCGGCCCTTCTACTGCTATTAGATTAGATTCTCATAAGGAGCAAGCCTAATCTCTCACAAGCAGTTCACAGTAAGGTTTGCAATCTTAGGAGAATCTGATGCACTACATGCAACCTGACAAAGAGGTGGAGCTTAGGCTGTAGCACTATGACTGGAGAAGCTGCAAATACAAATACAATTTTGCTTGCCCCACTGCTGCCCCCTGCTGAACAGCCTGGTTCCTACAGGCCACAGACCAATACTGAAAGAATTGCTTTCAGCCTGTGTGGCCTGGGACTCCTGAGCTTCAGGATGGAGGGGAGCAGTTTTTATCTATAAATATGACCTCATTTTCTCTTGTTTTTCAAAAATCTGCCACTGTTCAGTATACCTCCTTCATGATATCAGATATTACCAAGAATTTTGTTTCTTTAGTGCCTAAGAGGTTGGTTTGGGGCACCATGAGTTCTGGGGCTTTCTTGAGCTCTTCCACTGTGCTGACTCCATATGATGCGGAATAGAGTTGCCTTCAACAGGTTTGCCCTCAGGAGGGCATATGGCCTTGTGACCACCTTGAGGGCTGTCTTCAGATGTCCCCAAAGCCTCATGCAATTGTAGGTGGGGATTTGTGAATGTTGTACACTTGATGTTGAGTGTACAACACCAGGGTCAAGGGCACTAGGGTTATGTGTGTGAGGGCCTCCTGCTGTGTAGCCTGGACAGGGTAAAAGGCAGAAAGGGGTGGCAGGGTCCCTTGCTTGTTTTGCTATCTTCTGCCCACAATGAACTGTTTCTCTTCTGCCACCCTGCTTTGGGCCAGCCTGCTACAGACTGAAATCTCTACAAGCCAGTCTAGATAAACTTTTCCTCCTTTAACTTTGGGTGTCTGGTATTTTGCCTCAGGAATGAGAGAAACAAATAAGACACCAGCTATGGAATGTCTCATTATCCCTTACATAGAGTTTTCCATGAGATTATAACCGTCTGCATGGTCAAGCAGAACTTGACAGCAGAAAGTTAGGTGGGGTGAAGTCCATTCTCATTCCAGAACTGGAATCCAGTCTCATAAATCCAGTGGCAGCACCTTATGGTAGAGCTCTGGAAGACTTTTCCTGTCTACGCTCATGGCCAGGTCATCATGCTAGCACACAAAAGCCTTGGCCTCAGCTATTCCCAAGGACGATGTTCATGTTTTGGTGTCTAGAAATCTGTACTCATTGAAGAAACTTTTTACACATGTGACGATCTTAGTATGGATAGTTTCCTTCCTTAGAAGAAAATCATTCAGGATCAAGTCCAAGTACCTTCCACACTATGGTATCTTAGCATCTGTGAGACTCCAGACTTCTTGGATCCAGTTATGTCTTCCTCTTGCAGTTTGTTATTTGACAGGGTCAAGTCCGTGCCACAGCTCCCTTAACCGGAGGCAATTTACAATTTGACCCCAGTCCTTACACAGGGAAGTACCTTCCAGGTAATCTTGGATGGGGGCTCCAGACTACCGGTGGCTACACTCATGGGTGACGTGCATGAGCGTCATAGCTGTCCACAGAAGCGGCCTGGCGAGGAGCTCGCATGGGTTCTGTGGCCGGACGTTGGTGAGGTGGCCTGCTACAGCAGCATCCGTTCCTGGCTTCTCTGTGTCTAGTGAGCCCTGGCCCAAAGGCTTTCTTACTGCTTGCTCATTATTATTAGTTTGGGCTCCACCCCATCGTCCTCTTTGCCCTCAACCAGGTGCCTATGTGTGGGGAAACAGGTTGCCCCGCAGTGCAGCGCTGGGCTGGTGCCTGCGCAGGCGCAGTGCTGGGTCGCCCAGAGTCTCACATGCGCCTGCGCTTCCAGCCGATCAGGCCGCATCACTCCTCGGTCATGCGGTGCGGAGACCCGGATGACAGCCAGCCCCCCCACCCCCGCACACTGCAGCTTACCGTCTTCTCATCATCCTCGAAGACCTCGCGTGCCTCCTCGCGAGAGCAGGCCTCCTCCAGACACTCCCTCTCGAGGTTGCCTTTCTTCAGCTCCTCGAAGACGCTGTTGGCCCGCCGCGTCCTCAGGACACTGTGTGCGAGCTCACGGCCTGTGAACACTGGGGAGCAAGGGCACGGGAGAGTGGGGTGTGGGGCGGGCAACAGCGCGACCCAGGGCGCCTCTCTGGGAGGTCCAGACCGCATGTGTGGTCTTCACCCTCGCCCCCCCTCTGCACACAGGCCGGTGCTCCCCAGGGCTCACCAAGCCCTCCCCGTGCTCAGCACCCCCCACCCCCCACGCGAGGAAGAGTAAACCTGCGATTTAGATCGAGCTCTAGGACACACAGTATTAGATAAGTTTCAAGAAATTGCACTTGTTTTCTACAAAACTGCAAACTTTTCTATTTTGACTTTATTGATTTTATCCTCTTTTACTGAAAAAAAACCACTGATTTCATGAATCTTACAAGCGATGATGCACCGCTGTGGGCTGGAAGGCCCAGGCCACACGCTGCCCGGCTCTGAGCCCTCTCCCTCAATCCATCTCCCAGCCTAGGGATGAGGTGTATTTCCTCTGCTGCCAAGCTGTGGTGAGGCTCGTCCGCAGGCTCTCTTCCTCTGAGCCCCAGTGGCTTTCCAGACCCCCCCCCCGCACAGCCCCCAAATTCATGCCTCATCCTGCCTGCACCCCACATCCTGCTTAGCCTCCCCCTGCCTGGTGGAGGTTCAGTGTTCCTGCCAGTCCACCTCTGCCGGACTCAGTGAGGACAAGGACGCAGGTAAGGGGCATGGAAGCGGATAAGGCCTAACGGCACCCAGAGCCACCCCCAGCTCTGGACGAGAACCCGCAGTGTGTTCCCCAGCCAGACCTCCTGGATCTCCTCCTTCAGTAGTCCCTGCACTGTCCCTCCCCAGCCTGGCCCGCCTGGACAGCCAGCTTGGCCTCGGGCCCAGGCCTGGCCCCAGCTCTGGGCACTGTTAGCAGCTTTGTAGTCATAGGCACTCCTTGGTCAGGCACACAGGCCAGCTCTGGCCCAGAAGCCAGGCCTTCTGCTTGAGTGGAAGCAAGGATGGCTGTTAGGCATGAAAGCAGGCCGGGCAGAGGCAGAGCCCTGACACTTGGTGCAGGGCTCCCGGATGTTCCCTGAGTATCCCGTGAAGGTATAAGAGGATGCTGCAGTGCTCAACATGCGACTGTCTGCCTGACGTGGGGGTGGGCATGTGATCAGACAGGTGGTACCTGCTGAAGCAGAGTTTCCAGCCGGGCCCAGCCCACGGGGAAGAAACGCAGTGGATTTAAGCCCATTTGGGACAGCACAGAGTGCACTGCCTGGGTTGTGCCTGCTCTGAGCTAATAACTCCTCTGTGCAGCCCTGGATCTCAGCAGCCAGAGACCCCATTTGTCTGCGCCGGTGCCGCAGGCCCCTGCCCTGGTTGGGCTGGCCTGGGCTGCCACAAGGCTCCAGCCCTGCCACCTGAGCCCGGCTCTGCCTCTCTTGGTCATCGCCCCTCTCCCCCAGCTTGGTTCCCATCGTGTCCTCCTGCCTCTC
This sequence comes from Ctenomys sociabilis, assembly GCA_004027165.1. Lineage (NCBI taxonomy): Eukaryota > Metazoa > Chordata > Mammalia > Rodentia > Ctenomyidae > Ctenomys > Ctenomys sociabilis. The sequence goes on from PVKA01000070.1 coordinate 187,228, forward strand.
TGTCCTCTGCTTTCATCTCCTTGTGCCTTGGATCCACCCATCCTGCTTTCCCTGTGGAGCTGCACTGGCCCTCACTGTCCCCTTGGCAGGGAGGCCCAGCCAGACCGTCTGGCACCAGCCTGCGACCCGGACCAGGGCCTCTGCCACCCTTGCCCCTCCTCTTGGCCCCTGCGTGTGAACGGCAGGGCACTCACCGCTCCCCTCGGGCAGCAGGAGGCTGGCCAGGGCACTGAGGAGCACGGCGAGGCGCGGCAGACCCTCCATGGTGGTGAGGGCAGTGCTGTGTCCTGAACGCCGGCGTGCAGGGGCAAGGTCCACTCGCCAGGGCCCCTGGTGGCCATTGTCCTGCTTATCTCAGCCTCCTGATTGGAGCTTGGCCTGCCTTGAGGTCAGTGCAGGGGTCTGGAGATGGTGGCAGAATGGGTGGTGGGGGCAGTAGCCGCTGACCTCCTCCCCATGAAAACTGGCCTGCAGGGTCTCCTGCGGGTATGTGGGTTGTCCTGGGAGAGTCACAGTGTCATTGCAGGCTTGCCCCTCAGCTTTCAGATGCTTCCATCTGGCTTTTCTCAGTCTGACCGCTGTGGGAAAGCATAATTTCCCATCAGTTTTCACGCACAGAGCTAGGCTAGTGCGGCCCTGGGGCTGGCATGGTCTCAGCCCACTGGTCCTGGCTGACAGATCTATCTGGGGGGGGTGGATCAGGTGCTGACTTGGGCTGCCAGTCCCTTGTGTCAGAAGACTGAGTGGTCCGGGATGAATAAATGACACAGGGACATCACATCCTGCTTTGTGATGGAAAGACAGGTCATGGGGAGCCCTGATCCTGTCCTCAGGTGTCATTGCCTGTGTGGGGCACGTTCATCTCTCTTCCATCTGGTTCTGTCTGTGAATGCTGCAGAGCTAGGTTCTGCAAGGCTGGCCCTGGGGGTGGAGAGTGGGAAGGGTCTGTGACGGGGAACCCAAGTGGTTACATGTGTCAGGCCCATAGGCATATGTGCCGGCAATTGGAGGGTGCAGGTCCCAGAGTGTGTCATGGTCCTGGGTGAGTCTCCAGGATGTGCAGCTGGGACCCACTCTGGGTCTCTGGCTTTGTTGGGACTGGTGGTCCCACTTCCCCAGCAGCATGATGGTGGGCTGGGACCACAGCTGGCCCGGTCCTCAGCAGAAGCTGCACCCACAGTTGCCCTGGCTGTGCATCTGTTTCTGGGGCAAAGCACCTGATGCCCCAACTTCTCAGCACCAGCCACTGACCCACATGTCTCCTGCATAAGGTGGAATGGTCATCTGTCGTCATGGAGGTGTCCGGCCATCACTGGCCCGAGGGGCGCCTGGCATAGCTTGTCTCGTCAATACAACAGTGAGATGTCGGGGCTGGTGTCTTACAGCAGGCAGTCAGCACCTGGCCCTGGTGGCGCACCAGGCCTGCTCTGTGTGCAGACTGAGCCTGTGTGGCTTTGGGGGAATTCATAGGCCAGCCCAACATGGGGTGGTGACACTGGCTCTGGGACCCTCTGCTTTCATCTCCTGGCCCAGTATCCAGGTGGCACTGACCCACAGTGAGCACATTAGCCACTGAGGTTGGCAGCATCTGCCCACAGCCCTGTAAGGCATTGGGGACTGGGGAAACGGAGGCAGGTCAGTGCTACCCACGGTACCACCAACCTGCCTTATGTCTTCTCCAACGAATGAGTCTGGTCTGGGGCCTGTGGCTTCTCCTCCCCTTCCTCCAAGGAGGTCCAGGGTTTCCTGCAGATGCCAGCTGGCTGGGGGCCTTGCTAGACCCCGCTCTATGACACCATCTTCAGGACAAGTGGGACGTGAGGAGCCAGAGGCACAATGATGAGCAGGCCTGGCCTGGGAGGCTTCGAGGCATGAGGTCCCCAGGGGCCTTCCCTGCAGTGACTCCACGCTCACCACGCTTCGGTCCTCATGTGGCCTCCGTGGCACGGATCCTGTCCCATCCACCCCAGGACCACTTAACAGAGGGAAGACACAGCCAAGGTTTGAGTACTAACTTGGTAGCTGCACATGGGGCATAGCCACAGCTTGCGGCCTCTGGCCAACTTTACAACGAGAGGTGTCAGCTGGACATCGCCACAGTGGCTGGTACCCCACTGCATGCCCCTGGCTCTGAGGCGCCCTGTGGAGGTGGTGCTGAGGGCAGGTGCTCTGGGGCTGCCTGCCCCTGCGCCCTGCTGAATCTTCTCCAGCCCTCTGGCCCTCCCCTATCAATGCGCCCTGCTGGCCATCGGCTCAGTGACCTGCAGACATGGCAAGAGTGGGGCTCACTAGGTCTTCTCTACCTGATCCAGTTGATTGGGCAGGACCCAGGACAGTGTATGTGTGCACACGCATGTGTGTGTGTGTGTGTGTGTGTGTGTGTGTGGTGTGTGTGTTATTGGAATTAAACTCAAGGCCTCTGTGCTGAGCTGTATCCTTAGCCCTTTTTTTTGAGACAGTGTCTGACTGAGTTGTTGAGGCTGGGCTAGAATTTGGGATCTGCCTGCCTCAGCCCCCCAGAGTGCTGGAGTTATATATGTGTCACCACCCCTGGTTCACACCCTGTAGTGCTTCACATGCAGATGCTCCCTGGGCCCTTCAGAGATGTCATGGAAGTGCGTGGTGGGATCCACCTCACAGCTCAAGCTATCATAGAGCTCCTGTGCTCCCGAAGTGGGTATCTGTCAGCATGATTCCCTTGGCGAGTCACAGGCCACCCATGAGACAATGGGCAGCCCTGTCAGGCGCTCAGAGGGCCGGAGGAGGATGTTCCTGACTCGTGGATGACAGTTCCTGTTTAATGAAGCTGAGGGCAAGGCGAGCACAGGAAGGAACAAGGGAAGTGGGGCAATAGCCTCCTGGGCTCACAGCATCTGTGCGCATGCGTGCGCAAGTGCGTGGGTGCGCGTTTGTGCCCCAACTGGCACGAGCCCCATGGGGCTCCCCTTCGGTCCCTCACTCGGTCTCGTGTTCATCTCTGGAGTCTAAGTCCTCCCTCCATCTTTGTCTCTGTCCTCTCTCAGCTGCCCTCAGTGCCCCAGGTCTCTGCCCCGCCCACAGGAGCAGACAGGGACCTGGCACAGGGCTAGAGGAGCGGGGCCCACAGGATGCCTCGCCCCGGCCGGGAGTGCATGAGCTTGCGCAGCCACTCAATGTACCGGGACACCCTGGTATAGATGCCTGGCTGGCCCACGGCTGCACAGCCTTCACCCCAGCTCACCACGCCTGTCAGGTACCACGTGCCACGGAACTGTGTGGCGTGTGGGCCCCCGCTGTCCCCTTTGCAGGCGTCCTTGCTGCCATCTAAGTAGCCAGCGCAGAACATGTTTTTGGTGATCATCGGTGAGGTGTTCCTCCACTGAGCCTGCTCCAGGCAGTCCTGGTTCATCAGCCGCGGCACCTCGATGGCCATAAGCTCCAGGGCCTTGGCGCCGCGGTCCAGCAGCTGGCCCCAGCCGCTGACGCGGGAGAAGCGGATTTTGCTCAGTGTGCCCTTAGAAAAGCTCGTGTCGGGCAGGCAGAGGGGCACCACATAGTCTGTGAGGTTCACAGGCCGCTGCAGCCGCAGAAGCACGATGTCATGGTCAATCTGGCCTCGGACATACGTGTCTGGGAAGATGACCTGCGCCACCTTCCGCACCTGCTCAGTCCCATCGACCTCACTGAAGTCATGCTCACCTGGGAGGAGCCACCAGTCAGACACGCCCCTCCAAGAGTCTGGCTTCCCACACCTTGGCCTGGGTGGGCTGACAGATGGGGAGGGGGCTGCATCCATGGGGTACCACAGAACTGCTGGGCCTGCAGCTTTTTGGAGCATGGGGGGTACTCGTGGACTGGTGTGGGGGTGGTAAGGAGGCGGGAGCCCTGGGCAGCAGATGTGGCAGGACAGGCAGCTGTACTCCCCAGAGTGTGCCAGGGAGCTGCAGCTGTCTTCTGGGTCTTCACTGGGCAGAGGTGCCATGTGGCTCCCTGGGGCTCTGGGTCCCCTGCCCCCATGGTGGCTGAAGCAGGTAGTCCCAGTGCTGCCCCATCTTCCAAGGGATGCTGGGGGCCACGTCACCGGGACCATTGCCCCTGGCCCAGGGCCTGTCACTCAGGCCTGCCCCTCGTGGGACACAGCAGTACCTACCCAGCACCACTGACAGATTCCTCAAGCTGGGCAGCTTGTCGAAGCAGTGGGCAGCAGACACGATCCAGCTGTCCTCCAGCAGGGAGCCCCCGCAGAGCAGAGCCCCGTTGGATACCAGCATGGCCTGTGTGGGGACACAGAAGCCAGTTGCGTGGCCTCCTGCCTGGGCTGCCAACACAGCTGGCTGGCGCGATGCCTGCCTGGAACTTGGGTCTATGGGACCCTTCCAGGCCAGGTGCCTTGGCTGCATCTCTGGTCCCTCAGGGTCCCTGGGCTCCTGGCCAGGCCTGCAGTCAGAGTCCTGTGCCAGAATGTAGCTGGAGACCCTGGAGTGCTGGGGGCAGTCTGGAGGGGCGGCCTTACCTGCCATGGACACTCCCCTTTGGGGCACTCCCGGCCTCCCACAATCCGGCCTTGGATGCTGCTGTTCTTTCTCTTTTCCAGAAGTGGTATTTTCCCACATGGATATTCAACTGTAAACAGAACCCAGTGAGGGGGGATGTTGATGAGGAGTGACATCTAGGACCCTGAGGCCACTCTTCTTGGACTTCTGGATGCAGGGCCATGCCTTCCCTTTGAGGCTGGGCTTTGGGGGCAGGGCCACCTGAAGGTCCGGGTGGGAGCTGCTGGCCCAGGAGCCCAGAGGGGCTGGTACAGAGGGTCCAGAGCTCTGCACTGATGCTGCGTCTGCCAGTTTTCCAAGAGGAAGGTGTGGGGAAGCGGTGCTGTATTGGAGACCAGATGACCACAACTACTGTGCTCTCTGGACTCCCAGTCCTGTGTCTGCCCATGCACTGTGGTGGCCGGCTGAGTTTCTGGCTTCTGGCCAGGCTAGGCACAGCCTCCTTGTCTTAGGCGTCTCAGTGCCTTTTTTTTTTTTTTTTTTTTTGGCGGAACCAGGGATTGAACTCATGCCCTTGTGCTTGCCAGGGAAGCGCTTATTCCACTGAGCCATCTCCCTGGACCCAGATCTACATTTTTCTGAAGCACTGTGTAGGAAGTGGGGTGCCCAGGAGCCTCACCAAGCTTTCTGGCTGCCTGTGATGCAGGAGCTCTGCCAGGGCCCATCCTGGGTGCTGACTCTGGGCAGGCAGCCCCCCCTCTATGGTCCTCCCACCTTTAATCACGGTGCTCAGTTGGCAGCCAGCCCTGTCCTCTGGTGTTACTGGCACAGTGAGGTGCAGTGGACGGGGACAGTGGCAGCCATCGGGCTCATGAGATAGCATCCTTGAGGAGCTGGTACCTGTGGGCATGCAGGACACTCTGTCTGGCTGCAGCGTGTACCCCTTGTGGCACCTGCAGACACGCGTGTCCCCTGCACGGTCAGTGCAGTACTGCTGGCAGCCACCGTTCTCATTGTCACAGATCAGCTGGGTGCTCCTGTCTGTGGACAGGAAGTGGGTACTGAGAGGGGCCAGAAGCAAGCATCTCCATCCCATCTGCAACCGTGGGCAACAGGGAGGGAGACTCACTTGTCTCACAGTTGCGGCCACTGAAGCCCAGGAGGCAGAAGCAGATGTACAGCTGGTGGTGGTCCTGGCAGGTGCCCCCGTTCTGGCAAGGATTTGAAGCACACTGGTCCCCATCTGAGGGTGAGCTGGTGTGAGTGTGCCAGAGAAGGGTTGGGGGGTCCCTGAATGGCCCTGTGTCTACTCACCTGTGTATGTAGCCCAGAACTGGTTCTGAGGGGGAGGAAGAAGCCACATGAGACATATTCACCAAAGCCACAGTGACAGATCCATAGATGGAGCTCACGCTGGGGGTGAGAGGCCTGGCCTAGGCCCTTCCGCATGGGCTCAGGAGTCAGGTTTTCCCAGGAGAGTCCCTTCTCAGCACTGAGGCCACCAGAGACCAGCTCCCAACTCCGCCTCCTCCATCTGTGACCTGGGACAGGACCCACGTGCTGGGGCCTCCATCTCTCACTGGGTGACTGACTATGCCTACACACAGGGCTGGCAGGAGATGGGGTGGGACAGCCATGGAAGTGCCCTATCAAATGCAGATGGAACTGACTCCTAAGGGAACTTCTGTCCAATTAGGAGTTCACTCACAGGCTGCTGTGAGAATAAAACAGGCGGGGATGTTGGAAATGCTCTTGACACCAAATGGTGTAAGAAAGCAAGGACAGCGCCCTCAGTTCGCCTGGAGGGTGTCATGCTCCCCTCTAACTCATAGTCTGCCTCCTGGTGAGCATGAGGTGAGGTGAGGCATCCGGTAAGTGGGGGTGAGGTGTCCCTGTCACACCTGCAGCCCAGGGCTCCCGCCTCTGTACCGCCCCACACCCAGTCCACACCCCCCCATCACACCTCCCCACCCCCGCATCCTAAAGAGCTGCAGCCCCAGCAGCTGCGCAGTGCCTCCAGGTGCAGCCCCACTCCGCCCATCAGCCCATCAGCCCTTGCAGGTGTGAGAGCTTCCTGGTGAAAGGCTTGCTGCCACTGAGGTGTGATATGAGTCAGAGCTGGTGACAATAAGCTCAAGAGGAAGGGGCAGAGAGCCATGGCCACAGGAAATCCCTCCCACTCCCACTCGCCGGGGTGGGGGTGGGGGGCTGCAATGGCTCTTGAGAGGTTTGTGAAAGATGCCAGAGTTGCTGCGGCCCCAAAGCCCTGTCTCCTCTGCACACCAAGCCACACCTGTGGTGGACACAGCTAAACAGAAGGGCAGAAACGTCTCAAGAATGCTTGAATATTGATCCTTCTGAAGGGAAACCAGAAACAGCCTTGTCCACAGGCTTGCTGGGCTGAGGAAGCAGCGTCTGCGCCCCGAGGTGCTTGTGCACGGCTGCTCAGCACAGCCTTTTCTGTGCAGCGCTCTGCTGCTTGGGCTGCTCTGGATCCTGACGGACTGAGGGGCTGTCCTCACTAGGTGGGAATTTTGAGTTGTGTTTTCTGAAGTAAAAATGAATGAAGTGGTATGGCAGAGAGTAGGCCTGGAGTGGGCCTGGCGGGTGTCCCCAGAAACAGGGAGCGGGGGAGAGGAGGAAACAAAGCCATCCTGAGGGTGAGAGCAACCCTGGCTGGGGCTGCTGTGTGTTCCCTGTGTGCATGAAGCAGCAATTAGTGAGACAAGAGCTGGAGTTCTAAAAGGAAGTAAGGACAGTGCCCCAGATGGAGCCTGCTGAGTCGTGACATTTGCTGAGTGTCCTTGAGCTGTGTAGAACATACCCAGAGTGTGACCAAGGGGACTGCTGGTCCATGGCATGGGGACCCTGCAGGGACACTGTGACTGCTGCAGGGATCAGACTTGCAAAGTGTGTTGTCTCCTACAGGGTAGAGCTCATGTTGCTTGTACAAGGGCCGAAGCTCCTGTAAGCTCTTAGAAGCCCTAGGCTCGTGGGGATCCTACCAGGAGCACCCCCCTGGCTGCTAGGACCTTCTCTTCCTTGCCCTCATCCTACCTCCATGGTCCACGGCTTTGTTCGTCACCCCGGGACACAACACCTGCATCTCTCACAATGAGCGCTCATGACCACAGAAATAGGACAACATAGCCCCTGCTCGCCTGCCCAGCCCACATCCAGGCAGCACTCACCGTCTTCTCAGGGGTCCTGAGGACTTCCCGGGCCTCCTCAAATGAGCAGTGCTCCTCTATGCACTCCCGCTCCAGGGAGCCGGGCCACAGCTCCTCCAGGAACGCGTTGGCACGCCTCTGCCTGTGCAGGACCCCCTGTGCTTCCTCCTGGGTTATGAAGACTGGCAAACAGAAGATCCTGGGAGACACTGGCAGCCTGCTGGCATGGACCCACCCACCCCATCCTGTCCCCCTCAGTGAAGGAAGCCACGCCCCTGAATCATCGAGGACAGCCAGCCACACCAGTTTCTCCTGGAAGCCCCTACGAGATCGGCTCACTCTGAGTGACCTGCTCACATTGGCCTATGCCGCGGGGTATGGTGGGGGTGGGAGGGCACGGGCAGTTTGCCAGCACTCCGCCCTGCCCTGTGGGCTAAGGGCTCTAGAAAAGGGCACCTGGCTGGATCTGAAATGGGATGGGATTCTCACAGATGGCTGTGACGGGTGACAGAGCAGAGCCTGATGTACAAGCACATAGCCAGCTTCTGGCCTGCTAAGCCTCACACTGGGGGAGTTAGCATAAGAAATACTTAAGAGTCATGTACAGCGTCCTTTGGAGTGACTGCTAATGCTGGTTAAAAGTGACCAATGCATGGCACGCAGGCTGCCCCTGACTGTGATGCTCAGGTACACATGTGCCAAGCAGCATGGCCACCCAGGGCCTGGCACCCAGGAGGCTGAGACAGGGGGATTGCCGTGAGATCAAGCCCAGCCTACCCCAAAAGAAGGTGTGATATTGAGCAAAAAAATGATGATAAAAAAGAAAGCACTGCACACTCCCTTTCTTGGGCACAGAGTGTGTGAGCAGAGGGAAACGGGCAAACCTTGTGTGAGATCTGAACTCCTTGCCTCCACCCCACCCAGGTCCCTGTTCTGGGGAGCCAGCTCCCTCTAGCCTCCCCAGTCTGGGCTGTCCTTGTTAGCCCTGGGTGCCCGCTCCACCTCCAGCCCCTCCCTCAGCTCTCATAGTGAGGCTGACCACCAGGAGCAGGTGACCCAGGTCCCCAACCTGCCAAGGAGGGAAGTAAGGCCAGTGTCCCTGAGAGCTCACTCCTGGCTGCCTAGGGTGGCAGGACCCCGGCACCTGAACCCCTGACCTTGTGGATTCTCCAGGCAGAACACCCCAGTAGACACACACAGTGCCTAGAGGAGAGTGTGGAGATGGAGACAGAGGTGGTGACCAGAAGAGCCCTCCATGACAGATGAGCTGTGGGACTGGATATGAGGTGGCCGTGTGGGAAAGGGCTGGGAACAAAGGCAGGCAGAGAGCAGCTGGAGGCCCTTAGCCACCTGTCACCCTGTGCTCTCTGGTTCCAGTGAGGCTCCGAGCTTTCAGTGCGAGTCCTAGTTTTCTCTGAGGCCACTCAGCCTAAGCCGTTGTACCAAGGGCTGATTGGTGTGTCTGCCACAGGCTCTGGGAGCTCCGCTCTGAGCTGCTTCCAGAGTCTCCCCCGTCACAGACAGGCACCAGGGGGGCCTCCCAGCACCTCGAGTGCTCACACGTGTGCTTGTCCTGTGTGTCTGTGGGCTCCCGTCTGCATGTGCGCGGCTGAGCACGTATGGCGTGTGCACGCGCATCTGTGCGCGTGTTCTGGCAGTGCCTGTGCTTGTTGTGTGTCCATGTGCACACACTGGTGTGTTCCTGCTTCTCTGTGTATGTGTGGCTGTGTGTGCAGGTCTTGGGTCCATGGGCGCCTGTGTGCCCATGCGTGGGCACATGCAAGCTCCTGGACAATATTTGTTTTGGAAGGAACAAACAGCAAAGCAAACAGTCAGCAAAAGCTCTCCGTGACAGAAATGTTGGAAACAAGAGTGTGGTGGGTCCCCTGGGCCCACTGTGCAGCCTGCAGACAGTGCCACAGGGCACTCCTGAAAGGACCTACCTGCAGACAGGGTCCCTGGGAGCAGCAGCAGAAAGCAAAGCAGGGTGCAGCCCGGGGAAGCCATGGGGAGTCCGCTGTCCTGGCTGAGAACATCTGCCCGACTGGGGCAGGCGAGCAAAGGGCAAAGGGGTGGGCCGAGCAGGATGCAAGCGCAGCACACAGGCTGAGAGCTGCGCCTGACCCTGCAGAGGCCAGCCGCTGGGTCTAGCACCAGGCCTAACAGGGAGGAAGGATGAGACTGGGGTAAAGAGAGGGTTCTTTTCAAAAAAGGGCATGTGGAGACGTTCTCAGCTCACACATGTGCCCAGCACTTGGTAGACAGGGACAGGGGCTGGGCGACAGACAGTGGCCGGACCCCACAGCCCACAGGGAGGGCACCAAGCAGGGCAGGGTGTCAAGTACCAGTGGAGGTGAGTAGAGGCCCAGGAACACCTGGCTGCCGAGCTGGCACTGCAAGAGGCGTAGCTTCCTGGGATCCTAGAGCCAGCTGTCCCATCTGAGTTGGCAGCCACCATCCCAGTCCCACCCCTTCTCTCTGGCCTGGAGAAAAGGTGGCCTCTCCCACCTGGCTTCCTACAAGTCCTCACAGCAGCTCTGTGCTCTGCGCACGCAGCCAGCCAGACAAGCCCTTCCTTCACAGAATCATCATGCTGTGCTTAGGCCTGCACGGCCCATTTTCTAGCTCCATGAGAACTCTGTTGGGGCCCAGAAGACAGCTCAGAAGCATAAGCACCTGCCTGGCAAGCACAAGGTCCAGGGTTCGATCCCTGGTACTGAAAAACAAAACAAAACGACAACAACAAAAAAACTCCACTGGGATTTAAGCTAAATCACATCTAATTTATGGGAGAGCTAGAGGGGAGAAATGCCTTGGCCAATGTCTAATTGCTCCAGCTATGTGTCCTGCTCCATTTACTTAGGCCTTCTTTTGTGACTGCTAATATTTCATAAGTTTGTCCACAAAATATTGCTTCTTTCAGTATTGATCACTGCACCGCTGCTACTGTATCAGTGTTTAAAGCTGGCAGTCATTGGCTGTGTTAGGGACTCTCTGTGGGCTGCTCCTGAGCCCTTGCAGCTCCAACCCCCGCACACCCTCCTAGACCAGGTGCTCAGGGGAAGGCAGCTCTCAACCCGTGCCTCCCTTCTTTTTCTCGGGAAGCTGCTAGCAATCCCAATGAGCAATCTGGAGTGGTGGAAGCATCTCTGCCTTCCACAAGCCTGAGGACAGTCCTAGGCATTTCAGTGCCTGTGCTTCTTGATGTTAGGGTTCTGCTAGCTGCACTTCTTTAGGTTAGGGAAGGGTTCTGCTCCTCGCTAGACATCAGCAAGAAGGGTCAGTGGAAACTGCATTACTTTTTCCGATCTGCAGAACTGGTGATTCACTTCTGTTAGCTTGTTAGTAGATTATAGCAGCGTGTTTCTGATCGTGTGCCACCCTCCCAGCACTGGGAAAAAGGATTAAAATGTGGTGCTTGGGATTGATCAGAGGCCTCACACATGGGTCTAGCAGTGAGCTGCACCCCAGCCCGTATTTATTTTACATGAAACATTCAGTTGGGCTTTTGGAACTTTTTGCATTTACCTTCATAAACATTACTCTTCTTCCATGAGCTTTGGCAGTTTGGTGTGCTGAGATTAAACTCGATGGTATGGCTCAAAGCTGGATCGGAAACCCTCATGAGCTCCTAGCTGGGCCTTTTGGAGTGAGCTGATCAGGGGGTGCAGAGCTGGCCTGCTCTTGGGAGGTGGTGCCTGGCTGGAGGTGGGGGTCGGCGGGGCCGTGGCCAGGGAGTGCATCTCTTCCCACACCTCCCTGCCTCTGGCTGCTTGCCAGTGCCAGGCCTTTCTGCCATCCTGTTTCTGCCCTGGAGCCAGCCAGCAGTGGCCTGAAGCTGTGGCCAGGGTGCACCTCTTTTCCTTTAATGGGCATGTTGGCATGGCACCTTAGCAATGGGGAAGCAACTGAGATGGAGTTTGGTGCCGGAGAAGTGCCCTGGCTGCTAGGACGCTTCCCGCCGCGTGGTGCAGGAGCCCTTGGAACCGGCTTGTTGCAAATTTTTGGAAAGATTTGTAGATGCCACATAAGAACCCTAGAATACTATAAGCTGAGATTGCCAGGAGACTCTTGCTGGGGGCTCAACAGACCAGAATTTGGATAGAAAAGTAGACGGAAAAGACAAAGATCAGAAGGTCTCCACTCGGCGGAACAAGCAGCGCTTTGCCAGCTGGGCTCCAGGCCATGTGTATTGTTCTCTGGAAGAAAACTTGTCTATACTTTGCTCATGTCTTAAGTCTGTGTAAGAGATTGAGATTAAGGGTGGTAGGCTGATTAATTTGGTTGAAAAATTACAAGATTGTCCATTGTTGCGGCCTGCATACTGCTGGCAGCTTTAGCTATATCCACTCTGAAAAGTAGGACCAAACAACAGAGCAAACTAATTTTAAAAACTTTGCTGGAGGTCAGAAAGGAAGTACCCATAATGTTAGGGCTTATGAAGCTTTGGCCCAGGATAGTTTGACTGCTAAAACAATTAGCATTGAAAAGAAGCCAAGAACTTGGGATTAAGATAGTAGGAAAGATGAGTATATATGAGGAGCCAGGAAAACCGCACCTCATCAGGGCAGCAAGGATACGAAAGTAAGACTGTTTTGACACCCCCAGAGAACCCTACTCAGAATGGGCTGCCTGATGAATTGAGTCAGAGTACGCAGCTATTCAAGCACTCAGAGTCCTCTCCAGCCATTACACAAGGGGCCCACTACTGCGTGAGCTGTTCACAGACCTTCGTGTCATTCGTGTGGTGCTGGTCTTGCAGGCATGCAGAGTGCAAGGGTTGTGAGGTGAGAAAGGCTTCTTCTACCCAGACTTCAGGAGCAGGCCTGGGAGGCCAGGAAGTGTGCTCCTGAGAGGGTGGTGCGTGAAGCCGTGAAGCTGGGAGTTCAGTGAGACCCCAGGAAGTCAGAGATGTGAGGAATCAGGGATCCTGGTGGAGGAAGGCCATGAACAGGGCACAGAACCACCTGGAGAGAGAAGCCATGAGAGCTACACCTGAAATGTAATAGAAATGCGGCCAACTAAGCCCTCTGTAGCTCATGCCTGCCCAAGATATTGAACACGGAGCTACATGGTTTAATGTTTGCCCTGATGGGTTTTGTTTTTGTTCCACTAGTTTCCATCCCCCTTTTCCTCCCATTTAGAAAGAGAAAGTTTACCTTGTACCACAGTATGTAAGCAATGACGCAACTTTCTTTTTAATTTTTACAAGGGCTCACGACTATGGTTTTTTTTTTTTTTTGAACCTTATGAGACTTTGGACTTTTCAGAACTTCTAAAATTGCTAAGACTTTGGTGACTATAAGAGATAGACTAATTGCTTTTTGAGTAGAGAGATATGCATAAGTCTTTCGAGGCCATGGACCAAGGCCAACTTATGTCCAGATGTCCGCATGTGTGCACAGGGGGCCTTTTGGAAGGTGGCGGTCAAGGCTGCTTACAGCTGACTTGCGTTGGCAAGGAGTCTGGCTGGAAAAGGGACCCTTGGGGTGCGGCCCAGCAGTAGCATCTCCCCTCCTGGCTTCTCCCTCCTCTCGGCTTCCCAGCCACCACGGTGAGGAGCTTTCCAAAGCTAGAGCCCCTTGCTCTGTGTGTATGCCCGGGAGCCGGCTCGCAACAGATCGCAACTGTCAGCCACAGTTAGTCTCTCAGCACATTGTGGGTTTGACAAGGAAGTGACAAAGCACTTCCTTCACTAGTGTATGGAGCTGCTTTTCGCTTGTGCAGTTCTGGGGTTAGGTGGTGGGGTATCTTTATGTTCTTTCTGGTAATGCTGCCTGGTATGTTTTGGATAAATTACTGTACTGTGATTTAATTCCTTTGTTACTCATGTATTGACCCAAGTATCTTATTTGTTTTAGGTCAATTTTGACAATTTGACTTTTTAAAGAAGTTTTTCCTATTTGATTTATTTCCCAAGGATTTTTCACTTAGAATTTTTATATGCTGTGAAGTTTCTCATTTTTATCTAAGTTGACCAATTTTACTGGATTTTTACAAGGAAGAAGGTTTTGTTTTTGATTGATTTTGTTTTTACTTTCAATTTTATTTAATTCCTTCTTTACACTTTCTTTGAGTTTTACTGGTTTTTCTTCCTAGCTTCCTAAAATGAGTATCACACTAATGTGATCCTGTAAACTTAGACAAAGTCAGCTGTAAGCGTGAGTCTCAGCACGTGGCAGCTGCAGGTGTCAGTGGACATCTGCCCTACTGGCACTGCCACCCTACCACAGGGTGCTTCTAGATTCCCAAACACCTTTTCATCATCTTGTAAACATTTTGTGTATGTTTCATGTGTACTAGAAAATGGTAAATTGTTTTCTATTTTTTAGGACAAACATATACCAGTTTCCGTGGGGAATGCAAACATCTTGCCCCAGGTGCTGACTCTGGCCTTCTGGGTTCTTCACCTTTTAATTGGTTGCTTACAAGTTTGCAGTTGAGCCGGGCGTGGTGGCGCAGGCCTGTAATCCCAGCACTGGGGAGGCTGAGGCAGGAGGATTGTTGTGAGTTCGAGACCAGCCTGAGCTACAAAGTGAGCTTAAGGCCAGCCTGAACTACATAAGTGAGACCCTGTCTCAAGAAAGACAAAAAAAAAAAAAAAAAACCAAAAAAACAAGTTTGCAGTTGCCACGAAGTTCTTGCCTGCTAACTGCCCTAAGTGCCGTCTCACGTGTTGTTGGCATTTCTGGGCCTCCTTTCCTTGGTTGGTGCTTGCCCAGTCTTTTCGCCTTCCTTCATTCTACATTTCATCTAGTTTTGTTTCAGGGCCTCCCCTGCAGATGTGCGCTGTCCACTGTGCCGTCCAGTAGCCAGCTCACCGCGTGGCTTAGCGTATCAGTCACCCTGCTGTGGCCAGGCAGGTCTGCACCCACTTCTTCATCGCATCTGTGTTTTTCCCTTCCTCCTTCCTTTTTGTCTTCTCATAGATTAAAAAATCTGCTTATCTTATCCAACTTTCTGACCTGAACTTGTCAAGTAAATTGTTCTGCACTGTTCCCCACACACCGTATTTCTGACGCGTACAACTTTGTACTTGTTGGTCCTTCCTACCATCTGATAAAGCTACGGCATGTGAGACGCTTGCCACCAGCCTTCCCCGGCCCCTCAACCCGTCTCTGTCCTGGCTTAGTTTGCATAGACGTTCCACACTCAATGACCCAAGTAACCACTGCTTGGACTTATGGCCGAGCAGCGGCCTTGGGCATACGGCCAGCGCTTGGACTTGCACTCCAACTTGTTATGTGCAGGTCTGCACACATGCTTTCCGAGCCTCTCTGGGTCCCTTGTCCATATGCCTCTGCGGTGTCTGCCAACTGCACAGCACAGTATGGGGACTGTGACCACATGTCACCGTTCGCTGTGAGACTCTGCCGGTGGAAGCCAAGTCATCAGCTGGGGCTTCCTCGGATGCTTTGCTTGTTCTGAATGTTGTTACTTCGACACTATACATGACTCCTCGCGTAGCGATCAGTTCATCTAGCAACTTAGTGCAGGAAGGGAACTGGGCCCTCACTGGGGCCTGACTCTACTGCCCGTACCACGCACGGAAACTACGGGAGTGCAGTGCCAGAGCCCGGCTCTGTCAGAGGCAGACAGCAGGAGGCGCTGACATTTATTCAAACTTCATCCATACAGTAAAGACCTTTGATTTTTAAATTCCATTTACATCCTCAGTAAAAAAAAAAAAAAAGGTAACAGTGAATGAAATGTGACATTTAAAGTGCCATCATGAGGAAGAGACAGACCACAGGAGGGCAGACTCCTGCTGGGATGGAGGAGCTCTGCCTGAGCAACAGCAGGGACAACCACGCTCCACATTGCTTTCCAGATCTGTGTTCGCCAGAAGAAGAGCCGCTGAGTGTCCATGTGTGTTCTGCTGGCTGCAATCCTCTGGGTCTGCCAGCCCTGGTTCTGCACCACGGGAGGCGGGGCGTGAGGCCTTGACCACGGTGGATGGTGCCGCAGGGTGAGGGCACAGGGAGAGGTCTGTAAAGTGACTCTGCTCAGCAGCTTGAGACATAAATACGTCCTTTACATCAGAGCATATGTACACCCGTGAACATATATGCACACATACAAAACTGCCCTGCTGGGCACCGAGTGGTTCAAAAGAAGAGAATCGGCTTCTGAGACACACAAAAAAGGAGGCAAGTGGAAGATCCTCACCCTAGCTCCGCTCCTCTGTGGCTTGGATAGAGATGCCCCTCCCACACCCAGGTCTGCCCTGGTGACGCTGGCCAGCACCCGGCACGCAGACTTCCTGCCAGGAGGTGGCAGGGGCCCGGGTCGGGCGCAGGGGTCCTGCCTGACCCTGGGAGGGCCATGTCCCAAGTGCGGCTGACAGCGTTGGCCACGGAGGCCCTGGAGAAGCTCTGTCTCTACATTTTTCTTTAAAGATACCCTAACTCAATGAAGCTCTTTAAAAAAATTGATAATATCCCCCCTTTTGTACAAAAGAAGGTTAATGTTTTAAATCAGAGCTTAAGTTTTCCTGTGGAAATGAACATGTGCAGGTGGAAGGACCATGTTGGTCTCTTGCTGCCTTCGGGTCTGGAGCTGCCGCCCGGCCTGCTCAGTGCGTGTCCCATCACCTGCGGCACGAGCACCTTGGAGTGCGGAATGAGGGGCCCCAAACCATTCAGTGGCATAAACAGCATGTTTCGATGTGAGCCCCAGTAACAAAAAATAGTTTTATATCAAATACAGTATCAAATTGTCATTTCATGTAAACACAGTGATTCTTGGTAAAGATCTGAGGCCAAAGTACCACCAGAAATGGCCGTGGGATTACCCCTATTTAAAAAAATCAAAGCCTTATAAAAGACGAGAGTCTCAAGCCCTCCACAGGTGTGGTAGTGAGGCCACGCCTGTGCCCGTGGAAGCCAGCCTGAGAGGTTCGGGTGCAGGACAGCTGCTTGGCTGGGCCCCGTGTACTGAGGATTCTCGGCAGACATGTCCCACTGTGTCCACAGCTGATGGGCCCTGCAGCGCTGGGTCCTGCAGCGCTGCCTCTCCCCAGACTAAGCAACCCAAGCAAAAGAAAACCCAGAGACTGTATGCTGGCCCGCAGGCCTTGGAGTACTGCCAGGCGGGCCCTGTGCCTGAAGGTCGCTATGCCTGGAGATCGAAGGGCATGGGGCAGCCCTCACTGCAGCTTGAGGAGTTGCTCAGCACAGCAGACCCTGGGCTCGACTCTGCGGAAGCAGGTGGAGACACGGCTGCGGCCCAGCTCTTTGCTCCCACACCCGGCGCCCTGTCTTCTGTGGGCCGAGGGCCGAGGGCCGAGGGCAGAGCGCAGGCAGGGTCAGCACACAGCGCGGGGCTTACCTGAGCTGCTCAGGCACTGGGCTGAACTGGACTTGCCCAGGAGCACCCCCAGGCTGCTGGCTGGCACCCAGCCCTCCTTGCTGCTGGTCAGGTCCCGAACGTACCTATGAAGGCAGAGTGCACTGTGGGCGTTGTGCGAGCGAGCAGGATGGAGTGTGGTGTGCAGAGGCCTGAGACGGGACTGTGATACGGCTCGGATGCGAGCCGGACGTCACGAGGCGCGAGTGGGCGGGCGTGGCTGAGTGCCGTGGGCATGTGGGAGGCAGGAGTGTGTGAGTGTGTGGGGTGTGAACACGGCTGTGGTGGGCGGGCACCTGTGTGCTCTCTCTTTTTTTTTTTTTGGCGGAACCGGGGATTGAACTCAGGCCCCTGCACTTGCCAGGGAAGCCCTTATTCCACTGAGCCATCTCCCCGGCCCCCTGTGTGCTCTCTTACCAGAGCCCCTCGGCGCCCTCCTCCACCACCTCGACCACATCGCCACTCCTCACGTTGAGGGTGCTGGTCTCCCCCTTCTCCTCATCCATCACAACTGTGTATTTGCCAGGGACCTAGCCAGGGCATGGGACAAAGGTGGGCTCAGCTGCTCAGCAGGGCTGACCCTCAGCACCCAGGCAGGCCGCCTGCTCCCCAAACTGACACCAGCCTCAGAGCCACGAAAGTGCCCACACCGGCTGGGCTTGAGACTTGTGCAGTTGTGTGCAGGGATGCAGTGAAATGACTGCTTACACCAGGAAGCCCTTTCACAGAGCCCCCATGACTGCTACAAAGTAAGCCAGATGGCAACAGGACCAACTGTGTCCCCAGGAGCCCTGCACCGGGCCCTCCGGTTTCCAGCCTGGCCCAGCACTCTGCATGCGCCCCTCCTGTAGCGCTCCCTACCGCAGGTCTAGCTTAGTGGCCACATGGCTGGGATGGAGCCAGGCCCCTTCCATATGGGCCCCCCGGTGGTCTGCTCTCCTGGCGGCTGGCCGCCCTGACCTGGCAAGCTATGACTGAGGCTCTTTGTGCCTGCCTGTGAGAGGAGACTGAGCCCTGTGCTGCCCTGCATCAGCACCAGTGCCGGGGCAGGGCCTGGCCACAGGGAGTGCAGTGGGGGACACCGGGCACGCAGGCATTCCAGCCTCACAGGGCAGCTGTGGGAACGCAGCTAGGGGCCAGGGTGGCCCTTTGGGGGTGACTCACATGGCTCCACCCCAATGCAGCTGGGCCCCTGCTGCCCCTGCCCACCAGCCTCCGCCCCCACTGTCATGCTGCCCTTACACGCAGGGCATGTTACTTGTCATGGGTCCAGTGCCCTCAGCAGGCCCCAACAGAGGGTGCAGAAACTATGTCGGTGTGACCCTAACTCGGGGGCTCACACAGGCAGAGGGCTTCTGCTGCCTCCACAGAAGGAAGGGAGACCCTGTTTCTGTGCAGAATGCATGCAGTAAGGCCCTTCTGTTCCTTAAGAGGCATGGTGCGGCCCAGCACAACATGCAAGCACTTCCTGCTGGGCAGCCTGGGAACCTGCTGGGCCCCAACACAGACACTGCCCACAGACTGGAGCCCATCTGCCCCGAGGCGCAGGCAAGGAGACTTCTGGCGTATCCCCTCCTCGGGGCAGTGCCCCAGTCACCCAGATGGAGCATAGTTACCAGCTTCTTGAGGCCCACTCCGCCATCTTCCTCGGCATCAGATGAGTTGATGGGCTCCTCCGTGCTGGACCAGCCACCGTCATCCTCGGGAGCCTCTAGAGACTGGGAGGTTTTGCTCCAGCCTGGCAGAGGGACAGGTGCCAGTGAGGGACTCCAGGGACAGAGCTGTCATAGGAGACAGGCCCCCAGGCCCAGGCCCCGGACGAAGCCTAAGCTGCAGCCGGCCCTGTCCTTGCCAGGTTCTTCCATCCCAGGGCTTGCACCCGTCCAAGATACCAGTGCATGGTTCTGCCCCGACTGGGTGATCTCAGGGAGGCAGGGGCCCAGAGTCCCTGTTTCCACCCCATCAGTCCCGGGGACAGTGAGCCCCAGGGCCTCCCTGGAGAGCTGGACCCTCACCCGGCCAGGCTGCTGTCCCGTGGGGCCACCATCTGCTCTGTGCCCTGAAGCACTCAGCACAAAGGGAAGGTGCTTTCCATGAACTCTGTGCCGCCAGCACCACCCAGGTTAGCAAAATCTGCCAACTGGGTCCTAGTCAGCCCAGGGCTGCCCGGTAGAGGCTAAGCCACAACGGAGAGCAAAGCCAATCAGTGGGCTGGCCCAGGGACCCACACCCCTGCTTGCCACATGACTTGCAGAAAGCCACACAGGTAGCAGACCCCAGGGCCCCTGTCTTGGCGAGAAGACAGTGTTGTGGCCATGAGGACTGTGTGTGTGTGTGCTTAGTGGCTGAGGCAGCCCACAGGGGTCGTGGCCACACACGCTGGCACCCATGGGCTCATCGTCCCTGTAGCACAGCACCCCCGAGACAGGGGACACAGGTCCTGTCCACCCAAACTGACATGGGGGAATGGGACGTGTCATCGGAGAGTGTCCTCTTCGCTCTCTGTGGGGCAGCAGGCACCTGCCCAGAGGAAGCTGTGCACTGGGACAAAGCAGAGAAGTGTGGACTCGGCCAGTTGCCAGGTCAGCCCTGCTGGCCCAGGCTGTGCCCCACAATTCCACAGGGCCATGTGCGGGGACAGCTCAGGGCCAGGGCAAGAGGAGAAGGTGCCGAGGTGCAGAGCAGACCCTTCTGGACAGTTGCCCCAGGGGAGCCAACCTTGCCCTGCACTTGGTCAGAGGGACAGGCTGGGAGCAGAGGGCCACCCTGGCCTTGGGTCCATGTGCTGGCAGGGTGGCAGGAGGCCAGCGGGAGCTCAGGTTCTCGATGGGTGTGTGGCACAAAAAGTCCTGGAGCTGCCAGCGTGGTGGCCTCCAGCCCTGGGTTGGGGTGTGGTCAGCTCAAGCCAGTGTCACGTGTGAACCCTACAGCACACATGTGTCCGCATCATGCAGCCCACCCTGGTCTTGGCTTCTCACCATGGCCTTGGGACATGGGCAGCTGGTGGCCCACAGGGCTTCCCCATGCAGGGTGCATGGTCTGGTCCTACAGCTGTGTCCTCCAAGAGGGCTGGGCCAGCTGCCGATGTAGGGAATGTGCTGGTCCTGTATGGGACCCGCACCTGCCCTGCAGTCACAAGGGCCCCTGCTCCTGGCCCGAGGACCTATGTGCATCCCACTAGGTGACCCTCCTGACTGGCAACAGAGGCTGAGTCACGCTACCTCGCAAACCAAAGGGAGTCGGATCGCTCTTTACTTCATGCCGTTTAGCTTTTTTGTCAGGACTGGTAGGAGAAGCTGCAGGAGGAGGAAAGGCAGAAACGTCACAGGAGAGAGGAGAGGACAGAGGAGAGGCAAAGAGATGCTGTGGCGCTCAGATGAGATGGCCGCAGGGTCGCTGGGGGCTGGAGAGGCCACAAGTGGCGACGGCAGGGGTCGCCCTGGACGCCTCCCTGCTGTTAGTGAGGGCACAGAGGTGGCACCATAGCTTGTTCCTTTCAAGAGGCCAATTTAAAGCGTTTTATAAACTGGGAAAAGAAAATCCCAATTCTCTAGTCAGGTCCACTACGGAAGAGGCAGGGGAGGAGCCCTAGGACCCACACTCCAGTGCTGGCTCCAGGCCTCAGCTACCAGGGACAGTGCAGGTGACCCGCCAGTCCCACCTCAGCCACAAGGCTCCCTCTGCCAGCCTCTCAACAGCAGACACCAGGCAAAGCCCGTGGGTCCAGAGAAAGGAATGGAGACAGGCAGGGAAGGCAGAGGCAGTGAACAGACAGAAAAGCGACCATGGTGTGGTTTCTGAGTAGGCCCTGCGCTCACGGCGGCCATCACAGGAGTCCCTAAAGGATGACCACAGTGTCCTGTGACACCGGTCAGCTAGAGAATGTGGTGGGAGACGGCTGGAGGCTGCACAGGATGACGGACAGTGGCTGGCACGGGTGGCCCCACGCCTCGAGCTGTGCGCTTTACCTTTCTGCCCTTTGAGGTTTGCAAAGCCCTGCAGGGTGAAGCGCTTTCTGGACAGCGCTGAGCTCTCAGAGGCAGAGCTAGAGACCGAGTCATCTAGGAGGGAGACAGAGACAAAGCCTGTGGGGGCCCGCCTGGGGCGCAGGCACAGGGTGAGCCCAGGCTCAGCATCCAGGCAGGTGGCTCAGCTCTGGGGCCTGCAGTCACAGCCGCACCCACCTTTGCCTTTCTCAGGGGGCTTGGACAGGGTGGCGCTCACATATCCCTCCAGGTTCAGGGAGTCAGTCTTCCTCTCCTCCAGCTTTTTGATGTTTCTTGTGTTCCCTCTTGAGGGACTGGAGACATCAGGTGCAACAGAAAACAGACAGCACAAGGCTGATGGGCTTCGCATCCCTGAAGCAGTCCTGTTCCCCTGCCCCCCAGGACATTTTGCACCAAGGCGAAGGGCTGAAAGAGACAGGAAGCCACCTTTCCGCGGTTTAGTGCTCAGGCTCCACCCCTCTTCCACAAGTGGTAAAGAAAAGGGAGTTAACACACCACGAGCTATAACGAAGGCTGAGGGCGAGTTACGTGTAGACCAATGGGGCCATCATGGCAAAGGACATAAATCAGACACAGAAGCTTAAGTGTCACATGGCTTCTCATATACAAAACCCCATGACAGGAATAAAGAACAAGACAAAAGATGCTAGGAAACAGGAAGACAGATCTTTTGCAAACAGGAAGGGGCCTAGGGAGGGAGGGAGGAACAACAGAAAGAAGGCGGGCCAGGAGAGAATCACGGAGCTGTGCTGTGCCTGTGCAGCTGTGGCCCACGTGGCATGTGGGCTGATACGCATAAAAACTCAAGGAAACTCAAGGAAATAGGAGAATGAAGGGGGAGGAATGAGCAAAAGAATCACAAAGAGGAGAAGACAGAGGGAGGCCGCAACGGAGAGCGCATTTGGACTGAGCCCATAGGTGCTGGCCAGAGCCCAGCACCAGCTCATGCCACCCCTAAGCTGGTGGTTACCTGTCCCTGGGATTGTGCAGTGTGTGCCACCCACATGCCTCTCTTCCCACCCTACCCAGGGGTCTTTCCATACTCGTGTTGGCAGGGGTGGTCCATGGACCTTGGGGTGGTGCCAGGGACCTATGAGTCCCACAGAACAGGCATGGGGAGAATTCAGACAGCAGCCGGCAGCCCTGTGGTAGCAGAGCCCGGCACATGCACAGCCCACGGGTCCCAGCTGTGGCTCACCTGGAGCTGGCCAGTGAGGGCAGCGGAAGGCTGTGTGAGTGCTCCAGGGCTCGATGCTGGCTGGCCTCTGCAAGAGAAATGATGGGCTATTAGCAGTGCCACCCAGCACTGCACCATCTAACCCGGGGCCTCTGGAGCGCACGCCACAGTGCATGACACCCTCACTCACCCCGGCAGGCTTGCAGCTGGCTGGTCAGCACCTTCCGGATCTCACTCACCCACGCAGCTTTGATTTCAGGGGTCGGTGCCTATGCCCGAAAGAAACACCAGGAGTTGGCACACAAGTTCCCTGCTGAACTGTGCCCAGAGACCATCCCCCAGCTCTGTAGTCCTCTCCCAAGAAAGCAGATGCGCTGGGAAAGCCCGTGGCTGTGGGGCTGTTGGGTGGTGCATGGGAAAGCCCTTAACGGGAGCTCGTGCCAGCATGCCCGCCTGTCCCGGCCCTGCCTGTGTGAGCGCAGGGACCTGGTCTACAGAGCTCCTACACTCGCCAGCTCCACTGCAGGCCAGCATCCTGCCTCTAGATAGCATGGTCCCAGGCCCCAAGACAGACCCGCCCCGGGGCCTGAGGCCTGGACACCGGCGGCAGGGCGGGTGGTGGCCCTACCTGGATGATGTACACCTCCTCCCTCGAGTTGTACCAGATCTCAAACTTCTTGGCGTCACCCTTCACATTCTCCGTGATTCCAACGGCGGTCATCTGGCAAGAGTGGGATGGGGAGACAGACATCACACATGGGACCTCTACCCATGGGGCACATGGCAGCACAAGGGAGGGCGGTGAGGCTGGCCAGACTGCTGGAGGCCCTGCCCCTGGCCAGAAGCCAGGGCGGGAGTGGGGGCACGTCCCAGCTCCGGCCCCTCCTGGACCCGCCAGTGCACTCACATTCAGGGACTGCTTGTAGCTGTAGGATGGTGCCTTCTCGTAGCCCTCCCCACTCTCCTCCCTCTTCTTGCAGAAGAGCACGGCCTTCTCGTGCAGGAAGAGGTGCCGCTGCATGGGTTTGAACCGTGCCAACTCCTTCACCTTCGTGTGGCCCTTTTTGTGGTCTGTCCATACGCTGAATGAGCCCTGCATCAGCAGCTTGCCCAGATCGCCCAGGTTGCCCTGGAACACAGTGTACGCATGTGGGATGAGGGGCAGGGTGGGTCCTTGGCAAGGCGGAAGGGAGGCCTGGGGGTGGGACCCTGGGGATGTGTGACAATGCATGGCGTCTCGCACACTCCCCAGCACGAGTACTGCTGAGCTCCGGGCCTCAGTGCTGGTCACCAGTGAAAATGGCTCCGCTCACAGGTGAAGCCACCACGGCCGAAGGCCACGGAAGGGACACACATGAGGCCTCTGTGCTGCACACCTGACTGGACAGAAACCCAAAACTGCTGAACAGCCAGGTCCAGTCCCAAACACAGAACCAGTGCCGAGTGGACACGTGGAGACCAAAGAGCCGGCGGGCGGCCCGACACAAGCTCGCAAGGGAGGAAGCGGAAATCTGCACCATGGTGCTGGCTGCCCACCACCTACCCGTAACCGGGACGCAGGGCAGAGAGGCTCATCTGCTCTCCAGGGACAGAAAAGGGAGAGGTGCCTGGCTGTCCCCACGCGAGGGTGAGATCCACGGCCACAGGCACAGTGTGGTCCCCCAGCGATGATGCGAAGGGAGCAGGAAGAGACGAGGCTTGCCCAGGGTGAGAAGGGTGGGCGCCTGCGCCCCGGCTGGCACTTACATCATAGCCAGTGATGGCGATGAGGTGCATGGAGTCGTTCACAGCCTTGAGGATGCCCAGGATGGAGCTGAGCGCCTCCTGCAGGTCCTCAGCACCCTCGCAGTTCCGGCTGTACTTCAGCATCTCCTGAGGGTGAAGAGGAGACAAAATATGTGTCATGCATGAACGCGTCCCCACGGAGCACCAGCTCTCCCAGAGATGTAGGTCTGGTCCCTCAGGATGGACCCCAGGACACACGGTGTGGCTCCCCTGCCAGGTGGCTGGCTACCCATGCCTGCAGCTGGCTGACGGACAGACAGATGGATGAAGGGACAGTGGGAGCCGCAGGCCAATGGCGGCTCAGCTCAGCAGGTAAAGGCCCAGAACCCGCAACCTCCTGCTCCAGGGTGGAGATGCAAGCTGTTTCCGCCTAACCAGGCAAACAAAAAGAAGGGGTTGGCTCACATCTCCCTACTCCTCCCAAGGGGCCTCAGGACATGGGGCACAGCTGTCTGGAGGGGCCACATTGCTGAAGATGAGCAGGAGTCTAAGGCAGGACATGTCTGGCTGCTCCCCTGCGTCCTACACGCTAAGGAGGCCAAGGCACAGCAGGGCACAGCCAGGTGGCAGAGCACGGTGCCCACCTTGAGCAGCAGCTGGTACTTGGTGATCCGCTGCACCGGCTTCAGCAGGTAGGAGTCCAGGCTCAGCTTGTGGTCCAGCTTCCGCTGGCACTCCTGGAGCAGAGGGCCGCAGCTTAGGCCTTGCCGGGGTCTCTGTCACAGGGTCGCTGGGGGAGTGACAGGGGAGGGCAGGTACCTGGAAGAAGGGGCAGTCGGAGCACTGTCTCCACAGGCTCTCAGAGCGTGGCTTGTTCTGGCAGTACTTCTCATAGATCTGGAAGTCCTCCATCTGCAGGGCAGCAGGGACAGATGTGTCACAGCTGGCTCACAGAGTCCCTCACTGCACCACTGGGACGCTGCTGCATGCCTTCTTTCAGAGGTGGTTTACAGCAGTATCTGATCATGTTTTTCAATAAAACCCCAGGGCTGGGCTGGGGAGATGGCTCAGTGGAATATGCACTCTCCTGACAAGCACAAGGCCCTGAGCTCAATCCCTGGTTCTGCCAAAAAAACCCAAACAAACAAAAAAACAAAAAAAAAAAAAAAAAAAAAAAAAAAAAAAAAAAAAAAAAAAAAAAAAAAAAAAAGAAAAGAAATAAACCCCTGGGTAGCTTTGCAAATTATATAGAAAATTCTGTAAAAAACAAACTTGAACTTATATGAGATGAAATTGCCCCTGTGCACCTCTGACTTTAGGGTAACTAGGGTGACTTGAGGGTCTAGATGGCTTCAGGGTGCAGAAGGTTCTAGAGTGTGCACGGCTCCCAAGTACACAGGGTTTTTTATTTTTTTTTTTTGTATACAGGGTCTGGAGTGCAGGCAGCTCTAAGGTGCAAGGGCTTGGGGGAGCAGGTGGTTTGGGGAGCAGAAGGCCGTGTGGCATGGGTGGTTTCAGGGTGCAGGCATCTCTGCGGCACCAGTGGTTCCCAGGAGGCACTGATACCCTTTGGCCTGGCCCATTTTAGTGAGGTCCCAGCCCTGGCTCCCACCCCATCCCCTACCAGTCCCACAGCCCCTGGACCTGCCTTTGGCCCTTGAGCTGTTCCCAGCCAGCCCTGCCTCAGCCCTGAGCCCAAAGTTTCAAGGCGGCCATCGAAGCCTAGCACAGGGCTGGGTGGCCTTGGATGCCGCTGGTGACCATGGCCATGTCCTGTGACCCCAGAGCCAGCAAACCAGAGTGCCTCAGGGTGGAGCTGCTGAGCCCAACACTGCGGCAGCTGCACTCGACCAGCTCCCTCCACCCTCGCACACATGCTCACTTCACTACCCAGGCCTCTCATCTAAGAACCAGCTCCACACAGACCAGCAGACTCTCTACTCCACAGAGCCTCCAGGCTAACTGGTTCCCATGGAGACCCACAGTGGTGGCTCCCGACAGCAACAGCATGGGGCCGGCCCTCCAGCCAGAGCAGAGCAGTGCTGCCCCGCCCTCAGCCGCACCAGGACACCCAAGGCGGCCCTTCCTTCTCTGCCTTCCCTGGTGCTAGGCTTCCGTTCTTTGTTTCTGAGGCCACTTGCTGGTTCTGCTCCTGAGGGCTGCCTTTCCCCAGTGCCAAGCTTCTGGCTCGTAGTACCAACACGGCAGGAGCTGGGGCCTCTCCTGCTCAAGCTCCGGGTAAGCCTCCCCTGAGAATCTGTGTCATGAGGGAGCAGGTGCTGGCCAGCCAGGGAGGAAACGAGGCTCAGAGTTGTCACATCATCCGTGTTTTCCAGCAAGTTGGGGGGCACAGCAGGGCAGGATCAAGACAGAAACAAACTTGGAGAAACTTGAACCCTGGACGCGAACGTTCTGTCCTCCTGAAGCTCCCGTCCTCTAGCTTCTGTCTTTCTGCAGCTAGCTCTCTAAAGAGCTCTGTCCTTTTCCCCCCTCCAGAAGCATCAGTCAACTACATCAGAGACGCATGCATGTGGCAGGTCAGGGGGTGGAGGGGCCATGCAAGGCATCCAAGGTTTTGGGTACTCAGGAGCCTTGGGGAGAAGTGGGCAGCGGCTGCTGGGGGAGCGTACCCGCTCCAGGAAGCAGCGTCCCACCAGCTCCGGGCAGTCAATGCAGTTCTCCAGCTCCCGCAGGAAGATCCTATAGAGAAAAGTCTGCACTGAGCTGCGGAGAAAAACACCAGCACCCAAGGACACCACTTTCTAGGGGCCCTGTGTGCTCTACTCTGGACAGTCTTAGAGACCAGGTGACAGTGCCAGCCTGATGACCAAGGACCCTGCACCCCACACGTGACTTGGACACTGCACACCACATGTGAGCAGCCCAGCTGTTTCCCTGTTTGGGGTGTTGCATTCACATAGGAGTTGAAACTGCCTTGGCATTGGGACACAGATGGAGCAAGACAAAGACATGGGACAAGAGGTCCTCGTGTCTCTGAGAGGCAGCGTAAGCCCAGGGCCCAGGGCTGGATGGCCCCTCACATTCTGACTGGCGTCTGTCCTGGAAGGGTCATTCTGCACTAAGAGCTGCTGGGAGCTATGCCTCAGCCTCAGGTTGCTACAGAGTGTCCTGCACATCCCGTGGGCAGGGACAAGTCCTGGGTCATTGGTGTGCGCAAGCACCAGCCTCTCTCCTCCCACCACTCTGGGGCAGGCCACCCTTCCTTGCTCCCCATCCCTTCCCCACCCCCACCAGCTACTGCAAATCCTTGGGAGGCAATAAATTGCAAAGAGGAGCTGAGAATTGATACCCAGGCCAACTATACTGGGTCTAGAGAGACAACCCTCCAGCTCTTTGGGGACACAGGGAAGGAGCCTCTGGCCTGCTGTCCCTTCCAAGAGCAGGCTGCTTGGGGAACAGAGCTGGCCAGGCAGTGTAGACCCTGGGGCCCCAAGACGCCAAAGGTGTACCCTTGGAGGGCAGCAAGGACAGATGGGCCTGCTGCTCCTGCTTCCCAGCACCTGAGTCTAGGACTTGGCCGCACGGGCAGTGCATCAAGGCCAAGAGCCACACGGGCGTTCCTGGCACCTGCCATGCATCCGTGGCTCCGAGTTTTTGCCCACCTCCACCCCCCAAGCAGAACCGGGGCAGTGGCACTGGCCCACGGCAGTGAGATCCAGCTGTGAGGTGCCCAAGGCCCTACCTGTTGTGGAAGTGGTAGATCTCTTCCATGTTCCCAAACAGCACACTCTTCTTGCTGTGCAGACCCGTGGAGATGAGGTGGGCCATCAGGGGGTTGTCCATCTCAGCAGCATAGCCCTGTGGGACAGGGCAGCAGTCGCCTGGGGCTCCTGCCCACAGCTGAGACATGAAGCCCAGGCAAGCAGAGGCCAAGAAGCAGTTGCCACAGAACTGTAATATTGGACACTGGGGGCCAGAGGCACCATCTGTCTCACCCTTATAAGCAAGTCCACTCCTGTTTACTCAAGACCAGCTCTGTGACTGGGCACCAGGGCATGGGGACAGAGCCATAAATGCTCGCCTCTATGGGGGAGGATGAAGGCTGCCTGCTTTCCTTGTGATCTTTTATCCAGCATCAGGGATGGGTCTCACCTAGACACTGGCATGGGTGAGCCTTGGGCGGTGGCCACCAGCCACTGGTCACCCTGAGGGTGAGGCACGCACGGGCCCCTCCGCAGCCACCCAGCCTGGCTCGGGACTTTCCACCCATGCGGCTGTGCTGTGGTGGCTTCTCTGCCCAGACTCCCTGCAGTGTACGAGCTGGCTGGGAGTGGGCAGCGCTGTGTCTGCAGAAGCCCCACCTCGCGCAGGTCTCCCTTAAGGGTGTCCCTCGCCTGTGAGGGACAGCTGAATCCCCCCAAGAGTCCACGTGCCTTCTGGGGCACACGGACACTCATCTCTAAGCAGCAGCTTAGCGCCTCCTGGGGTGGTCCTGCTCCCCACGCCTCACCTCCAGCACGCAGAGCAGCTCTTCCACGTAGGCCCGTTCTGTGTCCAGGAGTTCATTCATCACGTGCCTGGGGTGGGATGGAGATGAGGAGAGGCAGCTGGGTGCAAGTCTGGGGGTCCCGTGGGCCCAGAGCTAGAGACCTGCCCAGCATGTGTGTCTGCCATGGGCCTCACAGCCCCAGCTGGGCTACCTCGCTGCACCTTCCGGGTGCAGCCCCGCCAGTCCCCTGCTCCTCGATCCCTGTGCTAGGAGCTGCTTCCCCACAGCCACACCCACCATGGGCTCCTGGCCTGAGACTCTGGCTCATTTGTCTAATGCACAAGGCTTGAGGGTCTCACCCTACACAGGAAGGGGCCTGCAGGAGCAGCCCGAGGCTCGCTCAGGACCAGGAGCCCATGGACTGGAGGCTGCACTCTGTGAACCACAGCCTGCGTTCTGTTCAGAAGCTTCTCCAGTATCCGCCTCCTCCTGGTCAGCACCTGATAGAACCTGCCTGTCTAACCACAGATCTGCTCCCAGATCTGCCTCAAGGGACAGCACCATGGCTGCTGAGCACCGCTGGAAAGGGCTGTGGTGTACAGCAAAGCCGGATACACCTTCTCCACCCCAACTGCAGAGCGATGACAGTAAAAGGCCTGGGGTCCAGGTGTCTGCTGGCGTTATGTGCAGGGCAGACAGGAAGGGCATGGTGCTGGAGAAGCCCTGGGACTGGGCTGCCCTATGCATAGGTCCATCCCAGGTCCCTTCTGTCCAGATGACGTGGAGACCTAGGTTCTGGCTGCAGCCTCTTTCCCTGCCTACCTCCCGTGCCGCTGTACCTGGGCACAGTCTGCCCTCGGCCAGGCGGGACTGAGCAAGACAGCAGCTACTCTTCAGCATACCTGGGTAGGGTACCTGGGCTCCTAGAGAGCAGAAGAGCCACTGCCCCGCAATGCACTGGCCACATGTGGACTTGGAGGACAGTGCTGGCCCTTGGTGGCCCTGACTAATGGTGGTGGCTTGTGAGAATGACAGTAGCAGGCAGAAGACCGTGTGTCCTGTGGCTGTCCCTAGCCCTACTCTGGCCTGGCCAAAATCTGGGCCTAGAGCTGTGCCCCGTGGCTGGGTTCAAGAGGCACATGAGATCATCTGGGATAGGAGATGTCAGCTGCCCACATCCTGGTGTGCATACTGGTCCAGCTGTGCTCCCAAGACCACCCCATGGCTTTGCTCACTTGCTGCCCACAAGCTTTCAAGAGGTGGAAAAGTGGACACTATCCCTGAGAGAAGTGGATCACGTGGACAGCAAGGGGACAACAGCCAAGAGAGACCTGGGGGGGGGGCAGCTCAGCCAGAGGTGGGCGGACAGGCAAGGGTCTCAGCAGCCAGACAGGACTGGACGGAGTCTGGGGCATCCCTGAACATGGCCAGGTCTGCCTTTGTAATGAGGGCAGCCTCCTTTGGAGAGGTGACCAGGGCCCATTAGGATTTAGCAGTGTGGCCAGTCACTGCAGCCCAGTGAATCTGTGCTTGCACTGGTGTGTGCCACCACCCACGTCTGTCCCAGCGCTGCACACAAGGTAAAGGCACCCAGCTGCCTGCATAGGCTCCCAGCTTCCCAGGGCCTCAGGGCCTCAGGCCGGATCCAGGTGACCGGGATGGTGCCCACCTGCGCAGAATGGCCAGACTCTCCTCCTCCTCCCCCGTGGAGCTGCCACGGCCCTGCCGGCTCTCACTAGCTTCACTCTGTGGGAGAAGGGCACATGGCATGTCGACTCAAATCTGAGCCGCAGCACGAGAGGCAGAAATGAGGCACCATCCCTTGGGGGACAGTCCCAAGGAGATGTCTCTAGGGGGTCTGGCAGTCTGGAGTCGCCAGCTCCTGCCCAGGGATGATCCTGAGGATGGGTGCACCCTTGGGATCTGCATGCCCTGAGGTGGGCCTTGAAGAGCCCCACAGAGGGCACAGGAAGCAGTGGCAGCGAAGCTGAGGCCTGTGAGGTCGTGGCGGCAGGCGGCCTCACCTGGGCCCTGCGGTATGGTCCCCGCCGCAGCGCGCTGCCCTCAGAGCCCGAGTTCTCAGGTCCGCGCCGGGCGCCTAGTTTGGAGGAAGGTAGGAAGGGTGTTAGTTCTGCCTGAGCAGGAGACATGAGCTTTTCTCAGCTGTCTGATGAAGATGCAGAAGGCCCAGAGAAGAGAGGAAAGGAAGTGGCCGTGTAGAGGTGAGAGATGCCGGGGACAGGGAGGGTGGGGATCTCAGCATCGGCTGAAGGGGCAGGGGGTGGGACTGGGTGGGGCACAGCCACATGCTTGGAGCCCCCTCACAGGTGGAGGAGTGGCCTCAAGTCCCAGAGGCTACAGGTTCTCAACACTTGTGAGTGTCATTTGCCAAAAGCCAGGGTGCATGCTGACAGTCCCAAGCCCAGCGAGCCCTTGAGTTCCGGGAAGGAAACCCGTCGAGGAAGAGACAGGAAGTTCTCTGGGGACAGGAACTTCAGAAATGTGTGGTGGCCTGGCCTGGCAGGGGCACAAGGAGCAGGGCCAGGAAAGGAGGGTTGTGGAGCCCCGGTGGGTACAGGGGTTAGGAGGACACAGGTTGGTCATGGTGGGCAGCCAGGAAGGCCTGAGCGGGCCAGGGTGAAAAGGGTACTATAGCTGCAGCATGGAGCTTGGTGGGCAGGGATAAGTGTGAAATGGCCTAGGAGCACAGCACGTCCCAGAGGACAGGACCCAGCTCTGCCTTCGCCCAGCACGAGCACAGGGTGACCCGAGTCCAGCATGGGCTGCAGCAGCTCTGGGCACACACTGCCAGCTGTTGGCTGTGTGGGGGCTGGCAAGGAAGAGGTAGGCATGTGGGGGACACTGCCTATGTGGTGCCCACCACAGGCACCCAGCTCTCTGGCCAGGGCTGCCGCACACACCTGGGGATGGGCAGGGTGACTTTGTGAGCGCTTCTGGCCTGGGGGCCACTGGCTGCACAGGCCGGGTCTGCTTGGCTGCCAGCTTCTTGAGGCTCGCCTGCCTGCGGTGGAACATCTCCTGCATGCTCTCCTGCTTCTGGAAGACCTTCTGCACATGCTCCTGGAAGAAGGAAGAGACACATTGCATCAACCCCCTCACCAAGGGTACCCTGGCCTGTGCAGGAGGTGCCACAGCACGCAGCTCTGCTGCCTGGGCCCCTACACAGTGTCCTGTGCAGCTCTGGCCACAGTGGAGGGGCTGGGCAAGGGGGTGTGGCCTCAGGACTTAGGGCAGCGGTCTCAGGTGGACCAAATGTCTCCCTGGGGTCACGGGGGTAGGGAGTGAAAAGAGCCCTGTTTCGGCTCAGGGTCAAGAGGCCTTGGGTGTGATGAGGGCCCTGGGCAGCCCCTCCCAGCAAGTGACTCCCCACAGTCCAGAGCGCCCAGGCTGCTGGGAGCCCCAGCTGGCATTACCATGAGGTCCGGGTTGAGGATGGATTCATATTCCTTATAGATCTTATTGAGCTCCTGGATCTTGTGCTCCCCACCAGTCTCCAGAAACCTCTCAATCTCCTGCAGAGCTGCCTCAGCGCCATCCTGGGACTGGCACTTGTCCACAGGCTGTGAGGCCAGCAGGTAGATGCCCTCGTCGCACCACTTCATGGACTAGAAGCAGAGTGCTGGGGTCAGAGCCTGCTCCTTGGGCACCTTCCCAGGGTGCTGCCCTCCTCCTGCCATGCTCACGTCACACCATCTGCCCTGACACATTTTCAGGAGAAATCTAAAGTACTGGTTTATCCTTCACATCTCTGCCTCAAATCCAGGGCGCTCCCTGGGGTGCAGCAGGCACTCCAGGACTGGATTCTTCTGAGTGGCAGAGGGGGACAAGGAACAAACCAGGATGCTAAGTCTCTGGTCCCCTGGCAGAAATCACTGTTGTGGCAATGAATTCTCAGAGGAAGAAGAGCCCCTCAGGACTGGATCTTCCAGGTGGACAGAAAGAGGGTCACAGGGAAGGGCGGAGGCCACCCGGAGGTCGCTGCAGCCCAGCGACAGAGCTGTCCCTGGATTTGCCCACGGGTGCCAGGCCGAGGGGCTCCCTACCATCTCCAGAAGGCTGTGCAGCTCCAGGGCCTTGCTGAGCAGGCCCCGCCGCCTGCTGACTTCCGAGGAGAACTGGTCACAGAGGTGCCGCAGCTCCTCACACTTGGGGCGGATGGAGTCCACGGCGTAGTGCTTGTTGTCGATGAGCCCCTCGCCCTCCAGGGCCAGGGCGCGGGCCCTCTCCACAGCCAGCTGCAGACACAGGAAAGTGGGCTTGGGTGTCCTTGGCAGAGGCACCTGATCCTCTGGGATGTTGGACCCAGGGTGCAGGGAAGACAGTGCTGTTTACAACTGTGGTCAGCCGAGTGTCCCTCACCCCAAAGCTCCTCTAGGGCCAGAGTTCCTGGGGGTCTGGGGGCAATGGGAGCCACCCTGCCCAAGGACACTTCACTGGACAGGGAAAGAATCAGCGGATAACCGCAGCCCTGTGCCAGAGGCGTGCTCGAGGGCAGGCTTTGTGCCTGTGGCCTCAGTGGCGTGGGTTGCAGTCCCCCTGCCGTGCCCCTCCTCACGCTGGACTTCTCCTCAAAGCTGGCCAGGTCCTTCAGCAGGTGCTCCACGTGTGCCAGGCTGTTTCCAACATCTGTGAAGGTTGCTATCTTCTGGGACACCATATCCAAGGCAGCTTTGACCTGGAACAGAGGAGGCCAAGCCTGGGCTGGACGGGGCAGGCTACAGCCAGACTGAGAGTGGTGCCTGCCACTG
Organism: Ctenomys sociabilis; assembly: GCA_004027165.1. NCBI lineage: Eukaryota > Metazoa > Chordata > Mammalia > Rodentia > Ctenomyidae > Ctenomys > Ctenomys sociabilis. Next base: position 220,346 of record PVKA01000070.1, read on the forward strand.
AGGACCGCCGGCCCGAGTGGCTGGTCCTCGGGGTCAGCCTGCTACCCACTCACAGGGTCACCTGGAAGCCAAAGGGACAGCAACAGGCTGCATAGGGGTGCGGTGCAACACCCCACCAGGTCTTGGCTTGGGTGGGGAGTTCTAGGGCGCCTTCTCTTCCAGCTCCAGACTACCCCCAAATATCCTGTTTGCATGGCATTGGCAAAAAGACAAAGGGTTTCATAGTCTTTTTTGTTTTGTTTTTAATTTTGAGATAGAGTCTTACTAAATGGCTAAATTGCCCACGCTGGCCTTGAACTTTCAATCCTCCTGCCTCACCTTCCCAGAGTGCTGGGATTACAATTATGTACTTAGCTTCACAATTTTAAAAACAATGACAGCTTATCACTTTAGATAGGAAAGCTTTTGCTTTCTTATTAGACATTGCCTGAGAGTGAGCTTGTACAGACCTCGGCTACTGTGGGACTGTGGCTCCGACAGCCGGGGGCTGGGATGAGACGCGTGCGTGCCTGACCCACAGGTGGCACAGGGCCCAGACTCGCTGCCCCGGGGCTTCTAGGCTGTGATGGTAGAAGCAAACTGCGGGTGCTGGTGTGGTTCTGAGCTCAGGCAGGAGCATACTGATGGCACCCTGGCCTTAGCGGGGCAGGCAGGTGGGCATGGGAAGCTCCCTCTGGACTCTGGAGTGTGTGCTACACGTAATGCCAAGTGACGTAATGGGGTGCAGAGTAAGTTGTAACACAACATCCAGAGCAGTCCTGAAAAAACCTGCACCATGAGATGAATCCAAAAAACACTATGATTTAGTGAAAAGCAAGTTCTGGAAAATGTTTAATTAACCACAGAAAGGCAGGAAAAAGAAAACAGATTGAGGGAAAAAAAATGGAATGAAAAGAGTACTCCAGATCAAATGCAGCCTAAAGTCCTGGTGTTCAGTATGTACAGCCCAACACACCGATTCCCAGACAGCACGGCCAGTGGGCTTTGCACATCCTGGCCCAGCGACTCTGCAGGCCAGCAGCCCACTGCAGATAGCAGGGTGGGTGGGAAGCCAGAGTACACGGTTTGTGCCTAGTCGGCTGGTGTGGGCCTGTCCCCAGGCCTGTGCTCAGGGCTCAGTACCTGAGGCAGCAGTGCTGACTAAGTCTCGAGAACCAGAGCACACCTGCCAGACGGGAGCGTGGACCAGCACAGAGACCACGAGCTTGGTGCATGTGGGGCTGGTCGCGTGGGCATCACTCGGATGCCAGCACATCTATGCTCGAGGCACAACCCAAGTATACCTGGTCCTCAAGGGAGGGGTTCAGTGTGTCCCTGGGAGCATGGATCTGCCACATGAAAGAAACTCCCACACGCAGGCCTAGGAGAACCCCAGGAGCCACTCGGACGGCTCCACTCCACGACCCCCTCCATGCACAGTGCAGCGTACACCACAGCCAGCCAGAGGGGAGAGCTGTGTGGGCCTGGGCTGTGGCCACATGTCTTGTTACCTTTGTGGGGCACCGGGCAGGGTACAGATCCCCTGCTCATTATTTTTCATAGCTGTTCTGGACCTATGATGATCTATGTCTAAGTAAAATGCTTAACTTCAAAAATGTCACCTGTCTGAAGAGACCTCTGCAGTTCAGAGGGAAGCAAGCTACAAGCATCATTTTCTGCAGGTGCCAAGCTGCGGAGATGGGTCCTGTGCAGGCCCCTCTTCACAGAGGCCCTGCCCCCAAACCAAGGCCCCACCCCACTCCATTCAGCTCTGCCCCGCCCCTGATGCCAAGGCCCTGCCTTCCTGCAGCAGACTTGAGGGCCAGCTCCTTCCCTAGCCTCACCTCACCTCACGGAAGCCCTGCTCAAAGTGGCGCAGGCATAGGCACTGCTGCAATTTCTCCTGGTGCTTCGCCCAAAACTCGTCAAAGGCAGCTTCGGTCTCGTGCAGCTGTGCTAGGAGTCTGCAGAGAGCAGACGCAGGTGAGGGACGTGGTCCTGATCTAGAGTCCGGGCTGTCGAACTTGGGGGCAGGTCAGCAGAGTGGGGAGCCCCTCTGCACCTCACAGGGAAGGGGTTCTCGCCAAGCAGGGCTCAGCCTTGTGGCACCCGCAGCTGCAGGGGCAGGGGCCACAGGGGCTTCTCCAGCCCTGATGGGGTGGGGCAGCGGCCTGCACTGCATGCTCCAGCCGACAGCTGGCAGGCCTTTCTGACTGCTCGACAGATGGGGAAACCGAGTCTTGGTGATCTGGGGACCGGACAGGTGTGGGAGGCACCTTTGCACGGTGGTCTGGCTGTCCAGCTGGTCCTGGTTCACACCCTGTGCAGAGCCCTCGGCCGGTGGGTCCTGGAGACTCTGGAGGATACCCTCCCCCTCCTGGAGTGCCAGCCGCAGATCCTCCTGTGGACACAATGCAGCCTCGCACCGCAGCTCACCTGGGTGTGCGCTAGACCGCGGGGCCATCCCTTCCGTGTGCCTGTGCCACACTCCACCCCATGTGGGCAGCTCACTCTTTGCACCAGGGCAGAGCCAGGGTTATAAGGGGTGGGGGGTGAGGTAGAGATGTAACCAGAAACCAGGCTTCCTAACCCCCGTCTCTTCCATGCCGTCTCTCTGCAGGGCAAAGGCTGACTTGAGTGTGACTATCTGGCCAGGGCAGAGTCCCGGGGACGCCCTGCAGGTCATGCTCACCCCCATGGCAGCAGAGGTGAGGTTGCCAGGGCTCAGGTGGCAGCAAGTTAACCCCAGAAAGGAGCCAGAGGCTGCAGGTCATGGTATCTGCCCTGCCAGTAGGCGAGGGGTGGGCTGGGGCCCTGGCCTCCTTCGCAGTCCAGCCACCGAGCACCCTCAGGGAGGGCGGCTCCTGACCGCCTAGCTTTGACTCTGACAAAGTCAGGGGAAGGGCTCTGACACTGGGCCATGGTTTACCGGGTCACTTGGGCACCTAGGAAGCTGGCATGAGGCATGGAAGACCACGCCCACCAGAGCCCCTGAGAGCCGCACGTACCTTGGCTTTGTCCCTCTTCTCCGTGTGCACGCTCAGCACCAAGCTGGTGGATGGGACATCGTTTGGCAGCTCAGTCTCCGCCAGCTCCGTCCCAAAGGACTGCAGCATCTGGGCCGTCTGCTTCACCATGAGCGCAAAGCTTTCAATTGCCTGCAAGGGGGATCGCCCTGGTCACCCGTCACACAAGCACAGGCGGCCTCCTGAAAGTGGACACCAGCTGTGACTGCCTTGGGGAAGGGAGTGGCTGGCCAATGGGCCCCCCAGACCTACCAGGCAGGCCCTCCAGACAGCCAGCTGTCTCCCTCCCACCTTGCTAAGCGAGCACCACAAGCACAACACACTGTTGTGCGCTTTCCTTTTCTCTCCTCCAAGCCTAAGCAAACCACTCCCGAACTTATTACTCATGTTTGTTCCTTGGGATGACGAAGGTCTACTGAGACCATCTCCTCACTGAAAGGGCAGGCCCTGCTGGGGCCTCATGTCTGCAGGAGGCCGAGTTGGGACAGAAGCAGCCTGCTGGGCTGAGTGCTGGTCCGCAAGGATGGGGCCCATAGCCCGCAGGGTCACGCTCACCGTGCGGTGGCACAGCCAGCGGGAGTGGCAGTAGTCCAGGGTGCCCCCAAGGTCCTCGGTCAGCTGTGACTTGTCAATGTAGCCGTGCAGTTCTGGCACTGAGCTGAGCATTATGACCTGGGGGACGAAGCCTGATCAGCAGGGCAGGAGCGGAGGAGCAGGCAGAGCCCTGGCCAGGGCTTCAGCCTGTGTGGGCAGGGGTGCAGGTCACCTGTCCTCCCTGACCTGCTTATTCTCTCTGTGCCTCCATTTCCTGTGATGGGCATGTTGCATATCCCACCAGTCCCAGCGAGGGGCCCACTGTGGCTGGGCGATTAGCAGAGGGGCTGGCATGCAGCTGCTGGAGTACACAGCCCCACCTCCAAGGAGACAGGAAAGCTGACGCTGTTTGGGTTCAGATATGCTGCCCTCCTGAGCCCACGGTGAGGTCACATGCGCTGCTCAGCATGTGGAGTCAGGCCACTGCCCAGATGGGAGGGACCACAGCCAGACACTGCACTTATGTCCCACTTCTGGGCGGCTTCTCTGTTTCTCCTGCTCTGCTGCAGTCATCCCAGCCATTCCAACTGTAAGTCTGAGGTAAAACTCAGCCTGTGCTTTTTGGGTGTCAGGCAGATCTAGCAGAACAGGCTGCGGGGGCTGGGCTGTTACGTGATGCCACTCCATGAATTATTAAACCTGGATCAGTTTAAGGTGGTTCTCAGGGGAGCTGTTTTGCTGCTCTGGGGACAGATGGTGACCGGACAGGGGGCATCTGGGTTGAGGCATCAGACCAAGGTGCTTCTGCTATTTTAGATGTGACAGAGCTCGGTTCCCCTCAGTGGAGATGACTCCCTTACTGTCTGGCAGCCCGCACCGTGCAGGCCCTGCAAGCGGCCCGGCCACCGAAGGCTGTCACAGCCCTAGTGTCCACTGGCCACTCTTGGCCTCCTCTGCACCACGTGCTTGCTAGCAGCCATGGCTGCCGCACAGTGCTCCGGACCCATGTGGGGGCCAGTGAGCTGGCAGGTGCCAGAGTGCATCCCACCAGCTGCCAGGACGACCCCAGTCCTTGCGGTGAGCATGCTCATGCATGCACACCTCCTCAGTTTATGCCCCTCACCTACTGGTTCCCTCCACTTGCAAGAGGCCTGTCCCCGTTTCCCGTCGTCTACCTTTCATTTTGCTCTTTAATTTAAGTACACTGTGAACTTCTCAGGTGGGAGACACTGCAGGCATCTAAGCTCCTGTGTCTGCTTTGCATCACCTGAACTTTTGGTCTCCAGGTGCCTTCTGCAAACACCTCCACTTTACCTTTCTTTGTGGCAGCATAGAGCTCCACTGTGTAAGCACCTCAATGTCTTCACCCATCCATCAGCTGATGGACAGACAGGCTGCTTCCAAGATGGAGCCGGCAGTGAGCTGGCTGCTATAGGCATGGGTGTGTGTGGTCCTGGGAATATGTTGTCTTTAACTCTCCGGGAGAAATGCTTCAAAGCAGAATGGCTGGGCCAAGAGGGCCCCACCTTTGCCAGCTGCTGTTGCTACCGGCCATTCTGCATGTTGAGTGTGCGGAGTGCATGCCTTGCACTTCCTAGGGTGCACGCGCCTGTGACTGAGGGGCTCATGGCCCTCACCAAGGCCATTCTGGCATAAGGCCGTGGGACTCATCTCCACCCGACGGGCCACTGGAGTCAGCCAACTGCCCTGCGCTGAGTGACTGCCCGCAGGTCTGCCCTCCTCAGCTCTAGGATGCTGTCTGCCCAGAGAAGGTGTCACAGGGCACCAGGGGGCAGTGTCCCAAAAACCCAGGAGCCACCAAAATGACTCTGGAGACCCACAGGTGCCTTGAGGTGGCCTCACCATGCAGTATCTGGCTCAGTGCTCGGTGCCCAGGGTCTGGGCCACAGCATGGGAGGGGGCTGTCCTCCCAGACAGGACAGCTGGGCAGCGCCGGCAGGGGCAGGGTGAGCAGGGTGGCCCAGCCCTGGGCAGCCCTCGGCTCTGCTCAGACAGGGGCTCTGGCCTCCTGGGGCAGAGGACAGGAAGCTTGCATGGGGCAGGGGTGGGTGTCCGCCACTTGGGCCCCAGAGCAGCAGGCAGTGTCCTAGTGGACAGCAAGCTGCCACTGGATCCTTCCAGGAGACCAGGGCACTACTGAGGAGCCCCGGAGCCTGCCTTGCCCTACTTCCTGTGCCCTGTGGGAGAGAAATGAGCTCTTGGCCTGATGGCATGGTAGGCTGCTGCAGGAGCCACCAGTATGGTGGGCCCAGGCCTCACAGTCTCCTGAGTAGGGGTTCAGAGCCTCAGAAGCCTTTGTTCTTTAAGGAACAAGAGAGCAATGCTCCAGTGGCAGTGAAGGAAGCTGGAGGCTGGGTGGGATGGCCCAGGTGTCCTCTACAGGCTGGGGACATTTGTACCTTCTCCCTGGGTGTGGGGACATCTGTGACACGTGACCTAAACAGGCAAGTGTCTCTGCAGAAGCCTATGCATGTTGGGATTGGGGCACTGGGACCAGGGGTGAGCAGAAAGGGTGTCAGCTGCTCTGGGCAGCACTGGGGAGAGTGCTGTGCCTGCAGAGGTGTCATGGCTGCAGCCGAGGTAAACTGAGTTTGCTGCCAAGAACTCTGGGGGTCACAAGTGTTGGAGCGTGTCGCCAAGTTCAGGCACCTACAATAACTGAACAGTGGGGTGCCCATCTCCAACAGGACTAAACAAAAAAAGGGGATACAAAGGAAGAACCATTCTGTGTGTGTATAAACAGTACAGCTAGGATAAACATGCAGTGCTTCTGCACAATTCTATGAGAAGAAAGATTTGCACTAATAGTGGTTGGACAGGATATTCTGTTGGCTTCTTATACTATGGACAACCACTAGGAAGATAACAAGGTAGAAAGTACTAATTATTGAGACTGTACTATAATTCAGCTTTAAAAAAATAAGTATACAGCTATATTCTCTTAATTCATTGATTAGAGGCATCTGCTCTAATAGTATTTGTAAGTAGAATATCATGTATGCACCTTGTATGACAAAAAACCACTATTAAAACAATATGCAATATATTAATTGTTGAATCTGTCCTGCTAATTTGATTAGAAGCTGTCTCATTGCTATTTGTTCTTCAGTAAAATTAAAAAAAAAAAAAAAAAAAAAAAAAGAATAAATGCTTCCCTGGCAAGCACAAGGGCCTGAGTTCAATCTCTGGTTCCACCAAAAAAAAAAAAAAAAAAAGTTGGGCTTTGGTGTTTAAGGTCACGAGTGGCCCAGGACGCACCTGAGCACCCACGATGACCGCAGAGCAGGACATACTCACCGGCACCTTCATTTTAAAATCATCTCTATGGAACCTGAAGGCGATGTCTGAGAGGGTTCTCTGAAAGAATCCTGTCGGGCGAAGGACGAGGACCAGCTGCAGGTTTGCCGGGAACGATGCCTGCCAGACAGAGAGGGCTGTGGTGTCCTCCGGGATGGGGGAGGCCCAAGGTTGCTTTTGCAGTGGCTACAGCCTGGCCACACGGTGCTCACAAGCCCTGAGGCTGGGGGCTGGGCAAGGTCCCAGGCTCTGCACTCACAGTGCGTGGGGACAGTGACCATAAAGGAGGCTGCCAGGGTGGCCCTCAGTAACTGTCCTTATGCGGAAGGGACTCTGGACCCAGATGCGTACTGCAGGAGGTCATGTCGAGACAAGGCAGACAGCAGTGACACTGCCACACCAGTGCCTGGAGCACTTGTCCCCACCTTAGGAGACCACCCTGCTAGCCCAGGGTCTCAGCTCCAGAGTGGGACTGAGGACACGGGCCCTGACTGTCTAAGCTGCCCAGTGTGCAGGACTCTGTTGCAGGAAGTGAATGTACTTGTCCACAAAAACTCTCGAGACCCCTGCATGCATTGCCTGAAACAAAACAAAAGTAAGCATTGGTGCAGAGTGTGTGTGCGCACATGCACACCCTGGAATAGCGACACAATCTGTTTGTTACTATTCTGCCACCTACAGGAATGTGGGATTTGGGGGAAGTTACTTGTGCATGCCTCAGTTTCCCCATGGAAATGGAGACAGAACTGGGCCTGGTCGTCATACCACGTTGGGGGAGAAATGACCCAGACATGCCATGTTCACACTCCTAGTGGGTTAGGGGCCTCAGGCGTCAGCCTGCCTCACTGGTGCCCGGTCAGCATGACCAGGACTCACGGAAGCAAAGGGCCAGTAGCCACACAGCTGGCCCCTCCCTCAAGCAGTGGCCCTGGGATGTCCTGGAGCCCTGGAGCCCTCCCTTCTTTCTGCCCCCCATGGCACAGTCAGCTGGACATGACCTAAGCACAGTGAGCAGTGGCTGTCCTCTACCCCTGCAGCTGGGTAGGCCCCGCTGTGCTCCACACAGAGAGGACCAACTGGAGGCACAGGGCCTGAGGTTGAGCAGGGTCACCTGGCCGCCCAGGAACCCCACGCCCTTGCACTCTCGGCGACGCTGGCCACTGTGCAAAGAAGCTGCCCTCACAGCAGGCTCCCGGAGGTTACAGTGAATCATGCTTTTCTCTGCTCTGCAGTTTTCCCACCTGAATTCATACCTCAGAGGACTTGTGGGACAAAGCCAGGCCCTCGGCACCAGTGTTGCCTGAGCAACGTCACAGAGACCAGCTGTCCACTCCCCTGGAGATGAGACAGGGGCACACAGCTCTCTGCTTGGGGGCCACACTGTGTAAGCAACTGAGTCTTTAGTAAATAGAATAACCCTAAGATTCTAGCCCAGTGCACAGACACATGAAGCAGACAACAGCACTAAACTCTTTCAGGAGTGTGGCAGAGGGCAGCACTGGGACTGAAGCAGGTTCTTTGTTTGCGTGGGACTGCATACTCCCTCCCTTATAAATTTTTTAAAATTTTGCAATAGGCTCTTGGTAAGTCACTGAGCTGCTCAGGCTGGGCTGGATCTTCTTTGCAGTCCTCCCATCTCAGCCTCCCAGAGTGCTGGGACTCTGGGTGTACACCACCATGCACTGTGCCTGGCTCTGAAATCAACCTTTGTATTAAAGGGCTGAAGAAAGGTCTAAAATAATAGCTTTGATTTAAATTTTTAAAATGTATTTAGGACATCTCACTATATAGACTAGACTCATAGTAATTCCCCTGTTTTCAGCCTCCCAAGGGCTGGGATTACAGGAGCAACACCACCACACCCAGTCTCAATCTCTGTCTCAGTGCACCCTGGGGGTGGGGCCAGAGTGCACACCGGGGATTGAGCCTTGGCTGCTGCATTCTGCTTAAGCAGGCGCTTTAGTCCACTGAGCTATTTGGCCCCTGCAGAGTGCACCTCCCTGGCCCCAAGCTGCACAGCCACAGAGGTTGGGTCCACAGCTTGTTCCTCTCCCCATAAGGTGCACATTTCTGCAGTGGCTCAGTGGTGCATGAGTGCCAGGGGTGACAGCCATAGGAGCACCCACACACTGACAACTGTCACCCAGCAGTCCTCAGCCTGGATGGAGGACTTGAGGGAGAGGCCCTCACCTACCCCAAGTACTGTCGCAGAGGGCCTGGGGATGACGGAGGAGAGGTGCCACCCACCCTGGGTGCAGACAGACCCAGGACCCCAGGACTCCTGGAGGAGGGCTTTGGCCAGGACACCAGTTGGGGCTGGCTCTGAGAAGCCAGCCTCGGGTCTTCAGACTGCAATGCCATGGAAGGCAGAGGCAAGAGCAAATGCCGATGGTGAGGTGGGTCCGACAGGCTGGACAGCTGACGCCGGTGCCACCCTAGCTGGGCTTGGGTCTCGGCAGAGGACAAATAGGCACTGAGAGTGTGGAAGGCTGCACGTGCACCGTCTGCTGGACGGCAGCTCTAGTGCTGAAGTCCTGAGTGGACAACGTCCATGGGCAGCCCTGTGCCTAGGCCACAGCTAAGCTTTGGGGCAAGTGGTCACCATAGCTGGGCCAGGAGACAGCTTGTGTGTGTGTGTGTGTGTCTATTGTCTGGCTGTGTCTCCATGCATGTGTGTTCTGTGTATGTGTGTAGGGGTTTCTGTACATCCCTAAGCATGACTGTGTGTTGCTGTGCCTCCAGCACTGCATGAGTGAGGGTGTTATGTGCATGTGCCACAGGTATGCACGTGTGTGTGCGTGCACACACACACACAGTATCCGTGGTTCCTTAAGGAGACAGTGCTCCCTTCACAACCTCCCCAGGTGGTCTGAAGCTCTCTGGAATGAAGCATTTTGAGGACAGGCACTGACATACGAACCTCTTCTCTGTCAGGGCCACCTCCGCCCTACAGATCCATCTTTAAGCTGATGCCTCTGAGCCATAGGTCAGACACGTTGTACATGAGTAGGAGCCCTGCATGCCCAAGAGTGGGCTGAGGAGGGAGGGCCTGCTGCATGGAGGATGGGTTGGCTGGGGCCGATGGGGCCTACACTTTGTTAACAACCTGGGGATCTAGCATAGCACTGTGTGGATGAGAAGCAGGTGGCCTGGGCCACAGCATCCACACCACTCCTGCAGGGCAGGAGTGCAGGCTGTGCCTCGAGCCCCAGCCACTGAAACTCAGTGAGCACCGGGATACTATAGCTTTAGTGAGAAGCAGAAACAAACTGTGTTGGTGGGAAGGGCGCCTTCACAGCAGACCTCCCACCCCTTTCCTCCTGAATATTCTGTGTGGACCAGACTGGGCCCTGGGCCCTGTGGTGGAGCAGGAGCTGGGCTGTGGGGACAGGGGCAGCTAGGTGATGGGCCCTTTTGGTCCTTGCCTGTCTATCCCCGGAAGCCCAAGGCACAGGCCAGGTCCAGGGGGACAGAGGCCTCTGCGGGGGCGGTGGTGAGCACCTGAGATCCACTCAGTCTCCTTGCTCTGACTTGTGTCCAGAGGTGGCTCCTGAGGGCCAAGACAGGGTCCTGCAGATAGTGCAGGCCCCCAGCAGCCTGGTCCCACACCACCCCCACCCTTAGACTGCAGTTCCATGTCTTCTCTCTTAGTGACCTGGGCCCTGCTGCATACCTGTGAGTGGTGGCTGTCTGGCCTGAGCCTGCACCTGTGTCCTCAGTGGTCAGCCTTCCCCCTGACAGTGCTGACACCCCACTGGCCCTTCAGCTGGCAGCCCTCCGTGAGAAGCCCTCTGCTGTTGGGAAGCTCCCGACCCCAACCCCCACCCCCACAGCCCACTCCTTCCTGAGCACAGCACCTGCACGGGGCAGGGTCGCATGGTGATGCCAGGCTTGGTGCCCGGGCCCTGCTGCTCGGTCTGGAGCTTTCCTGCTGCATAGACTGCAGCTCCACTGGGTCCCATGCTGCCTCGGTGCTGCCCTGAACCTGCTCTGAGTTCAACTTCCTCTCTGGAACAACCCAGATGTGGGCTCCACCCAAATGAGGCCAGCTTGGCACCAACACCATACTGTTCGCACACACCCAGACGCAAGAGGGGTTAGGTTCTGCAGTAGCAGCCACCCTTGTGCGCTCTACACTCTGTGAAGGACATACCCATGGGGCACCCCACACCCCAGAGCCCAACACCTGACCAAGAGAGGCCTGGACCCTTGATCTGGTCTTGTGACTGCCTCTGGTATGACACATCCCTCACCCGGCATCGGTCAGAACTTTCCAGGGAGACACACTCCCCACCTGATACTCTTTTGGAATCAACCCAGCTCCGCTCTGGATCCACACAGGATGTCTGATGTTAGGAACGCTGGACTTTGGTTTTTCTCACCTCTCTTTTTCTATTGCAAGCCAAGCTGCCAGCACCCAACAAAGAGAAAATTCCCAGGCATAGAGGAGCTGAGCTTAGGAGGCGGTGCACAGGGTGGCTAGGAGTAGCCTGCAGCCTCAGGTTCATGTGAGTGCAGGTCCAGCCCGGCTTCTGCAGCACGAGGCCCAGGCTGAACACCGGGCTCCAGTGTGAACACTGCAGCCCCAGCGCCCAGTCAGCACTACTGGCTCTGACCCAGCTCAGACCCTGGAGAAGCGAAGTGCAGTGTCCTCTGGCCATGGGCAGCACATGTGGACAATGCTGGTGTCCTCCCTTTCCCCACTGCAGAGACTTTTGGCTTCCCACACTGTTCTCAGATCCAGGTGACCCAACTGGACTATCCCCTGCCCTGCTTCTGGGCCTCTTCTAGCTTCTCCTACACAGCAGTGCCCAGGCCTGGTCTCCTCTGCCCCATGTTCTCAAGCTCGTGGCTGACCCACAGCCAAGCTCTCCTGGGACCTCAGCCACTAGGAGCGTGGCTCAGCTTGGAACAGCAATGGGCCTAGCATTGAGGGTCCTGCCTGGACCGGTCTCACAGCCTCCTGTGTGGTGCCTGCTTGTGGGACCTGGGCCCGGCCGCCCCCGTGGGGCTTCCCGCTGCGCCATCTCCCCAGTCTCCAGTGCATTCCCCACCTGTTGGTACGAGGATGCAACCAGCCAGCACTCGGCAGCCCAGAGCATGCTGGGTCTGCTGGAACCACCAGCAGGTCTGCGAACGGGAAGGCAAAGCATCTGAGAGAACATGGAGCAGTCTGCTGGGCAGACCCTGGTTCTGCTTTTCTAAACCGCCCAGGGCTGCTACTCTCTGCTGTGTCACAGGGCAGGGCGCTCACACAGGTACTGAGACACTGTTCTGTCAGTGATGATCTCCACAGGACAAGTTTTAAAGCAGAGGGCAGCTGCTCCAAGAATCTCCCAGTCCTGTGTGACATAGATGAAAGTGCACTTCCACTTCATGTCGGTGGCTGCCGGCTGCCCAGAGGCCTCAGGGTATTCTCAAAGCACCACTTCCAGCTTTGCAAAGTAATTACTGTATTTCTCAAATGGCAGCTTTGTGTTCAGGGACCTTGTGTCACCTAAGCCAGGAGCGAAGCGTGTGGCGATGGTACCATGGCATGCGTGGAGTGTGTGACCTGGGTACCTGCAGGTCTGTGACCACAGTTCAGGGAGGTGCCGAGGTCAGGCCTTGGCTAGGCAATGACCTCATGTGGTGCCTGTGAGGCAGAGGGGGGAGCCCAGCCGGGAGAGCTGGGAGGCCAGGACAGGTGTGCGTGATGTGTAGAACCCGCCAGGTGGCCACCAGGCTAGCAGGTGGGAGGCCTGGCCCCAGGGGCAGGGCACACCTGCAGCTCTGACTGGGGATCCTGACCCCACAGCTTGTCACACTACTGGTTGACAGAGGTGCTGGGTTGGCCAGTATGGTGCTATTGTCACATGTGTCACATCCATGTGGACTGCGAGCTGTAGGCTCCACATGCCTACAGAAAGTGTCAATCAAAGATAAGGAAGTTCTGATTGACATAATTTGCTACTTGGGAAAATGCTTCCCAAGGTCCCGCTAGATTCCCATGTTTTCTTCAGTATCCTCCTCCTTTGTTTGAAAAACCAAATAAATATGGGCTGCCCATAGCAATTGCGGGTCAGAACCCAGAGGGTCTCAAGTTCTGCGAGAGGGTTTTGGTGTGCCTGAGCCCTACAATCATACCACTTGGCTCGCTAGTTTAAGCCTTTGCCGCCCACTCATTTGGGAGATTGCGGCCTGACCAGCTGCAGTAATTAAGGGGTCTTACTAATGCAAAAGCAGTGGGCATTAGCATGGGGTGAGCTGGCGGTGGCCAGTCACAAGCGCTGTCCAGGCCCTGGGGACATAAGCCAGGGGCTGACTGTTTCTCATGAGACCACTCAGGCGATCCACTCCCTCCACATGCCAGGTAGAGACCGGGACAGGAGGTGACAGGCAGTGTGGAGACACCCAGCCAGACGTCGCATAGGAGTTGGCTGTGAGACATCAGCTTTGGTAAAGACAACATGCAGCGGCACCTGTGGGGATGGAGGGACTTCTCCTGGGCCCTGGAGGTGGGCATGGTAGGACCCAGGATGCTGGAGATTCAGGACCCGGTGGGAGGCAGGAGCCTCCTGAGGAGAGGCTGTCCATGGTCATGGAGGGTGCCCTCTGGTGGACAGCCCAACTTCTGCCCCTGTGGGCAGACCACCAATGGGAAGCTGGGAGGTGGGGCAGGCGCGAAGGTGATTACAGGGGAAGAGGTGGAGTAGTGCAGACGTGGGACTCAGGCTTTCTGTCTGGCACTTGTCACATTCTCTCCTCCTCCCTAGATGCTGCCAGTGAGGAGCTAAAAACACCAGCAGCCTATACTGCCCAAGAGAGAGCCCAGAGAGCCCAGCTATGGGCTTCAGCATAGAACGCAGGTCCCAAGTGCTTGAGGGGTTGCTAAGGAAGGTGAAGGGAGAAACAGCGGGGCAGGACAGGAACAGGTGCTCAGAAAGAGCTGTTTAATGCAATCTCCCACTGCTAGCCTGGAGGTGGCCTGCACTCCACATCCTACCTATTAAGAACTTAGGAGATCGCTCCAGAGGCCACTGCCATGGGCTTGGGCATGACCCATGGCACACACACACACACACACACACACACACACACACACACACAGCAAGCAGCCCTGGCCCAGCCCTCCCATGCAGCACCAATGCTCTAGCACTGGGGATCACCGGGAGCGAGGCGGGGCCACGTGACACTTACAGCTATTCGCAGGACCGATGCCTTCACGGAGGCCCATTTGTCCTGCCTCCGGTCGATGACCAGGATGAACCCGATGCCAGCATCTTGCAGGCTGAAAGGAGAGACGCCTACATTTAGGGTGTGCAGAGACACTCCACGCCTGTGCCATTCTGCACGAAGAACACACCAGCCAGCGTGGCCCCACCCTGCCACATCCAGGGCCTGCTATCCTCTAAGGAGAGCAGAGATCTTTGGGGTGCTGGTTACATTCAGTGTAAGATCAGCCAGAGCCATCCTTCCCTGGAGCCAGGCATCTTGTCCGAGACAAAGAATGGGTCACTTCCTCCCCCGAGGCTGGCTTGGCTCGCTGCACCCCAAACACACACTGGTACCCGTACATCACATCAGGCCCAGCATCTCCGGTCCCCATGTGTGTCCACATTAGGAGACTGCTCCGGAGGCCATCGCCATGGGCTTGGGCATGAACCCGTGGGCTCCCAGAGGCTCACACACATCCGTCCGGATACTGGTGCGGGCTCTCGCCCTGTATAGCAGCAGCAGCATCTGAAGCAGAGCAACTGTGCCCCTGAGTTGTGTAACGCTCTGCGTCGCTGGCTCAGCCCGGCAGAGCCTGAGTCACAGTGTGGGTGCAGGAGGGAGGCTTCCGCCAGGCTTTCCATCCCAGCCAATGGTGTGATGCCATCAGCTGCCACCACCAGCCAATGCACGGCAGAAGCGAGGACACAGCCCAGGATGACGCTGGCTTGCATTGCTAATTTCCGGATCTCTAAGCAGAGCTGAGTGGGCCATTTCTGGGTTACAGTGAAAGTCAGAATTCTGCAGAGCATTTGACATTATGCAGTCTGCCGTGCTGTGTGTGTTGTGAGTGCTCTGCCTCTGCTCTAAGGACGAATCGGTCGCACACAGAGCATGCACCTGTGTGCCCTCAGCTGTGCTCGCAGCACCACGTGATGACAACTCCACATGGGCCGGGGGCGGTCCAGTCACAGCGAGCCACTTCCGGGTAAACGCACAAATGCACAGGAGCGTCCCTCCAACAGCCCTTTAGCTGCTGATCACACCACACGGATTTCAGGCCCGCTTGCAGGTGGCACCACACCGAGAGAGGGTGGGTGGGTGATGAGAAGTGCCCTGCACTCGCAGCTCGGTCCACAGACGCCCACGTGGCCTCCCAAGTAGTGGCCTCAGCAAGGACACCCTGTGACTGGCAGCCTAGTGAGGAGGACACAGAGAACCCCATGTCCACCAGGCCTGACAGTGGGGTGCCTGATTTCTCCCTGGCAGTCCAGAGCAGGGGTTTGCAGCACCTGCCTTCATGCCTGCTGGCAGCGGACATATCCAACCTGCTGCCCAGTCCTGGCCATGCGATCCTCAGCTCACCGGGGAGTCCAGACGCTGCAGGGAGGAGGCGGCTGCCAGAGGGACAGGTGCCTGCTACAGTGGTGCCCAGCCAGGTCCTCCTTGGGGCAGCAACAAAGATCCAGTTGCTTGCCCAGCTGTGTGCAGCCACAGAAATGCTGGGCTCTGCCTTGTGTCCCTCCTTAGGGACGTGCTAGGCTGCCTTTGTGTCACCAAGCTGGCCCTGCCACTTCCCAGAGACAGAAGAGAGGCCTCAGGCCAACTGGCCCACAGAAGCATGCTTTCACTAACTCAGGGGAGCAAGTACCCTCCCCCAAGGCAGAACTGACCTGCAGGGCTTGCTGGGAACAGCTTCAGAAGGGGGGTGCAAGGGAGGAAGGAAGATGCAGCTTCTCTGCAGTGACCACAGCTCTGGAGGTCCTGTGGTGGCCCCTGATGCAGCCAGCCCGAGACACCTCCAAGTCCTCAGCAAAATGGGCAAGGACAGTGTGGCTTGGGGCCACTAAGCCAGAAAGTGACCAATGCTGCTGCCATTGCTGCTGCTGAGCTCCCTTCACAGAGCAGCAAAGCCTGACGTGGTTTCTCCCTCATACCTGAATTCCCTCCCTTCAGCTGCAGTGGGCAGCAGCCTCAGATGCTAGCCTGTCCACACCCAAGACCCACTCCCACTAGCTCCCTCTCTGGCCCACGTCTGCCCCACTCCGGGCCCTTGCTCTTGCTCTGCGGACTTGGCCCAGCCCTTTCCTATGTGTCCTCCACACTGGGTTGCATGGTCATCCCATATCTCTGCACAGCTGCCAGGTGTGGTTGGCACCTTGCACCCCCTACCACGCAGCCATCCCCTCCAAGGGCCTGGCTCTGGCATTCACTTTCTCATACAGAAGACATGTGGGGTCACAGTCTCACAGCACAACTGTCCCCAACTCACGACGGCCACTGCACCATCAATGTCACAAAGTGGGTATCTGTTGCTCACAGAAAAGCAGTTATCAGCAACTCAGACTGGAATGACATGGGGACACAAGGAGCTAGAAGTTCACAGATGCTTCTGAATCTGGGCAACAGCGCCTTGAGAAGGTGGCCTGTGTGGCCCGGCATGGCCAGCTCGGTGCAGGAAGGCTGCTCCAGCCACTCAGGTGGGGCACGCAGGGCCAGAGGGCAGGACTCCTCATCCAAGGGCCTGCGCCCTTAGACTTTAGTCCTTCATCACCAGGCAGGACCTGACCCTTCAGGAGCGGCAAGCCTGAGTCGTTGGCCTCAGCTGCTCTGCAGGTGGCACCAAAGGAGAGGGTGAGTGGGTAATGAGAAGTGCCCTGCACTCGCAGCTCGGTCCACAGACACCCATGTGGCCTCCCGAGTAGTGGCCTCAGCAAGGACACCCTGTCAGCCGCTCACAGCTGAGTCTGAGGCCAGCAAGTCCCTTTTGGCCCCAGTGAGCAAAGCATAGCCTTGTATTGCCTGTGCCTCCTGAGGGCTAGGTGGAACTGAGCAGAGCAGAGCCTCTGGGCATGGGGCTGGGCCTGCAGGTACGGACACTGGGCCTCACCTTCCCTCGGGCCTGCCCAGCCTTCTGGTGGCTGGCTCTGGGGCAGGGAGGGCTGGAGGACCCGCTCATCTTGGGACAGTGTGAGGTGGGGCAGCGGGGGTGAAGCCTCTCAAGCCCTCTGCAGAAATAGGGCAGCACGAGCCCCACGCACAGACCACTGTTACGGTCACTTTCCTCATTTCTGGGACACAGTTCTCGACACCCAGAGCTTGAGCTTGGAAGGGTGCGCTGACCGCACACAGGGCAGTGCGGCACAGGGTCGTGGTGGAGGACAGCTACTCAGAGCATGCAGAAGAGGAAGTGGGGGAGCAGCCGGGGCAGAGCTTGCAGGAGTCGTAGATTCTGGGAAAGCAGATTCAGCTCGGAGACAAGAGAGCCCTAAGCCATAGTGCCAGGGTGCCACCCTGCCAGCCAAGCCCCAGATGCCCACTCACACATCTCTCGTCCATGGTCCGAAGGATGGACGAGGGGTCCACTCTGTTGCACATGCCTCGGATGTGTGCACAGGACCTGTCTACCTCAGTCCAGCACCTCACCACGGCCATCAGTCCTGGCCAGGCTGAGCTGGATACCCCCATGTCTGCTTCTACCAGAGGAGATTCAGACCCAGAGCAGAATTATTTTAAACATGCTAGAAACAGTGCTTGGTGACAGAAGGGACGGCTGCCATCTTTAAAGGTGATTGTCAGCAACAGAGTAGCCTCACCCTGCTACCCACTGAACTGGGGGCTGGGGCAGCCTCCCAAAATGTCCAGTGCCCGGCTGGAGCACACACCTGGGGATGCTGGTGAGATAGGTCATGACATTCTGGAACTCCTTGTCTGGGACCTCACTGAAGGCAGGGTAGTCGGGGAAAGTGATGACTGGGCTTCCGTCCTGCCCCCGTCCACCTGGAGAGACAAAGCAGACCTTTGCAGGGTCCCTGTGCCCTGCTCCCTGACAGCAACCACTATGCTTCCCAGCCCCAAGGTTGCAAATGCAGTAAGGAGGGCTCTTCGTTGCTGTGGAGTTTTGGCTTTTTTTTTATTTTCATTTTTATGAAGCACTGGGATTGGACCCAGGCCCTTCACGCTGAGCAACATCCCTGCCCTTTCGTTACTTTTATTGTGAGACAGGCTCTCTACATTCTCTAGGTTGGCCTCGAGTGCCCACCTTCCTGTCTTAGCTTCGAAGGAGCCAGAGACTCCAGGCCTGCACACCCCTCCTGGCCTATATTTTCACTATGAAAAAATGTATGCGTGCTGATGAAAAAGTACAGGGTCCTGAGAAGGGACTTTAAGCAGCTGCCTGTTACTCCTGTCAGTGGCCACCCTACTTCTCCCACTCCTTCCCTCCCCTCTTCTGCGCACTTTTCCACGCTCAGGAAAGTCTGGATGGACAGACAGCCTTGCGTCCTGCGTCAGCCCCAGTTCTGGGAAGCTCGCAGGGACCCTGGCTTGGGAGGCAATGCAGCCTTCCTCCTGCACTGCATGGCATCCGTGCCGACAGCTGCCCTACCAACCGTCCAGGCTGCGGCGGGCGCCTGGACAGGAGGGCAGGCAGGGCACCCACACGCACACATGTGCTCACACACAGCCACACCCATACCCGCATCCAGGAGGCTGCAACACAATGGGCCAGGTCAGAGCGTCCCCACTCCTGGGCCCTTTCCGCTCCTACAAGGACAGCAGGTGTGGGCTCTCTGTGGCCCTATTTCTACTGGTGCGAGCAGCCAAGTGCCCCTGACCTTCAGGAGGGGCAGAGAACTCCCATGGCATGAAGCCTTGTCCGCAAAGCTCACTCTCCTGGGAGTCCAGTCCCCACCAGCTCTGCTGCTTAGGCCAGGCCCACCTGGGCTCGTCCTGCTAAGCCCCTGGGGCATGGGTGAGTCTCCCGGCTTCCTGCTGGATTCAGTCCCCAATATGAAGGCCTAAGGGGTGGAGCCTTGATCCAACTGTGGCATACAGAAGGGCCCTAGAGGTGACCAGGGTTAGACAAGGCCACAGGGCCCCTCAGTTGAGCCCCAGCAGCTTTGTAGGTAGAGGAGGAGAGCAGAGGACATGCAGACATGCACACTCTGTCTCTCACATGCTGCCCACATCCCCCTCCACAGGCACTGGGGTCCCGGTCATGACAGAGATCACCGCCCCAGGCTGGGCCAGCAAGACAGCCATCACGGGACGCGATTCTTAGCCCTGGGTCTCCAGTACCGACCAACCTCTTCCTTGGGGCAGCATAATATCCAGAGCAACAGGAAGCGCTGAGCCCCTGCCCTCCCCTGCCCACAAGTGTGAAGGCTATCTGGCCACTGCTGTCCAGAGCAGCTAGGCAGCCCTGAGCAGCTGGTCCAGACCACTGGCCACAGCTACTTCCAGACCCCACTGGGTCTCAAACTCACCAGACAGGTAGGCAAAGCGCTTCTTTAGCTGCTCCTGGATGTCGGCGGCACAGAGCGGGACGAGGTCCTGGTGCATGATCTCATCTAGGTGAAGAGAGACACGGTCCTGGTCATGGTCACCCTGCGCCAGTGTCGCACCAGGGAGGCATTAGTGGCCAGCAGGGGGCAGCCCTGTTTCTCAACAAGCTCTTCATTGTGTGGGGTGCACATGAAGGGCCACTAGTCTGGGGCACCCATATTTAAAATTCATATGAGAAATGGAGGGAGTGAGCAGAGTGACGGAGAGAAAGAGGGAGGGGGAGAAGAGAGGACAAGGGAGAGGAGAAAGACTATGAGAAGGAGAAACGGACACAGCAGAGCAGGGGAGAGCAGGGGCTCTCACAGGACGAACAGACTTGAAGTCGTCATCCCTGCCGCCCCCAAGGCCGAGCAATGCCACTCAGCCTGCTGCTGACCACCACATGGACCCATGTCCCCCACACTGGGCAGCCCGATCACCATAGAACAGGTGGCCTGGGTCCTGGTCACCTGAGTGACACATGTCCCTACATGTGATCACCACAGGGACCACATCCCCACACGTACAAGAACTGGGGTCCTGGTCACCACGCGCACCCACACCCTCTACACACACCGTTTCCTGGCCCGGGAGGCAGCAGCAGGCGGGCCTGACCCCAGCAGTGACAGGCAGGCGGCTCCTGCTACTTGTCTCCCACCAGCTCTAGACCCAGATTGCGATAGGCAACGGCACGTGCAGCTGTGCAGGGCTCCTGCCACTGGCTGGGGTCTAGATGTGCACACAACTGCAGCCGCCGTGCCTGCAGCCGCGGTGGGGTGGGCTCTGTCTCCTGCAAGGTCTGAGCCCTGGCCAATCCCGTGTCCTGCTCAGCAGCAGCCAGTCCTGGACAGGGCCAAGGTCCCTGCCACACAGGGCAACTCATTCTGATGATCTGGAAAGGGTTTCAGGGCCAGCCTGGCTGGGAGTGTTGCTCAGGGCTGAGTGCTTGCCTGGTATGCACAAGGCTATGGGGTCCTCCCAGATGGACCATCAGAGAATCAAATACATAAATAGAAATTTTAAAATAAGAATTTTTAAAATGTCCAATTCCCCACTTGGAAGACTGGGCTGCAAACAGTGCAAAATGTGGGTCACAGAGATTTCACTGCTGGAAAAGTGCCAGGAGAGGCAGATAGGATCTGTGCTGCCTTGGCCTTGAATCCTGCTCTTCCAGTCCTGCAGATGAGACTGAGGCCCACAGGAGCCACGTCCAGACCCACGCACCCGCCCCTGGACCCTCTGTGGCCAAGGCCTGGGGAGCACACTCACTGCTCACCCAGCCAAAAAGTTGGCGGGGTGCTCTTGAGAGCTGCTCAACACTCCTGCCCATCCCAATAGTGGCCGCCTGTGTAGGGAAACAGAGCCTGAAACAGTTGCTCTACCCAAGCCCAGAAGGCCGGCGAGCAACTTGTGACCCTCAAGCTCTTCGTTGTGTGGGGTGCACATGAAGGGCCACTAGTCTGTCCCGGCTGGTGGCTGGGTGTGCAAATTCTATAGAGGTTCCTTCTCAGCAGGAACTCCAGGGCCCCTCCTATCCAGGTTGAACCTAGGAGAAACAGGTCCCCAAAAACCCATGGTGCTAATCTTTGCCTAAGTCCTCAGGCCACTGGGAAGTCTGTTGGTGCTGTGGGCCAGCAAATCCTATGCAGCTGGGGACAGTGGGGATAGTGGTCAGCCATCAAGGACCAGTCCTGAGCCATTGGGCAGGCCGAGGCTCACGAGGACCTGAATGCAGTCCGGGGAACATCTGCCAGATGTGCAAACCCCATCCTGACTCGACCTCAGATGGTAACTGCCTTGGAGTGTGTGGGCCGACACGAAGGCTCTTCTGCTGTTTCTGAGGACCTTTGGTGGGGGTGCATGGCCTCTGAGCACGCCTGCCCTCCCGAGTGCATCCTGGGCCTCACAGCATCTGCCCTGCTGCGCTGTTGCCTGTTGGCAGCTGTCTCTCAAGGGTAGGGACAACTGGGAGCAGGACTGGGTCCCGACACTGCGGTCAAGAGCGCCTCTGATGCCCAACACGTCCAGCCTGGCCCTGGAGGCCTTGCCGGGCAGTTCCCGTCCTGCAGGCAGCCTCATCTCCTAGCCCCCCGCAGAGCTGCCAGTACCCTCACCCTGCAGAAGCCAGGTGTCTGTCCTGGTCTGCGGCAGCGGGTGGGCCCGAGCAAGGTACATCCTCCCCCTCCACCCCTACAAGAAAGGACTATGCACATCCTGCAGTCAATGCCCAGGCCTCATGCTGACTGCTAGGGCTTGTCTTGGCCTACACCAGAGCCTCAGGTCCCACTGCTCTGGGGTGAGGGTGACAGGCCTTTCTTTCATTTCACCTGTGACCTTTCACCATTCTTGATCTTCATGCCCAAGGGTGACAGCAGTCCGTACAGGACAGGACAGTTTCTGTGCCCTCTAGTCTTTAATATGTAGACCTGAGGCTAAGAGACCAGTAGGCAGGCGTCCGGGCTTCCCGTGGTCAGGTGCCCAGGGCAGGAAGTGGTCACCTGCCCTCCACTGGCAGGCACTGAAGACTACCATCAGGGCTGCTGCGGTGACCCTCAGAGCTAGCGAAGTCCCAGGCGGAGGCAGGGAGGAGAGTAGCGCTCAGGTCTCCGCTTGTCTGGGACCACTTCCTTCCCTTGCCTGCATGTACTGCGCTGGGGTCAAGCCTGCCCCTGCCCTGTGTGGCCTCTTCAGGGCACACAGCTACCAGGGCAGGAGGCGAGGTGCTGGGTCAGTCCAGACCAAGGGCCCATGCTGCCCGCCTGCTGTGCCATGAGCCCCAGGCTGCCTGTGTCTCAGTGCTGCACACAGAGCTTCCTTGATCCCGGAGCTCGCTGCGGGTCTGCTGAACCTGAGGACCAGCCTTATTTCTCTCCCGCTCCCACCCAGAAGAAAGGGGGGCTGGGAAGAGGGCACCCAGGGCCACACAATAGCCTACTGTTCACTAACTGCCTCCATTCCTCTTTCCGGTGCCCAAGGGCCTTTGCTTGCTGTCAGTCAAAGGTAACAGTTGGGTCTATTCAGAGTCGGGGTGGAGGGTCACCCGGGATGACATCATGTCCTCCCATAGGACACCTGCTCCATCAAGCCCACTGAGGAAGGGCGTCCATGGAAGGAGACCTGGACAAGGATGGCGGCAAGAGAAGGGAGCTGAACATGGCAAAGTTCAGCTCTAGGGCTGCAGGCTCCAGCAGGGCCACCACACCACAGCACCACGTGCCCCTCACTTGTGGGACACAGGGACATCACACACTCACGGCCAGCCACGCTGAGGACACCTAAGCAGAGCCCTCCCTGCCTGAATCCCAAGCTGCTTGGCATTCTCACTCCTGAATGCTGAGGGGCATTTCCGTCATGAACACCCTGAGTCACCAAGTGTCTCCCTTCCCTGATCCTGATGGAGTCCAGAGCCATGCCCCTGTGGGAAGCAGGATGGCACCCTCGGGCTCCTCCCCAGGCTCCAGCACCCACTCCAGGCAGCACTTCCACAGTTCAGCCTATCACGCATGCGGGGACGCAGGGCACACAGAGCTGGAGGAGGAGAGTGGGTTAGCCAGCTGGGCGAGGGGCCGTCTGGTGGGAGGACATCCTCATAGCGCCTTTTCCTTAGTAGTTGATGTTTAGGACAAAATGGGCCACCCAAGGTGTGAGGGCAGCCCCTCACTTGGGCCTGATGTACAGCCGCCCAGAGCTGGGCCAACCTCGCAGCCTGACTTGCAGAGGGCTACCAGGCCCTGTGCTCGGCTCTGACAAGGGCCCTGTGGGAGATGGGTGACCCAGTGACGGCTGGGACCACCCTGGTGGTGCGGGCCAGAGCCCACGTTGCCACTCAGCCTGTCCTTCCCTGCCTGCACAGGAGCAGCCCCCATCAAACTCCAGCCTCCTTGCTCCACTGTTCTTACCCATGCCGGCCGATATCCGCCGCCTGTGCTGGCTAAGGTATCCCCTTCACAGGGTGGCCTCACTAAGCTGTGCCGCCAGGGGTTGGGGGACACAGGGACAGAAGGGTAGAGATGTGGAGGGGTGGCCTCTCCTCCGGGGTCTGGGGGTCCAGCTGGCCCTTGTGCAGTGAATGCCCTGAGTAGCTGTGCATGGGGCCTCCCTGCATATCCGGGTGGGGTGTGCAGCCCGCAGGGCAGTGCTGGAGCCTGTGGCGGGACCTGTGGCGGCAGGTTGGCTGAGCACCACACCGCAGGAGAGGCAGGAAACCCATCACCTCAAGAGCACGCGCTCTTCACCCTCCCCCTGGGGCCGCTCTTGGGTACCTCTCAGCTCTCAAAACTCACACAGGGCTTGTGGCTGGGGTACTTATCACATCTGAAGTTGGACCTGAGATGCCGGGAGGCTAACTTATCTGAGACAGCACATAAGCAGCCTTTCTTCTTTTTCCTTTCTGTTCTGGTACAATTAGGGAATTAACCCAGGGCCTCTACTTTGCCTTTTTACCCCCCAGCCTTTTGTATTCTTTATTTAGGGGTGTCTCCCAGGTGCACCCAGGGCTTGGGGTGACACAGGTGTTGCCTCTGCATGGCTGGGAAGTCAATTTGGCATTAGGAGGCCCCCAAGAGCATGGGCTGGGCTGATGCTTTAGAAAAACAAAACCCAGAGCTGAGGATGTAGCTCAGCAGCTTAAGTGCCTGTCTGGCAAGCACAAGGCCCTGAGTTTGATTCCTAGTAGAAAAGAGAGGGAGCAAGGAGGAGACAGACAGACAGACAGACAGAGGACCCGAAGCTGGGCTCCGGTGGTGGGGACCTTGGTTGTCAGCCGGCACTGCCCCCAGCAGCCCTGCTTTCCCCACCTCATGCCCCAAATCAGCAAGGTGACCCCTGTGCCAGGCTGCACAGGAAGCCTCAGGCCCCACGCCAGCAGGGTACTGGGCTGCGAGTGACTGTGCTGAGGGCTCTTGGGAGGCTGCACCTAGACAAGGGCAGAGGACAGCCTGGCTGCTGTCCATGCTGGCTACCTGAGCAGGTGGCCCAGCAGGGATCTGGGCCCCAGGCTCCTGCTGCTTGTGGCAGCGCCACGGAAACAGACATCTTGGTCATTATGTGCAGGGCATCAGGCACAGCTGGAAGCACAGGGACACGGGACAGCCAGAGAGGCCTCTGTGGGGGCAGGGGTGTGGCGCAGGACTGCAGGGATGAACAGGCTAAGGGCAGGAACCCCAGAAGCCATAGGGCTGTGTGCTTCAGACTCAAGTGGGCCCCAAGGACACCTGAGTGGCTGCCAAGAAAGCACCAGAGCTGGCCCCCCACCGTGAGGCTTGGGCACAACCCTGGGGGTACCTATGGCTGAGTGCGCGAGGCACTGCCACGTTAGTCTTCAGTGTGAGATCCAGATGGGCTCTGGCAGGCTGTGGGGTCTGCCTCACCCTGCAGGAGGCAATGGCTGGAGGAATGAGCAGGCGAGCAGCTGGGCAGGGCACAGAGGGGGCTGGGGTGCAGGCTGCAAGTGTGCAGGTACACAGATGTGCAGCTATGCAGGCTGCAGATGTGTGGGCACAAGGGTAGGTGGGGGGCAGGTGTGCAGATGGGCAGGCTGCATGAGTACAGGTATACGGATGTGTGGGTGTGCAAGCTGCAGTGTGTGGATACCAGAATTGGCAGCGGACAGGTGGACAAACTGCATGTGGGCAGGTCCACAGGTGGGTAGGCTGCAGGTGTGTGGCTGCAATGGTTGGCAGAGGGGCAAGTGTGCAGGTGGGCAGATACACAGAGGGACAGCTGCAGGGTGAGGGGTCCCAGCACAGCTGTGCTGCCCTGTGAGGGACCCATGTAAGGGTCAGCATGCCACATCTCTAACACTGTCAGGAACTGCTCTTGTTCAGGGACCTCTCTGCTCCTGGCCCTGGGCTGGATGTGCCGCTCTTGCCACATAGCGGCCAGAGGGTGCCGTCTCCACATCACGCCCCACAGTGCAGTGGCTGAGGGAGGCCAGTGACAGGACTCACACTAACCGGCCTTCAAGGACCTCAGTGAGGCTGGGTTCCCAGCTCCTGTCTCTCTGGGTCCCAGACAGTGAGGAAGCTGTGAATTCAGTGAATTCAGCCCAGAGACAAGGTCCTGGGTCCCTAGAGGAAAGCACTCCTGTCACCACAGAGTTGTTTTGTTCAGGCCCGGGGGACTGTGTCCCAGGGCTTTGCTCTTCCCTCAAGCCTTCTCCTTTGGCGCCCAATTAGGAGGACAATCCCCTATGTTTGCATTTGGCCTATGGAGCAGTACCCAGATGAGGACCTCAGCTCCAGCCCAGGATGCACGAGGAGGTTGGACAGAGCCTAGGGGTGTGAGCAGATACCCAGCGGGGCCAACCTGCACCCCAACTGGATCTCACCCGCACTCAGCAGCCCCAGACATGAGGGCCCTGGGCCACCATGGCAGCTAAGCACTGCTGAGGCTTGAGCTGGCCTGGGAGAAGAGCCCATGGTCAGGTGGAAGGCAGGCAGGTTTCGGAAGAATCTCAGGAGCTTGACACCCCACCCTGTCACCACTGGAGGAGGCCAGGAGGAGTCTGCACCACTCTGCACCGGTGTCATGGGCTCCCTGACACAGGGCTGCGGCTGGCACATGCCACCAGAGTAGGTCACAACATAGCCTTCTGGGAGCCACAGCTGGGCAGGTACCCACGGTGGGCACTTGCACGCCCCGAGATGGCCTAGTCCTATTTCTGAGTTCTCACAGAGCCCCAGAACCCTGCAGTTTGGGTGTTGCAAGGACAGCCCGGCTGCCAATTGACCCAGCAAGTGTAGCATGGCTCACACATCACACGCACGAGTCACTGGCGTCCTGTGATATGCAGGCCACGTGCAGACACACAAGTCGCACACACATCACATGTACACACAACACAGGCACTGCACCTGCCACATGCATATACTAACAGCCATCCCACATGTACACATTCACACATCACACACTTATCACATGCATGGTAAGTGTACACACATACATAAGCACACACATATGCATATTGTACACAACTCTTCACACATCACATCTTCACACACACACACACACACACACACACACACACACGAGTCCAAAGCTAATTAAAAAAGAGCTCTCTCTGGTGGCTTTTTTGCTTTTGAGCTCCTTTCTAAAACAATGATTTGTCAACACAAGACAGTGCGCAGCAGGAGCGCCAGGTCAGCCTGGGCAACCCCAGCAGGCGCCGACCCTTCTTGCGCGCCAGTTGGCAGTGGCACAGAGCTGCTGGAGCCTTGGGCAGGAGCGCATGGGTCCCCATGAGGGTGGCCTGGTGGCCCATATGCTCTGGCTGTGGGCTCTGCACCCCAGGCCACTCACCTGTGGCTTTGCCGACCAACAGTGAAGAGCCCACCCCAATGCTGTGTTACGTAAAGAACAGATGCCACGGCCTGTGACCTACCGCCCCACACCTCTGCACGTGTGCAGGCAGTCTTGCCCATCCACAAGGGCCCGTGGCTTCCCCCCTCACAGCCTTCCGTGGACTTAACCCTCGGGGGCTCCCGCCCTCGCCACACCGCACTCCCTAGGGACATGCATCCGTGAGCTCATTTGTCTTGAAAACAAACAAGCAGGGGTGTAATCTCAGCACACTGGGAGGCTGAGGCAGGAGGACTGTATGTTTGGGCACAGCCCGGGGAATGGACTTGGTGAAATTGTCTCAAAAGGGCAGGAGCCATAGCTCAATGTGAAGGCCCTGGGTTCAGTCCAGGGTGTCCTGGCCTTGCCACCTGAACCCTGAGAGAGGCAATCAAACGCTTCTCAGCCATGTGAGTCTGTCATGAGTGGCTACACTCACGCTACCACACACCACAGCCCCTGGTACCTCCCCAGCTATTTCCTGTAAGGCTGGAAACATCAGGTGGCCATCGTCACTGACGGAAGGTGGGGTTCCATTCAGTAGATTCACTAAGCCTGCTTGTGGGGTGCTGAAGCCTGGCCTGCCTCTTTCCAAAACCCACTGAGGCGCCACCCTTCCTGCCCAGGCAACTGCGCACTTCTGGCATGCTCTCTACTACAGCGCCAGGCCCTTCTGCTCCCAGCCACTGTCACCCCCACACCTATGTGGATCAAGCACTGAAATGAGATCAGCGGCCGGAGGAAACAGGTCAGGTTCCCCGCCCTGCCCTGGCAACCAGATTGGGGCTGTCCCTGCCGGGGGGGGGCGGCACCCTCTCCTGGCTCTGAGTCCACCACAACCCGAACAAAGGCACCAAGCAGGGTGTGCTGCCGAACCCCAGCTGTAGCGCTGCATCTTGCCAAAAGCAGACAGCACTGTGTTTGCTGGAGCCACAGGGTGACCAGGGCCCACACCCTCCCCGAGGCCAGCTCTGTCCCTCTGTCCCTCGCCTCAGCGCCCCACCCCCAGCCAATCTCAGAACCCAGGACTGGGCCCCACCTCCCGCCACACAGCCAAGGCCCCTCTGTCAACAGGGCGCCCCACCTGTGCCCACCTGGACTGTCCAACAGGCAGCTGCCCCATGCGTCTCTGTGCCCGTGCATGCCCAAGGAATGGGCAGCCAGACACATACCTGCCTGTGCTTTCAGCAGCAGCCACAGAGTTGCAATGTCCTGGGACAGCAGGGAGACCCGGCTGAGCGTCATATCGTCCCTAGCCCTGGCCCTGGCCGGGTCACCGGTCAGGAGTGGCGACCCGCTTCTTGGAGCGTTCTCTCAGGACACACAAAGAAAGGCGGCACTGCTCCATCTTGGCTGCTGGGGGACAGAGCATCTCTCAGCAGCTGCTCAGGTCTGATTCAGCTGCTCAGGTCTGACTCCTGGGCCCCTGGCTGCTCCACCCTGGGCCATGGAATTGATGTCCCTGATTAGGGAGCTGGCTGAGCTCAGCTCACTTATCCTGTGCAGATGGTTTAACCCTTGAAACCCTGGTGGCAACTGAGACTGCTGGCTGCAGTTCAGGATACTGGTGCTGCCCGTCTAGACCCCCCTTGCAGGGGCCCCTGCTCAGCCAGATCCAGTCCATTATGCAGGTCCTATCCACCACAGGGACCCAGGTCTGCCAGGTCCAGGGACCTGTCACAGGGGCCAGCTCGGTCAGGTCACATGCAGGGACAAAAACTGGCAGGGCGAGGAGACCTCCAGGAGAGCCCGGGCCTCTGCCCTGCTAACACCCAAGAGGTTGAGAGCCAGAGTCCACCCCTGCAGGGCTTCTGCTTTTTTGGTGTCCATCCAACTGAGTCCCTCTGGCTTTGGCATTCATGACTCCCCACGGCAGAGGCCCCGGAGCAGCAGGGAAGGTAGAGAGACCAGGTCCTCAAGTGTGCACTGAAACCTGCCACCAGCATGGGCTTCTGCAGCCACGGAAGGACCTGGGAGGTGTGGGCTTCGACTCCGGGGTCTGGCCAGGGTGGCCGAGGCTGCACCAAGGGACCCAGGTACTGGGGCCTGGATCAGAGCTGCATAGCCCCCAGGGCCAGCAAGCAGGGTGTCAGGGAGAGCATTGTTTCTGGCCTCTAGAGGCAGGAATGTCTGCATGCTGGCATCACTGACCCCAAGCCGAGCATGGCTACCTGGTGCCTCACGCCACCCTCACAGGCAATGCACTACTGCCCCACAGGAGGCCAGCATGGGACTGCAGCTGTCCACCAAGGAGTGGCCCCCTGTGCCCTGCCCGAGCTCTCTTCTGAGCCCCACAGGCATCTCCCCTGGGGCTAAGAGAAGGGTAGGAAGAGCAACTGCAGCTTGTAGAACCTTGGGCTTCTTGCTCACCACCCACAACCTCAGTTTCCCCATCCTGAAGCAGGGAGACTGTGAGGCCAGTGAGCACACCCGTGGAGCCTCTGGGGCCTGGCTCCGTGGACAGCAGCCACTATCCCTGTCCTCTGCTGCACCGAGGCACTGGCTGAGTCCCACACTTGCTCAGACCCTGGCCTGTGCCATTCAGTATATCCAGGCACACTTTTTTTTTGGCAGAACCAAGGATTGAACTCAGGCCCTTGCACTAGCCAGGGAAGCACTTATTCCACTGAGCCATCTCCCTGGCCCTTCCATTCAGTATATCCAGAGGCCGACACTACAGTGCCAGCCACTGCCACCCACTCCCCTGCACATGTCATGCTGGCAGCTGCCCCACCAGAAGGTCACTTCTACTCCTCATGTGGACTCAGGTGGAGGGCACTGTTCAAACAACAACCTGTTTCCTACTAGTCGCTGTGCATCTGAAGCATGGACTCAGGGCTGGTGGACAATGTCCTCGGTCCTGACCCAAGAGACCTTTGTAGGATGCAGTGTTCTGGATCTCTGGTTCCATCTTTAGCCACTGGAGTGAGATTCTCAGACTCTGAGCTCCAGTGGCCATACCATGGGAGCTCATCACTGCACAAGACACGTGTCACCTCTGGCCTGGGGCCCACTGCGCCCCTCCCAACCTGGTCAAGGAGGAGGTGTCCCTGGCAGAAATCCCTCATTTCCATCTTCATGCACTGGGATGCAGTCATACCCATGAACCTTGCATCATTAGCCTGTGGGGACATGGCAACCACCTGGGACACAGGCGCAGGTTGAGGTGGAATTTCTGGCACCGCTGAGCTCAGTTTGACTTCTTGTGTTCGGTTTCCAATTCCCTGATCTCCACCCACCTATAGACAATGCTCAACTACAGAACATCCTGCCGGACACACATGATGATATGAGCTTGAAGTGTGACATCCACACCCACCAGGCCACCAAGGTCCACCTCCCAAATCCACTGAGGTCCACATATACTCTGCTGTGGTCTGGGCTTGACAGCGCAGCAAGGGCCTCAAGTGGCCTCAGCAGGCACTGTGTAGAGGCCCATGGAGGGATGTAGAGATGGCTTCCGAGAATGAGAGTCACTCACAGAGGCCCTCAGCTCGAAGCATGGGGACAATGGGGGGGGGGGGCAGCTGGGCTCCTTCTTGACAAGAAGTGAAATTACAGAGGGAGGGCAGCCAGGACAGAAGGGAGACCGTCCCACTTGTCCCGCACTGGGACCTCTGTTCGCAGGGACCTTGGGTCTGCAGGCCATGCCAGACCCTTCACACCCATGAGACAAGTGGGCATGCTGGGGGAGGGTAACCTCTCCCTGTGTCCCACCAAAGGCAGGCGCAAGGGCATTGCCTCAGCCCTGTGGCGTGAGCATAGCACGGCCTCTGGGAGCCTCTCCACCTGACCATACCCACAGCCTGCAAGGACACAGAAGCGCAGGCCCTGGTCTCACGCTGCAGGCACAACTGGCCCTGCCCTGCTTCATTCATGATGCCTGAGAGACAGACTCTGGGCAGATATGGCCTCAGCCTCCAGCAGCCCCTTGGTGACAGCCCCAGCGGCGAGGGCAGAGCTGCTCCCTTTCATTTATTTTCAATGGCTCCTGCTTACTTGTGCTTTCCAGCATAGCACATGCCAAATTTAAGTTTCTAAACACTACTGAACTCAGGCGCAGACAGTAGCCTTTGCACTGGGGCCACCACCCGGCGTCCAGCAGCCTTGGGCAGTGGCTGGTTTCCCTCCTGTGGGGCTGCAGGAACAAAAGCTCTGGTCCTGTACAAGCCAGGAGCATGAGGTAGGGTAAATGGCCTGGCACAAATGACCCGGATGGGCACAGCTGTCTCCTCCTGATGAATAAGTGCATTTCACACACCTGCTCCATCAGGTGTGGCCACAGTATGGGGCAGACACAGTGCTAGAGCAAACACAGGTGGGGCCAACTCAAACAGAATGCTGCAGAAGCAGGGACGGGAGGGCGTGACCCATCCGTCTGCCCGGACGGGACACCAAGGCTGAGCCAAAGAGGCAGCAGCCAGGATGGGGCCCCTCGGGGTGTCAGGTAAGAGTCTCAGAAAGCTGACAGCCCCCTGTGTACGCCACTTAACCTGGACGCTCAAGCTGCAGTCCCTGCTGCCAGGACCAAGGACAGCAGTGGGCACAGGGGACTCAGTCTCCCCACACCCACCGCTGCACATCAGGACCCACCTGAGGCTCCTGATGGTGAGTCTCGGTCCAGGGCAAACGAAGACCTAGATGCTGCTCTGCCCAGGTCCCCCCTGGCTGACAAGTGCATGACGCAAGAAGACTCCGAAGTCCTTGGAGCTCAAGACCACACCTGCCCTGAGGGTCAGGTGCCGCCACCTGCTGTGAGCCACCGGGATGTGGCCAGGCTGGGCTCCGGGACCCAGAGGCTGGGTCCCCAGCCATGAGCAGCCCCTGGCAGGAAAAGGGAAGCTCAGTGAGCCGGGCGCCGGGTGTGTCTTGCTCTGTGCAGTTTCGTGGGGGTGGCAGAAGGTGAAAGTGGCTCAGGGTGCCAGGTGGCAGCTGGGCTGTGCCAGACAGAAACACAGCACAGACACGCTTGGGCACTGTGGGTGGCAGGAGGGTGTGGCCGCTAGGGCCCTGGGTCTGCCCTGCTGGGCCCCTTGACTCTGTGGAGAGCTGATCCCAAAAAGCACAGTTCATGTGGAATGCAGGGTGAACCCAAGTGCTAAGCCACGTGCAGGATGCACCCCACCTCTGCCACACGTGCGGGCAGGGCCCAGTTCCCCCAGTGGAGCGTCGTACCGGCGCTGGGTCACGCACTCTTAGACTCCACACCCATTCTCAGAGTTCTGAAGCTGCTGCATCCTGTTCCAAACACCATCAGCCTTGGTACCTCACAGAAATGAGGGGTTCGGGGCACCCTGGGAGCTAGCAGGTCTGGAGACACACAGGACGAGAGGTGTGACTTTGGGCATCTGTCCCTGCCCCTGGAGAGGAGGGAGACAGCTTGGATGAGGCCAGGCACTTGGCTTGGGCTAAGACAGGCCTGGCACCACACAGGGTGGGCACAGCCTGCACAGTGGGTGATGGAGCAGGGAGCAGGGACAACCCTGGCCACAGAGAGGCCATTTCCCAGAGCATGGGATAGAGGGTAGCCAGCCACAGCTGCTCATGCTCACGGCCTCCCTGCCCACCGAAGATCCCTGGGGACACAGGAGCCTGGGAGCAGCAGTAGGGGGCAGGGGCTGAGCTGCTCCCTGACTCTGGGAGCACAGGAGGGCAGCACCTGGGATGCAGCACACCCCGCCTGGGGCCTGTCCCTCCAGCGTTCCCGGCTGTGTGGCACTGGTCAGCAAGCGCCAAGGGGTCAGCCTCCTGCTTCATCCCACCCCTCCAAGTTCCTGTTCCCTGCTCTCAGCCCTCAGTGAGCCTCACTGTTCTTCCACCTTGCACAACATGCAAAAGCCATCCTCCTGCCCTGATCCAAGGCCCTGCCCTCATCTAGGGCCCTTGGTTCCTTCTGCTTCTTTGGTCTGGGCTAGTTCATCAGGGACACCTGCTCTCCCCCCAGCTGTCTGCCCAGCAGTACACCAGATGATGTGAGTTCTCAGAGGCAGTGACAGGTGCTGGGTGTGCCCAGGTGACCAGCCATCCAGCAGGATCTAAGCAGTAGCTGCCCACAGGCCTCCGCTGTTGTTTCCAGATCTCCCTGCTGCAGAAGAGCCACGGGTCTGTCTCTGACCAGAGACCCTGTGGTCAGCCCTACAGCTGAAAGTCAGCTTCCTGGACTGAAATTACACTAGAGCCTCATAACCCACCCTGCTTCCTGCCATCTTGCCTGCCAGGCGGGGTGCCTGGAGCCAATTCCTCCAGCCTGTGTCCATGCTGACAGTATGCCTCCCTCGGTAGGCCTAGGTCCTATAGGGCTTGGATCTAAGATGGTGACAAAACTTCACATGTTTGGGAGGTGACTGGATCCTGGGCTCAGAGCTGACTTGCTATGGCAGGTCCTGGTGGAGGGAAGCAGGGCCTGTGGGAGGAAGTGGTTCCTGAGGTTTGGGCCAGAAACCCCCTGCTCCTGCCTTCTCCCTACTTCCTGCCTACCATATCCAGAGCAGCTCTCCTCCCGAGCTCCTCTGCCCTGCCCTCCTGCCTTGGAGAGGCCCACGGAACACTGAAACATGAGCCAAAATAAACCTTTTCTCCTAGGAACTGTGGGTGTCAGGTGTTGCATCACCACCTCGCCTACCACAGGCTGATCCCCTTCCACCCTCCTCATACTCAGTCTACCTCCCTCAACTGTAGCACGAGCTGCAACATCAGCGTAAACTTTGCCCCACAGGCGACCCTGGGCTTCTCCAGCACCCGAGTGCACTCACTTCCTCCCAGGAGGGCTTCTGGACAGGGCCAGGTGCTCCCTATGCATTTGGTGACCACTGACCCACCCTGAGGACTGGCGATGTGGCCAGCCAGCCAGGTGCACAGATGTCGAGAGGAGGCACTGCTTCTGCCTGGGTTCAGTCAACAGTGAGAAGTCGGTACTCTTTCGAGCGGAGCTGGGGCTAGGGACGCAGCTCAAGGGTGGAGTCCTGGGCTCAGCCCACGGTGTGTCAAAACAATAAAAAACATGAGACACAACCAGAGCCGAAAAGACCCTTTCTGGGTGTCAGATGTTAAACAGGCACATAGGAGCCCAGAAATCCAGGAACAGGAAGTGGCTGTGAACTGCTAGAGGCAATCAGGCACCAAGTGACCCCTCTAGGACACTCATTGGCTCCCTGAAGTATCTCCCTTGCCAGGCTCCTGTGGGCCCAGCCAGCACTCCCGACATTCCACTCCCCAGCACTGCACTGACTTCCACATCTGCCCAAAGAACAGTGACTTTAGGCCCCAGTGGCCACCACGAGTGACAGCCTGTGCAGCTCTGCCCACAACAGCTCCGCCCCCGCATGGCCATCCTCTCAGGTAAATCACACCCGACTTGGTGGCAAGACAGCCAGGTCCAGGCCTGGTCTCACTGCATGTGCATCTCAGAAACCCAGGCCAGCACCCATTAGGAAAGGCAGTGCTGCTCTAATTTAGGTACAAGGTCCTCAGACAGCAGGAACAGAAACTCAGAACAAGAGCCATGCCCCAGGGCCCAGTGCACTGCTGGATAAGGCCAGATCAGCCGGATCCCATGGATCCCACATAGGGGAGTGCTGGGGCCTGGGAACCAGTGGCCTCAGGGCATGAAAGTGCATGCCGTCCTTTGGGCATGCACTTCCTACAGAGGGAAGCTGGGGCACAGCATGGAAAACAGTGAAGGCCAAGAGTCTGGGGGCAAACATCCCAAGCACACTCAGCTATCCGGGGAGATGTCTCCACCCAAGCCACCACCAACTCGCGATGGATGGGAAGGGCTTGCAGTGCCTCACAAGCTCACCGCTCTTGGAGTCTGCCTCTGTTCCCATGGGGGAAATGTGCCTGGTATCTCTATGGGGTGTACCTGAGCAGGACACTGGGCGTGTGGGCCCCCAGACACACATCCCAGCCATTCTATGTCCTGGAAGGTGGGCACTGGCCCTCAGGTCATGCCACTACCTTCCAGGTGAGGGCAGAGCCAGGTGCCAGCCAGAGTTACAGCAACGTCCGGGAACACAGCCTGTTTACACTGCATGTCCGGTGGGAGGAAATGGGTGGTGAGGAGCCCACGCCGAGCTGGGCTGGCCACCACTCCAAGCTGATGAAGTCCCAGGCGTGGCAACCACTCCAGAAATGTGGGCAAGCCTACAGTGCCTACTGGGTCTGGCACACAGCAGACACTCAGAACGTGCTTCTTGACGAGTGAGGAACGGCACCGCGCCAGGTGGGGAGCCCTGCACGCGTTCTCCGCACTCGAGGGACACGGGAGGTGCCTGTCCTCTGGATCTGCTTATATGGCGCACACCTGTGGAGGGGCTCATGCCAGGGAAGGGGCACCTCAGGCGAGCAGCACTGTGGGGGACTACAGGCTGCCTTGGCCATCGCCTCCCGGCTCAGGCATCTGGCCTGTGTTATTTCCTGTTTCTCTAGTGTAGCACGAGCAAAGCTGGTTTTATTATGTTTGTTCTTTAAAACTTCTTGAAAAAATAGGCTCAGAAAGTCTCCGGTCCCCAGATCTACCCGAGGTTGCAGGCTCTGAGTGTCTCACAAGGTTTACACCCATTTGAAGCACGTGCTGTGGGTTCCCCTGACGGTCACCACGACAGTGTGCCGTTCATGCTGCCTTCAGCTCAGACACAGCCCCACAGTTGTGCAAGGGCCAGGGGCGGGCACGTGTGAAGGAATCACTGGTCACATGCAGAGCCTGAAAGAGGACCTCTGGTGGCAGGCATGTCCTTCAGCTGGGGATTGGAGCACCAAAGGCGGCCCAGCGGAGGAGGCCGTCCTGCCCAGGACGTGGACGGTGCCCCCTCCCCCGTTCATGGTGCCTCTGTGCTGCAGAGCCGCCTTTCCCTGTGGCCAGCCAGGGACACCGCAGAGGCACGCAGCCACATGCCCGCTGCCCATGTAACACTAGAAAAATCAAAGGTGGCAAAAAAAAAACCACACAAAGCTTCCCAGGCCTTGGCAGAGGCCACAGCGCCTACATAGAAAACAGTAACGGTGTGACAGTGCCACCTTCCTGACTCAGAGTCACCATGGACACAGCAGGGACAGCCACGGAGCATCACCCGACCTGGGAGCCACGGCCACATCCCAAAAGGAAACTCCTGCCCTGCTTTCCACTGGACTTGAGCTCTTCACTCAGCGCAGCCTGGAGGCCCAGTCCCCGACCCTCCCGGCAGACCAGACATGCTACCCCTTCCTCCACAGGCACTGGTCCATTTCTTCTACAGAGTCGGCTCTGCTACGGGAGTGCCACCCACAGCCACCATGCGGCTGGGCTCTGTCCCCCCAAGATCCTTGACACATAGAGGCAGCAGTGAATAAGGGGGAGGCCTTACCTCCCGCTGGCCATCCAAGTGTACATGGTGGGCACTGAGAGGGTGACAGCACGACACCAGCATGGGCTGGAGACACCGGCCCGCCCAGCCCTGGTGCTGGCCTGCCTCAGGTGTCTGAAGTGCAGGGCTGATCTGCTTGGCTGCAGAAGCACAGTTTCAGTTCCCTTTCTCGCCACCCTGACTCAGCCTCTGCTGTGTCCTTGCTGAAGGGGAGGGCACCAGCCTTTGCCATCTGAGGCAGGACTTCTGACTGTGGCCATCACATGCACAGCAGGCCAGAGGAGCTGGGAGCAGAAGTGGGCTGCCTGAACAATAAGCACCAGCCGCCTTCTACCCCCGGTTCCCAGGCAGAGGCAAGGACCCAGGGCCAGGTTTGCGAGGCCCCTGCCCACCCAAGGGTGCCCTCCAACCTACCACCTGCTCTTCCACTCTGGACTTGGCCTTGCAGGACCCCACCTACCCTGAGGTGGGACAGGGGCCTTGCTGCCTTCCATCCCCACTGCAGCCAAACCTGAGGGCACCATATGCACACCACTGGCCAGGGGCCTCAGCCACCAGACGACCCCGACACTCAGGGCTGCTCGCCTCTGAGTCCTGAGTGCTCCATTGCTTTCCTGGGCTATTCCTAACGACCAGGAAAAGTGTTGGTCCCTTCCGGGGTGGGCTCCAGGCACACGAATCCACAGTTGTCTCTGTCAAGTGTGTTAGACCGATTTGCTCAGGTATTGGCTCCTCAGCCCAGAACTGGACCCCACGGAAGCTGCTGGTACTCAGCCTCAGTTTCCCTAAAGGAAAAGGGTGTCATCGTTCTACAAGCGGAAGACCAAGCTGAAGGGCAGGCCCATCAACGGCCCTGGGGCTCCATGGGGCTCACGGGCCATCACTGTGCCTCACAATATGCCTGGGAGCCTCGCCCACCAAGCCCGCTGCTAGCCCCTCCCCACCTGCAGCCCACTGTCCTGGCCCCTGTCTACAGGGACCCGCAGCGCTCCGCCCTCCCCGCTCTGGGTCCTGAGCCTGGGTGGGAGGGAGACTGTCCTCACAGCCCATGCTGTGCCCTCCCGGGTGCCTCTGATGCTGCAAGAAGAGGCAGCTGGAGGGAGGGCTATGCACACGGAGCACCCTGGGGAGCAGGGGATGGGGGTGCTGCCCCAGGCCTGCTATTCCAGCTGCACAAACTGAGCTCAGGGAGAACAGAATAAGGCTTGCCAACAGCACAGCCTCAGCTCTGGCGGGGGGCTCAGACTGCTGGGCCAGAGACATGGCACCAAGCACCATGCAGAAGCACAACACAGGGCTCCAGCCTTCCGAGACCCCAAACACAGACCACAACAGACAGATGTGAGTTCAGAGTGGCACCAAGGACCCCAATTCCAGAGAGGGCACCCCAGCCACACGTTTGACCTGGGGGCTGGGCAGAACCCCCAGGGCCAGGAAGGTCCCCATCCTCCTGTCAGCTGACAAAAAGACTACTTTGTGCCAGTCCACCCAAATGCAGGAAGAAACCGATTTTCACAACTAGCCACCTGCAGGCATGTCCCTTTGTCAAGAGAACAATATCATGCAGTTAACGGCTTCTCTGCTAGGTATCTACCATCTGCCACTGGCACCTGAAGGACAGTCATGATGGGTTCATGGTTGGACAGGGACAGCCATGCTGGCTAGGCAGGGATGTTGTTTGTTCTGGGTAAGCGGGGATGATAGGAGTGGGCACACTGACCCACCCCACTTGCACACTGCAGGTTGCTGGAGGCCCAGATGACCTGGGACTGTGCAGGACACCTCCCTGTCACCCAGAGGGCAGCCCAAGCACCTCATGCCACGCTGCCCAGCACCACTGCCATGGCACCAGAGCCCCTCCCAGAGAGCAGCAGGGGACAGACTCACCCTCAGCTACTGAGCACAGCCACGAGCACCACTCAGAGCAGAGGTAGTAGCTCTGCATCTCTGCCACGGAGATTCGGGCCAGCCTGCTGCCTGCCATGGCCTCTGTTCCCTCACCACATCCCCGCCTGAGCACCAGTATGGCCACAGCTTGGCCTCTGAGGTCTTGTGAGATCTGCTGCTTTCCACTTTCACTTCACCACTAGCTGGGCCAGGCTAAAGGGCAGCACTCTCTAAACACTGCCATCTCTCTCCACCCTGCTTGTTTACATATGGGCAGATGGATGCCAGGACACCAGCTGCTCCAGGAAGGAACAATTCAGTGTGCCATTCCCGAGGTGCCATCCCAGAGTGCAAGGCCCAGGGCAGGGAGGTAGATGGGAGGAGACAGAGCTTGGCCTCCACCCGCTGGGGTGGGAGAAGGTGGTGGCCGGGCTTGGCCCTCGCTGTCCCTGTGGAGCACACTGCAGCCGTGCCTTAGGCTCCTGTCCACCCAGAAGGGGAGCTGCGATTGCTGACAGCGCCCCTGCGCCCCTCTGACCTCTCTAGCGCTTCCTTAGGAATCAGAATTGGGGGTGCAGAGAGCCCCTGCACTCAGGGTCAGAAGCCCCAGGCCGGAGCACACACCCATGCTGGACCTCAGCATGCATTGCCCGTGACATGACTTCAGAGGACAGTGGGACCAGCGAGCACTGCCCTGTCCAGCAGTGTGGGCAGGGACAGATCACTGACCCAGACCAGCACTACAAGAGGTTCCTGCTGTTCTCGGTGCCAACCAGGCGGCTGCAGCCTCCCCACCAAGGTGGCAGGGTGTGGGCAAGGCGTGTGGCAAGGCGTGTGGCAGGTGTGTGCAATCATCCCATGTTCTTCTGGGGCAGAAACACCACAAATACGCCATAGAGATGGCCCGAGAGGAACCCTAGAACTTCCCAGAGACCCCAGTGACCCCATAGACCCTCACTGGGCCCTGCCAGAGACTCCAGATTCTTCACAACCCAACAGACCCCACAAAGACCCCGTGAAGATATCCAGAGACTGTGCAAGAACTCACAGAGGCCCCAGGACCCCTCAGAGACCTGAGGACACCTGCGAGCACCCAATGTGGGCCTTGGCCTGGGCCCAGCAGTTCCCAGCAGGCCCTAGGACGACGGGTGGGAAAGAAGCCAGAAGCCAGGTGCCTGAAATTACAATTGAACAGCAATCACCAGGTCTCTTCAGACCACAAACCCTCTTCTCAGACAGACTCAAAGGTGCCCCCATGAGACAGCCCTGGCCAGCGCCCTGTGGTGATCCCCAGTGGCTGTGGGCTCTGGGAGGTGTGTTTAAGAAGCCAACAGAGCAGCGAGGTGAGTGTGGGCCTCCTCCTGCCTCACGTGTCTGTAAGTGCATTCAGCTCTGCCAGGGAGTGCCACGGCTGACCCACAGCCTGCAGCCAGGGCCAGAGCTGCTCTTCCCCACATGCATGCACCAATCCAGCTGCCTCCAGAGCAACCGAGGGCTTCCCAGGAACCTTCACTGTGCTCCCTGGTCCTGCATGGACACAGCAACCCTGGTCTGAGCAGGGTCTGTTTCCCCTGCCCCTGGCCACTGTGGAAGGCTGACCCTGTGCCTGTGGCTCTGATAGGGGAGCTGGCCACCATCAGGGTCATGCTCAGTCCCAGAACTTCCCAGGGTCATGCTTAGTCCCAGAACTTCTGGTCCCAGGGTACCTGGGACAGCCTGGACAGTCTCATGAAAATAGTTCTAGGTCTTTGTTATTCTTAGGTGGCCACAAGGAATGTCCATCTGAGGAGCTCTGATTTGCCCTGGAGAAATTAAACATTCCCAGCATGTCCACCAAGTTCTACCATTTCCATGTGGCCACTGGAGAGCTGGTTTCTCCAAGAGCTCGCTCTGGAAGCACAGCTCCTCGTGGCACATGGCCTCACACGCAAGCATCTCCCTGTCTACATCAGCTCTCAGGGTACTGGGCAGGCAGCTGGGCTCACTGTGTCTCCAAGTGTCTGCCTGCTCCTGGCATTAACTCTGTCTCTTTGAAAAGCAGTCACTGCCAAATGGATCCTTGGACAGATTTTTCTAATAAAGTAAATTTCTAAATGCTAAATAAAAGTCATTCTGGGATAAAGGGAAAACTCGAATGCTGCGAGCAGAAGTGATGCACTGCTCCTGGGTCTGATGTGTGCTCAGGAGGCGTCTCTGGGCCTTGCAGGCCGGGTGAAGATGACAGTTACACATTTGTCCCTAATTCCCACAGGATAATTTGATGACACCGATTTCCAGTTCAGAAAGAGTCACCAGGCTCTTCTGTCTGAGGTGTCTACATGCCAGGGAAGTCTCACAGGTGATCGAACCCAGACACATGCTCCAAGCACCACCCGAGGAGGCAGCCAGACCAGCCAGCGCCAGAAACACGTAGGGAGCTCGTGTGCAGGGGAGGCCCAGAAGCAGGTGGACATGGAGGGGGAGTGCCAGGTGCAGCCGAAAGGCCAGGCTTGGCAGGGCCACAAGGCGACACGGACACCCACCTGTCTGTCGTCCCATGTATTTGGTTACTCATGTGGTAGATGACTAGAGCTCTCAAGCATGGCCTGTGGTCACCTGGTCTGTCCTCATGGCCACGCCCCTGCCCATAGGCTTGTGTCCTGGCAGATGACCCAGCATGCCCAAGCCTGCCACCTGCCCAAGGTCAGGCTCTGTGGCACCATAGTTCAAGTGACCTCCAGGCACAGCTGCTGCGCACAGCCTGCCGGGGTCATCAGAGGGCGAAGCCCTTCTGAGCTAGGACACAGGCCCTGTGTCCATGTGGCACTGCTGCATGTAGTATCCACTGTGCCAACCCCTAGGTGTTGGGCTGCTGAGATAGAACCCAGGGTCCCAGCCCCATGGGAGGCTTCTTTGGTTCTGGCCCAGGACTGATCTGCTCTGCAGTTCTGCTGCTCTGTGGCCTGGTGGTGGAGTCAGCCAATGGGGGTCACATGAAGAATCCTCTCCCCAGCTTCCAGCAGCCCAAGCCGCACCTCCAGCACAGCCCCTGTGCATGGGTGACACATCCTGGCCTGTTCCCTGTAGTGTCTCTGTCTTCTTGTCTTTTGTCACAGCTCTGACCATGTCAACCTCCGCTCAAATGTGACTTCTAGCCACTCGAGTAGGCATCACTGCTGAGTCCCAGGGTGCCTCAAGTGCAGCTGGGCAATGCTGTGGTCTCCTACATTCACCCAGGGAGACAACTCAGCACCGACTATCTGTCCAGAGCCCTGGCACCTGCACCCAAGCTGCCACCACTTGCTCAGCATCTGTGTCTGGTTGAGTGCTCAGATCGTATCACACAAAGGCAGACCAGTGGCACACCTGCGTGGCTAGGCCACACTTGCGTGGCAGGGTCATGTGTGCCCTGCCATCCAGCCTTGTGGAGCCCCAGATCCCTATCTGCTTCATGGCATAGCTCACACTCCCTTTGTCCCATCCCCAGGCAGAGCACAGGGCCCCAGGGGCACTCTCCCGGGGCACCCACCAGGGCCAGCCCCCTCCATCCCTGCTGGGCACGGCTGCCCCAGCTGCCATGCCTCTGTGTGCCTCCTGACATCCTCTTCCCATCTGTACTTTCAGGTCCATGAGAAACGGCCTTGCGGAGCCAGTCTCCATTGCCCTGTGCCCCAGAAGCTGGCAGGGATGCCGGCTGTCCATGTCTCCTCCATGTTGCAGGCTTTCTGACCACAGCGCCCTGGGGCTGCTCTTCAGAAGTGACCACCACCTCTAGCACCAGCCACGCACAGGACACTGCCCAGCCTCATTGGAACACATGCAAGCATTCCCAGGACATATGCTAGCTCCACCCAGCTCTACCTGGGCTTCCTCGTGGCTCAGGCAGGTCTCCCCGACCCTGCTGGGTCTTGGGCCTGAGTCTGGGTGTGGCCGAGGGATCTAGAAGGTCTAGAATCTAGGGCCCCTGGAGACTGACCCAGGGGCCCTGTTGCTCAGGGCCAAAGACACTCAGCTCTTCTCCTCTCAGCTCTACTTCCAGCTACCATGGAGGGGGAGCACTCATGGTGCGCACCACACTCTAAGTTCACTGCATTACTCACCATCCAAATGGAACAGGCCCCAACTGCACAGTGGGGTGCTTGGGGGTCCCCTTCAGGCCCCTCCCGCACCTGGTTTTGGAGAGGAAGGACATAATGGTGCCTGCTTTTGGGTGCCAAGATTCAGCTCCCAGGGTGACAGGGGTGAGGGGCGTGGCCAGCACCAGCCAACAAGCAAACACCCTCCTCACCACAGAGAGGAGGAGGAAGAGAAAGGGCGTGAGGGGTGTCTCTCTGCCAGCCGTTTCCACCCTGGGCTACCAGCTGGTCTGTGTTTGTCATCTTTCTGACCAGCCAAGATGTCTGATGCCTGACTCAGGTTTCAGGCATCCCAAAGGCTCATGGTTTCACAGATGACAGAAGCATCCCTAGAAGATGCCACCTGGGGACATGTGACTGTTCCTGAAACTCACCTGGTTTCTGGCGCCCTGGTACTCTCCGGCGCCTCCGAGTCAGGCTCCAGAACCGACATGTGGACGCCCCCTTCTCCGCCATTGTGTCTGCCACAAGGGTCGCTGCAAAGCCCACACGGCACTGACTCTTCGGGACGGCCACACACAGGGTGACTGGGGCTGGATGACTCAGAGCAGGCTCCAGTGTCCCTCAGGAAGCACTGGATGTGACGTCCCTGGTCACCCTGGCCTTGGCTGAGGCTCCAGAAAGAAAGGGGGCCTGGGGTCTCCGACACCCTGTGGCCCAGCTTGGAGCCTGGGCTGGCGAGGGTGCGGGCAGTGGGGACGGCTGCTCCGCCCATCTGCTGGCGAGTCCTGCTGGCTTCCTTCCTGGCGGGCGGTGTGCACACAGGGACAATGTCAGGGAGGCACACAGGCTGAGAACACCTTCCAGGCTCAGGAAGTCTCAAGTTCAAACAAACAACCACAAACTGGGAGGAAGGGAGGGGCCGGCTGCTGGCACTTTTGAAATACACTGGGAGTTCTGCAGCCAGACTGAGGCCCCATCCACTGCAGAGTGCCGGGAGGGAGGGAACTGCAAGCAGCCTGGCCTGGCAGGCGACACTTCCCAGGGGTGACGCCGGAGTGACTGGAGCCCCGGGCCCACAGATGCTTCCGAGAGGAAGGCAGGGCAGGCGCTGCACTGGGCTCCTGGTGATGCCCCAGGGCACGTGTCAGGGACACCTGACCTTAAGGGGTTCTTTTCAGTGCCTTTTAAACCTCACTAGTTCAGAGGCTCTGCAAGTTCAAGCTGCCCCCCATTAGGACAGCTCCAGGCTCAGGGAACACAGTGCCTAGGTGCCTCACTCACAGTGCATTGAGGGTCTGATCTCCTGGGAGCAGCACAAACCGGGCCTCCTCCCGTGGCCCATGCACTGCTTCCTCCAGGAGCACCCTTTGACTAGATGGTGTTGTTTTGAGCTCAGCCAGCTCTAGGAACAGAAGCTTTCATGTCCCAGTCACACCTGCTCTGTCCACGGCGCAGTGATCATCCATAAGGTTGCAGACTCCGGCCCAGGGGATGCCATGAGCTGGCCCAGCGCTCCACTGGCTTC
The DNA here is from genome assembly GCA_004027165.1 of Ctenomys sociabilis. Taxonomy (NCBI): domain Eukaryota; kingdom Metazoa; phylum Chordata; class Mammalia; order Rodentia; family Ctenomyidae; genus Ctenomys; species Ctenomys sociabilis. The sequence continues at coordinate 263,871 of PVKA01000070.1, forward strand.
CTAATCCAGGTTGTTGCATGAGTATGAGCAGCAGGTACTTTGTAAACAGAGTGAAAGAACAAATGCTTCTTCTTCCAGGGCCAAAGTTACTGATGAACGCGACCAGGTACCCAAGAACACACAGTGGACGAGCTGCCTCTGAGGATGGTCGGTGGCTAGGAGGCAGGCCAGCCACGGAGCGAAGTTATGGCGGACAAGCGAGTGCACCGGCACACACAGGGGCACAGAGGCAGCTGCAGACTGCTTGGTGGAACGGAGCAGCTGACTGCAGGGGCAGAGCGCACCACCCAGCCAGCACCGCCCACTCTGACGGTGGCTCTGACCACAGAAAAGTGCCTCTTCAGTCCTTCTCCCCGACCCTCCTCACACCCTTTCTCTTCCATCTTCTTTTTGTACCCTATGAGTGCTGAGCTGCATCCTTATTTATGAAAATAATTTTGAGACAGGGTCCTGCACAGTTGCCAGAGCTGGTCTTGAACTTGCAATCCTCTTGCCTCTGCCTCCCCAGCAGCTTTAATTATGGGTGTGCACTACTGCCACTGGCCTGGTGCCTAACGGCCTGGCCAGGGCTGAACTCTCCACCGCCAGGCTGGTGCTGGTAGCCGCATGTGGGTTTTCTTTCTCCAGGTCAGTGGGAGAAGAGCCATTCAGTGATGGTGGACTTTGCCCCCAGGGCCAGGCACAAGCCTAGCTGCACAGAACATTATACAGGAAGCAGTGGGGCCAACAGCAACCTGTCCGTCAGACCTGCAGACTGCACGGTCCTAGCAGAGTTCTGAAGAAGAGGATTGCAGCCTCTGAGGAGGGACAGAGCCATGGTGCAACTGGCTTATGTTGCAGAGCAGCTCCTAAGGAATCCTGAGAGTGGAGACCCAGGGAAAGGACAGCAGGGGCAGGGCAGGGCTGGAGTGGCTGAGCCCAGAGGCCAGGGGGTATCAGCCACAGGGCACCCTCCAGGAGGGGCCCTAGTGTCTGCAGCACCCAGCACAGCCACTACAAGGCCTGCTGCCTCCAGACCAACTTGGCGTTTGGCTGTTCCACTCCATGGAGCACAGTTAGCGAATGAGCAGCCTGGGCCACTGGGCCCCCAGATCCAGCCTCCTTGCCTTCATTCTTGGCCTCTGCTCTGCAGCTCAAGCAGGGTGCTCGGGTTGCCTAGCACCCAACACCCAGGCAGTCAGCGAAACTGGTGAGGCCTGAGTCCTCGAAGGAGGCGGGCGAGTGCCCATACCAGTGCCAATCCCTGCGGACAGCGCTCTCTACTTGTCCCCTGAACAGTTAGCCCGCATCCCAGGGCATGCCAATGGGAAAGCTGTTCGTGCACATGTGGATCAGGTGGGATTTTAACAAACTCCGAAAGTCCTGTTTTCACCCTCAGCACATTTGAACCTCAGATGCAGAGCCTGAAGGTCAGAGGTGAGGCTTCAGGTCTTCAAATGTCCCCTTCATCTACCTGCAGCATGTTTTGTTGATTTTTTGGTTGGTTTGTTTATTTTTGGTACCAGGGATCAAACTCAGGACCTTACATTTGCTAGGCAGGCACTTAAACCACTGAGCTATCTGAAACCACCAGCCCCATGAAACAAGTTTTTAAAGAGCTCACACCCATGTGTTTTAGCCAAGCCCTCCAAGTATGGAGGACAGGAGTCCACAACGCGTTCTGCTGGGGAGCAGGCATGGACGCATGCCTCGGTGCCCCAGGCTGCTCCAGGCCGGGCAGCCCACTGCTCTGCCAGGTCCTGGGCTGGGACCTGTGTACTGCGCTCCTCAGTCTGCTCCCCACCCGCGTGACAGGACCAAGAGGCGTCTGCCCCGCGCCCAGCCAGCCAGGACGGACAGCCATGGAGCGCTCCAGTGGGCCACGCTTTCCAGCGTCAGCTGAAGGGAGCATGTCCTCTGCATCTACTCCAGGATGAGGAGACTGCGGGTTTGTCCCAAGCATTGCCCTCCTCACACGTGGTGCCCAGCCAGGCTGCCCGGCGGACTGTTCAGTGGGCAGTCCTGCTGCCTGAGAACCGTCCCAGCCCAGAGTACACTCCAGTACCAGCACAGGCTGCGGGAGCCAAGACTGCAAGTTTGAAGCTACCCACGGTTCCAGGCCTCTTGTGCAGTCCACGTGTATGTGCAGCCTTCATGGATAGGGAGAAACTATCGGTCTTAGTAAGAGACTGCTCAGTGCTTACTTTCCATGTTCCTGTTACACAGATTTCAGCTCCTTCCAAGGATTCCTCTACCGTAAATGCTGCTCCGCTGCTCTTGGTGTTCGTTTCCTCAGACACAGCAGTCACAGGTGGTGCAAATGCCTCTCCTCCCCTTACCTGCTGTGCGGTTCCCCATGGCCACAGGGAGAGGGGCTGACTCAGAGCCACACAGCCAGGACGCTGCTGCCGTACGCCCGTCTGTGGCCAGCAGTGCTGCGAGGGGATGCTTACAGTGCATGGAGGGACAGACAGACAGAAGGACAGAGAGACCATGCAGGAAGGACCCGGAGCACAGGGCCTGGGCGACTGCCAGCCAGCCAGCACCCAGCCTCCACCAGGCCCAGTGTGTCGCCCCCAGACTCTCAGAATCAGTTTCTAATTGTGATTCAGGAAAATCACAATGTCCCCAAGAAGAGATGGGGGTGAGGAATACTTTCTGGGCCTGTGACAGTCACTAACTGACAGGAACTGGAAAAGGTGGCAAAGTGCAGGGTGCCTGACTTTCCAAAGCTACTTCCCAGAGTGCTGCCCCGGCCAGCCTACCAGCTCACCACTGCTGTGAGGAGACCAGCAGCCACTCTGTCTGCACCTTGAAGCATCCTGGTGCCAACAGCCCACAGAAGCAGGATCCTCAGACCAGGCTGCTGCTCAGACTCAGCCGCTGCCAGGAATTCCCATCTGGACAATACCAAGTTTCCTTATAGCCTAGGTGTGTCCCACATAGCACATCCTGAACCTCAGGGATGTCCGGACACAGAGGCCTGAGCTTGGGTCTTGGTTTTTTTTTTTTTTTTTTTTTTTTTTTTTTTTTGGCAGAACTGGAGATTGAATTCAGGGCCTTGCACTTGCCAGGAAAACATTTATTCTACTGAGCTATCTCTGTGGCCCCTGGTCTTGGCTTTTTCAGGGACTGAATTCACAGATGTGGGTAGAGGCCACTCCGCAGTCTCTCAGGATGCAGTGTTTCCCCCTGAGTCTGGGGGCAGCACACTGTTCTCAACCTGCAAAGACCAGTGTGCTTTCCACAGAGCTGTGATGTCCTCTCTACCCTGGAGCAGACAGGGAGCTAGGGCAGCACTTGCTGGGGCACCGGGAAGGTGCACATCTCTGCCCAAGCCCGGCAGTGATGGACACAGGTCCGCGTGAGGTCAGGACCCAGAGCCAACAGGGAGGACAGGCACTGTAGAGGGTTGCACCTGGGCTTCCTCAGGACCACAGGACCTGGACAGCTTCCCAGGGCATCAGGCATGGGCCACAGAAGCTGTGAGTCCCACTGCAGGGGATGCAAGAGGGCCACCAGGCCCCACCTTGGGGATGAGGAGCAGCTGCGGCTCCTACAGGCACAGGAAGCATTGCAAAAGGAAGCACACATATTCCATGTGAGCAGAGTGCTTCGTCAGCAGCACCTCTGTGGCCCCAGTGCAGCTGCTAACATCCAGGGGTTGGAGCCTACTTGTCCTAGATGTGGGTTGGGGACAGCGGGGTAGGAGTGGGAGAAGGGGCTCCATCAGGACTATTGACAGCCACAAGACTGGACTATTTTCCCAGGAAAAGTAAGGACAGTGGAAACCCTGCTAAGGAGGAGACACAGGTCTCACTCCATACATGCAGACAAAAACAGAGTGCACCCCGCCCCTCGTGCCCACTAGGTCAGGCACCTTCACACTGCCCTCCCTTCTGATCAGCAACATCTGTCTTGGCTCTGAAGACACTGCACAGACCAGGCCTGGAGCAGAAGGAACATCTGTTTGCCACTTCAGCCTTCTCCATAGGTTGGTGACAGATCTAGTCAGAAAATTTCCCCTCTCCTTATTTTTAATATGGCCTCTGGCAGCCATGGGGATGTGGTGCTAAGAATGCTCAGGAGATGAACACCAGCTACACGGGTCTGTTATTCTCAGAGTACTGGGCTACCCGCCCCTCCCCTCCCACTCTGCCCCGGCCCATCCTTCCCGGCCCCCAGTAGCTGAGTTAGCAGCTAAAATTTAGTTTTTGGATTGTGATGAGCTTGGTGCAGAAGGCAGAAGACGGTGGGAGATGGCACCAAAACAGGCAGTGTCTGTTCACATAGATACACGGCTGAGCGTCCAGCCAGCCCGGCGTGCTCATCCACACCCTTCTTCATCTTCTCAGGCAAACCGGTGATTTGTTTATTCAGTATTTAGGCAGCTAAAATTTTCTAGCTCCAAGCAGTACATTTTGATTACTTTGAATATCATATAGCTTACACTTTTACTGTCTTGAATTAAACTCTTCTATTTATCCATCCTCATGTTCACCTACCCATCCACCCAACCACACACCTCTAGAAGTGTACTGGCGGTCTATCCAACCACATATCCATCCTTCTATCCAACTGTCCATTAATCCAGCCATTCACCCATCTACTTATCCACCCGTCCACTCACCCATGCATCCATGCATCCATCCACCCACCCACCCATCCACCCACCCACCCACCCATCCACCCACCCACCCACCCATACATATATACACTCACTCATCCACTCATCTACCCATCCATGAAGTTAGAGTTTCATTCAAGGTCAGTGGAGAAGGTGGAACTATGTTGAAAGATCTACTACTGCAGCACTCCACCCATCTGCCCCTCCTGAGAACTTCAAAGAATTTTGTCCCACTCCACCCTCCTGAGTCAGGTCTCTGGGTGGTTGCAACCCGTGATTTCCAGCCCCTGCCCCAGGTGATGCAGAGTTACACTCTAGCTTGAGGACCACTATCCAAAATTCATCAACAGTTTAAACCAAGTAGGTCTATGCTATTTCTCCCTCAAATGTTTACCTCTCTTTTTTTTAATGAACTGCAAACCGAAAGAGAAAACCAAAACACCTCTCAGTACTGGAAGGGGCGCCATACCACAGGAGGCTTTTGCTATGAGAAGATTCTCCTGGCCTTAGTCCTAAACATCAGGTTTTGGAACGCTCATGAAACCCACATGCTCAGATTCACAGATGAGGCACTAGGAGTTTGGGCCAGAGCCGTACGGTTTCCAGGAGCTGCCCAAGCCCTGGGACATGGCACCCTACCCCAGGGGTCAGCTTTTCCCACCTGAGCAGCAACACCAGATACCAGATCAGAGTTCAGAGTCATAAGCTCACACTGGCCCTGAGCAGTGCCAAGTTAAAGCCATGCTGCTTTGGCTGGGGAACTCTCCCGAGGCGCCTGGACACGAGCTGGGTGGCAACTGGGCTACACAAGCCTCTGGCCCTTCCTTCAGAGGAAATGCACAGCAAGCTCCTGGCTCTGTGCGTGGCCCCTGCCACTTCAGCAGGGCCTCCTGCCTCACCACACGGCATCACAGCCTGGAAACCCTGCACCCCCCAGGGGTGCCCTGCATGGCAGGGATAATGGCTGGATCCCTGATGAGGAGTGGGGCAGCGCTGGGAGGAACTGGGGCAAGTAGGGCAGTGACACAGGGCCTCTTGCTGGCCAAACAATGGGGCGTTCATGGGTAAGAGTGTCATTTAACAGGATCTAAGAGCTGTGGTGGGGTCTGCAGCCATCAGGGCCATAGGAGTGTCAGAGGGCACAGATCTGGAGAGGCTGCTTCCTCCCCATGAGACAAAAGTAGCTGTGGAGGCGAGGGATAGGCGGGGTGGCTGTAGGTGCCCAGTGAGTGGCCAGTGCCATTTCCGTTCCTCTGACACAGGCATTCACAACTCCAAATGCATGTAAGTCTTTCAGAGCTCACGAAGAAGCTTCCATCCCCAAAACCTCAGCAATGACATCACTGCTGGAGCCATTCCCCCACCAGGATCCCAACACAGCAGGGCAGGAAGCACAGCAGAGCCTGCCCTGCCCTCCACAAGCCCCACCCTCCATGGACACAGCACCCAGGCACCCTCTTTGCTCCGTGGGCCAAACCCCACGCCCAGGGAAGCTGAGCCCAAGCTTCAGAATAGTGCAGCTGAGCTTCTGCAAAGAAGGGGACAGATGGCAGAACGACTCTATTTTCTTTTGCTCCATATATCATCGACTCAGTAGTTTTATTCACAAAACCAGCTTTACAAGCTGAATGTCTTCCAAGGTATCGCGAGGTGCCCCACACAAAGGCAGATTGTCACTCGGGGGAGGGGCCACACCCAAACCAGCCAGCTCCCAACACTTGCATCTCCCCGAGGGCAAGCCTGAGGCCCCTGTAAAGGTCCGAGTCACCTAACACAGCAACACTGGACAAGTGCTGGCCACTTACTTTCAGAGGCATAGGTCTACTTCCTCTTCCAAGGGGAACCAGGCGACACTGCGCTCTCCTTTCACACTACAGCAGGGAGACCTGGGTGTGCCCAACCTGTAGAGGCCGCAGTGAGACAGCTGCCGGCTCGGCCTCTGCTGAACCCTAGCAGAATTGATCAGGCTACTCCTCAAAGCTCATCTGAAGAACCTTCAATCAACACAGAGAACCAGTGTCCAAGTACACTCTCTTCTGCCCCCCTCCCACTCTGTTCTCAGGCGTTTGCCTGGCAGTCGCACTGTATGGTGGAAAGGACCACCAGGTTATCAGGCTCTTTCCCCCAGAAGGAGTTCTGACAGCCTCCCCTGCCAGAAGACAGGACTCAGGTGGTTCTCCACTCAGGACCCCTGTGCCCGGCCCCATTGCTGCCCTCGAGCTGTCCAGCTGCAGCTGCAAGCACAAGCAAGCTGGGGAAGGGATTTCCAGCCACTGCAGGCCAGCTCCGTGGCGCCGCAGACCCTGATCACTCAGAAAGCCCTGTCTGGTCTGCAGTCACTGTAGCCATCCTAGCGGAATAAAATGGCCTGATAGTCCGCGGAAACATATCAGCTACCAGCGCATGCAGGCGACTGTCCCTCCGGGTCAGAGCAACGCAGGCGGCTGTGTGGCCCTGACAGCGTTTCCCTGCAATTCTGCATTTGATGTCAAGCTTAAGGATCTACAAAGGAAGGGAGCGCTCCGCCTACCAGTGTGCCTGGAAACCGCATCCAGCCTCTGCACCATCTCTTCCAGAGCCATCTCTTCATTCCAGAACCTCATCCTTCCGAGCCCAGCGTCCTCACGGCTCCCGCCCCGACCCTGGCGCCGCGGGTGGCGATGGGGAGGGGGCGCGAGTGGGGAAGGGGTGGCCCTGGATTGGTCTGCGCTGGCGGGGAGGGGGCGCCCGCGGGGGGCGCAGGGCCGCGGCGGAAGCGGAAGCAGATGCAGCTTGCCAGTCACCTGGGAGCCTGCGTGGCCCCGCCGCGGACACCTGGGGCGCGTGCGTGTGCAGCCGAGACTCGCGCGCGTGCACCGCCGCCGCTGTCTCAGGCGTCCTGCAAGTCCCAGATTATGCGGAGCTTGTGCACGTTCACCGCCCTGAGGGCAGGATACCTCGTGTGCACTGAGAGATCGCTGAGAGCCTGCCCAGCCCGCTCCACTCGCCCCCTGTACCTGCGGCAGCCCCGGGGCAGGTGCAGAGCCCGCAGCAGTTGAGCGCGCCCTCCCCACGTGGCCGCATGGCTCCAGAGCAGAGCCAAGGTGAGTGGGTCACTGGGTCCCTGGATGGCTGGGGGTGAACTGGCGGAGCTCAGACGCAGGACCAAGCCCTGCAGGCCTGGCTCTCTGCCTCCGAGCTGGCAGAGAGCCACTAGGTGATTGGACACCGCAGCGAAGAGGAGCTGGGTGCCCCAGGCCGAGGTGGTGTGGGCACAGGTGTGCGCCCAGACCTGGCCTGTCCCCACCGTGCCCAGAGTCCAGCTGTGGGGTGGGAACACGAGCCAGCACCCTCCTCTGAACGAAGCTTCCAGAAGGGCTGGGAAGATGAAGCGCCCAGTTTCTGGGGCGCAGCAGCCTGCACCCTGCCATTCCGTGTGGCCACCGTCACACCAAGCACTCCAGGGACACACAGATAAAGGGCCACAGTGTTTGCCGCACAGGGTCCACAGCCTGGAGGCAACAGTGTCCAGAAGCATTGATCACAGCATAGAATAAAAGGGCATCAACCGTGTCTGGAAAGCACTGGGGAAAGAAGCTTCTGCTTTAAAAAAATAATAATAAAAAGCCAGGGCCATCAAAATAACTTGGGGAACTAAGCTCCTGCTTAGGCAAGCGCAGGGACCAGGGCTCAACCCGGGCATCGCGTGCTGCGCTGGTCCCTCCTCCAGCATGCTGAGCGGTCACTAAGTCCAGGCAAGGTGCTGCGCACCTGTAATCCCAGCGCTGGAGAGGCTGACAGCAGGAGGACCACAATGAGTCTGGGCTGTGTAGTGAGACCCTGTACCAAATACATAAAAAAATAATAATAATAATAAAAAACCACTGTCAGCAGTTCTTCTTGGCCTTAAGTAATCTTAGGACCTGTACTTACCAATCCATGTGAGCCCACCAGTCTGGAAAGATGTCCTCTGCCTGCTGTGTGACAGTGTCTGCAGTAGTGCTCCAAGCAGCTGCCCTGACCACACCTGGCAGCCCAGGGACCCCCAGGGCTCACTGTCCCATGCTGGTCGTGTCCCTACACTCCCTGGAAGCGCCAACCTCAGTCAGAACACACTGGCCTGTGGCCCTGCCTTCCAGAGGGGCCTAGGGCTCTGGTCCTGGGCCCTTCCAGCTGGATAGGCTCCAGACTCTGCCCAGAGATGGTGATATATAGGGTCCAGGGGCCTGCATGTGAGCCAGGGGGAATGTGCCAGCTCTCACTGAGAGCCACTCATGGCTGTCTGTCCTGGCCTTGAACCCCAAACCAAAGAAAAAGACAAACCTCCCCCCTCACCCACTCGAGGAGGGTATGGTTGCTGCCTCCACATCAGGACAGTGAGATTTCTGAGTTCACTGAAGACAGGGCAGACAATGCTGCCTGAGCCCTGCTGGGACCCCCTATGCCCAGCAGTTTCCAAGCACTGACTCCATCTGGTCCACAGTGGCCCACAGCAGAGCTCCACCATTACCCTTTTACTCATAAAGCACAATCAGGTCAGTGCCTGGCCACTTGTACCCGTAGCACACAGGGGCAAGGTGCGGGCTCATATGGCTGTGATCAGGCACAAAACCCAGTGCTGGCCTCAGAGGCCTGGTCCTCTCTTGGTTTGAATGGCATTCAAGGAGCTCTGTGCAACCCAGGACACTAGGCTGGGCCCTTCCTGCCCAGAGGCCAGGAGCAGGGCCTTTGCTCTCCAGGGAGCAGCTCCTCCCCCAGCCAAGCCTGGGAGGGGGCAGGATGCTATCATCTTACACCTGGACACCACTGCTGCTTAGCAACCATTCCAGTTGACCAGCCATAGAATGGGGAGGGCTGGCCTGGTTGGGAGCCAACGCTCCAGAGGGCAGCTGGCTGGCTGGACATAGCCACCAGGGGCGGAGGAGCTGAGGGAGGGCAGACACCCACTTCCTACCCTGCAGCAACTCTGCAGAAACCCTCAAGCCGGAGCTAGGGAGATCGGTCAGTGGAATAAGTGCTTCCCTGGCAAGCACAAGGGCTTGAGCTCAACCCCTGGTTCCACCAAAATTAAATAAATAAATAAATAGTTCTGCCAAAATAAATGAGTTAAAAAAAAAAAAAAAAGACAAAGACAAAAGCCACCCTGAGCTGGATGCCATGGCCCATGAGACAGGACTTGCTGGGGCTGAGGCAGGGACACCCACAGGCACATCCCAACGTCTAAGCACTGGGCTGGATCCAGAGCCAGCATCCGGCAAGCTGGTGGCTCAGGCCCTCTTGGGTTGACACTCCAGCTGGCAGAGCCCTGGTCGGCTCAATGCACGGCACCTGCTGTGCATGAGGACCTGGGGGAGCAGAGAGGACAGGGCACCTGTAGAAAAGCCCAGCAGCGGGCAGCACTCGGGAAGGACAGAGGCACCCTGGTGACCAGGTCCATCACGGTGCCACCGATGAGGGGGCAGAGGAGGCCCACAGCACTGTCTCCCTGCTCAGCCCAGCACAGGCCTGGAGTACACGTGTGCACAGAGAGCAGTGGCGGGGAGGAGGCTGCAGGCTAGCGCAGCATGGCTAGCTCTCGCGCACAGAGGAGTGACAGCGACACTTCCACACGCAGAACTGGTGGCACAACCTGTCTCTGCCCAGATGGGTTTTGCGCACTTAACAAAATACAGGAAGTAGGATTTTTTATTGTTTTAAGTTATACAAAGTTGTAGTGCACTGTATCATTTGGAACACGTTTTTTGCTCAAGACTTTTTTTTTTTTTTGACCTTGCCACATACCTGGTAACACCTGGGTAAATATTTCCCATAATGTGTATTTCAAAATTTAACGGACTTTCTCAGCAATTTTTTGATCCTCATAAATAATGTGGCAAACATCTTTCTCTTACAACTGTTTGCTTCTCTCGGTTAAATTCCTAAAGGTGGAATCAGACTAGTGTGGCTGCTTAGAGTTTCTAAACTATGTGTGCACTCTGCATGTGCGGCCTCCAAAGCAGGCAGCCTCGCTAGGCATGCACAGGACCTGCCCAGGCTCCCTGCTCAGCACCGTGCCGAAGGAAGGGTGAGGCAAGCCCTCCTACCCGCCTGGTGTGGCAGCAGCTGTGTCTCAAGCCCACTTCCTGTTACCGAGATGCTGTGGATTCCATCTCACCCCACCAAGAACAGCTGTCAGCAAGAATCAAGTAAGAGCGAGTGGTGGCCGGCCAGGGAGGAAAAGGCGCCCTTCCGCGTTGCGGGTGGGAATGTAAACTGGACACTGTGGAGAGCCGTGTGCAGAATCCCTGAAAAACTAAAATTAGAAATTCCACTGGACCCAGCTACTCACCTTCTAAGCATCTTCCCAAAAGAGTTTCGTAAAAAAAAAATCACATCGCGGCGACGCGGGCGTGCCACGCTCGCAGCAGCTCTGCTCACGCCAGCGCGCTTGGCGGCGGCCTGTGCGCATGAACGGGCAAAGGAAAGCTGGCGTCTGCGCGCTGCGGGGCGCTGCTGGGCTGCACCGGAAGGCAAGCTGCTCGCTCCCGGGAAAAGGAGTGCACCTTGCGCCAGGGCGCTAAGTGACACATGTCAGACGCCGCTTCACTGGCACGTGGCTTCTCTTACCTGGGAAAGCCTGAATAAAATGAACAGCAAAATGAAAGATAACAGGAAAGGGGCAGCTCTTCTGGCGGAAGAGGACACAGATGTGGAGGAAGAGGGAGGTAGGAGAAGGGCATTACAAGACTTAAACTAAGTCGTTCTCATGTACCCAGTCCCTGTGACGAACGTGAGCGCTCTGTGCTATAAACACAGACTGGAACAGTAAAACCCTAGAAAGAAGGGCCCCGGAGATTGCTATGTAGAATAAGCACTTCCCTGGTAAGCTCAAGGGCCTGAGTTTAGTCTGTCACCGTCACCGGGCAGCCAGTGGGTCCCTGGCAGTGTGGCCTCAGGCAGTGGAGCCGCTGGGGCTCTGAGGGCCTCCTGAGGGGTGCTATCTCCTGGGCTCTGCTTGCATTTCAAGCATGCCCACCCAGATCCTACTGAGCTGAGAACACTCCATCCCCAGTGTCCTTGGGGAGGGAGGGGCAGCCTGAGGGTGCACAGCCTGGAGCCACCCCCGAGGGACCCAGCCTCTTGAGTGCCCAGGGCTGTGAGCTTGGGCCGCCAGCCACACCTTGGAGGAGCCCCTGCCCTTGCCTCTGAAAGGCCCCATTTCCAAATCAGGTCACGTTCAAGGGCTGAGGTTGGGCTCCACCAGTCTTCCTAGGATGAGGCCCTGCTCTGGGTGGTGGAGCAAGGACAGGCATGGATAGGCAGGGCGGCGCCTGGGAGTGGAGCCCTGGAGCCTGCTTCCTGGCCTGGGCACTCAGAGACCTGCCCTGGTGTGGCCTGGGGAACGTGGGGGAACAGCCATCCCGTCATGTGGAAGGCAGCACAGGTGCTACCCCTGTTGGTCTCGGGCTATCAGGTCATGTCAAGAGCCAGCTGCCCTGCTCAGCACCCCAATTCCCAGCACCCCAGGGCTCTCAAGAAGCTTGGGGTGAGAGGGTTTCCAGAGAGGAAGGTGGAGGGAGAGGGCGCTTGCCTGGGGCATGCAGCTGAGCAGCTGGGAGGAGGCAGAGCCAGATGCCGCCCATGTTCTGCGCTCAGACAACTATTCTGGCCAAGGGCATCCAGGCACCAGGGGTGCGTCCTCCCCTCCCACCCTGGAGTGAAGGGCAGAGGGGCTCTTTGGCCTCCATCCCTGGGGAACCAGGGAAGTGATCTGGGCGCAGCACTATGGCAGGGGCTGCCCACCCTGAGGGACCTGCAGGAAGGGCAGCCGTCAGCAGGGCACAAGGTGAAGCTGGGGTCTGGGTGAGGTCCATGGCCAGGCACGGAGGCCATGCTGTTCAGACACTAGGCCAGCAGCCTGTGACCTCACAGGGTCCTGGGAACAAGGGGCAGACAGCGGCACAAGTTTGGAGCAAAGTGAGGACTCCTGCTGAGCTGGGAAAGCCTGAGCTCTCACAAGTGGGGCCTGGCTGCTAGTGTCCACATCTGCCCTGACCTCTAAGGGGGTGTATGGTCAGGCTGCAGCCCACCAGGACCTCTGGATGGGGACAAGGGCACTGCCACAGGAGGCAGGACCCTACCAGGACAGTACTCACACCAGCTGCAGAAACAAAGGCCCCTACCCGGGCCACTGAGCACCCTCACTCCCAGAGCAGAACTTGTCCTATCCCAGGCTCAGGGAGACCCCCACAGGCAGGGGCCAACATCAGAGTCACAGGGCACCTTGGAGAGGCCAACAGGTGCTTGCATAACTCCAAAGCAGGGGAAGGACCCTGCTGCCCCCACAGGAAGGGCAGAAATGCTTGCCACCCACTTCCCAGGAAGAGTGCACCAGAGCCACAGTGCACTGCCTTGAGCTGAGGGCGTGTGTCCCTCCTCATACCCTGAACTCGGTCCAGCACAGGGCTGGAGCCAGCACAAGGCTTCGAGGGTGACACACAGTCATGTACTCCGGCAGCCCAGTGCACACCTGCCGGCCCTCTCTTAGGAGAGATCCCTCCTCAGACCCTGGTGCCCTCTGGCCGCAGGTACCCATCCTGGCCACAGGGGGAAAGGGAGTGCACCCCACAGTGAGAGAACCAGGGGGATAGCTGCTGGCCTTGGGATGGCAAGACAACGGGCAGCTTCCTTGCATTCTGCTGCTCTGGGCTCCTGCCTGGGAAAACAACTGTCCCCCGCCCCCGGGTGACTTCCCTGCCTCACTGCAGGGACAAAGAACACTCTGTTCTCAGACAGGACAGTCCCCAGAGAGAGGAAGCGAGCGTGGAGGTACACAGGAGAGCCGGGAGGACATGCTGCCTTAACATGGCACACACGACGTCACCCCAGGTCAAGAGGTTCTTTTTTTTTTTTTTGTTTTGGCGGAATTGGGGATTGAACGCAGGCCTTTGTGCTTGACAGACAAGCACTTATTCTACTGAGCCATGTCCCTAGCCCCTCAAGAGGTTCTTGACAAGAGCTTTAGGTGGCAGGCAGTGTGTGACCCACACCCCCTGCCCACATGCGGGCGCCAGGCTGCCAGCCTGTGAGCTCTCAGAGAGCTGCAGAGAGCAATGGGCTTTCGAGCGAGCCTTCTGCAAGACACTAGCTCTCCTTTCCTGGCACAACTCTCCTGGCTCCCACCAGGCACACGGGGTGGGGGGCGGCTCCTCCACTATAGGCATGTTGGGATAGTGCCCCCCTGCCCCCCAGAGCTAGCTCCAGGAGGGCACTACGACCTTGTCTCTCTGGCCCCATGTGGACAAGGCCTAGAGGGAAGTCTTTGTGGACTCCAGGAGCCCTTGGCCTAGGACAGCAGAAGCAGGAAATTGGGATGGCATTTCCCAAAGCGTGGTATTCTGAGGGTTTGCAGAAAGGGGCTGGGAGTTCTCCATGCCAGGGAAGCCTGAGGAGCCACAAGGGTGGAGGAGAGAACAGCTGTGAGGAGAACAATCAGTGGTCAGCTAGGTCAGGTGAGTGCAGGAAAGGAGGGTGGAGGTGGTGTAAGGAGGCACACATGTCATGGGCTCCCTGCCCTGCCTGCTGGGCGCTCACTGGCCTCTGAAGTCTCACTCCCCACTGTTGCTGACTGATGGGTCTAGAAGTGCAAAGCACTGTGCAGGTTAGAGACCTGCCTCTGACACTGCCACTTGGCCAGGACAGTGCTCACACCAGCTGCAGAAACACAGTGTCCCCAGGGGAAGCTTCTGGAGCTCTTGAGACCCCTGAGCATCCCTGGCTGTGTCAAGACCCTCCTCTTGCCCAATGGTGAAGTCCACTGCAGAACTGTCCACGTTTGAAGCACCCTCCACGACCTGGTGGCTGGAGACCCTCCTGGGCTGGCTCTCCTGACTTCCCTCGAAAGTTGTCCTTGGAGAGGCTTCAGACAGAATCGGAAGCTGAAGGCCCAGGGGTCTGAGAATGTTGCCCAGTGTCTGAAGGTTTCTAGATCCCCTCCTAAGGACAGACCAGGAGCAGGTCCATGGTGGCGGCCTCCTGGCTAGCCACAGATAGGAAGATCTGCCCAGAGCTGGTACAACCTGGGGGTGTAGCGAGGTTGGTGAGACTCAAAAGCATAGTGGACAAGCCGTGATGAGGGAATCTCCCGCTGTCCCATTCAACAGAATGTGCTCAAGTGGAGAGAAAGAGATGAGCTGTAGGATGCCTGGTGTCCTGGACCCTGGCCTCAGGGCAGAAGCACCAAGGCTGAGCTTGGGCAGGAAACACAGGGCCTGGGCACACCTGGGCCTGGGTGCACTGGATCTGGGTGCAAGTGGCCAGTATCGCCCAGGTGGCTGCCTGTGTTCCAGCAGCAGCTGGTGGGGTCCAGCAGAAATGAGCTGCAGCCAAAGTAAAACACAGGTCTCCACCAGACTTCCCCAGGGAGCTCAGACGCCAGAATGCTGGCCGGAAGCCACACCCTAAGGTAGCCCTTTCCAGACCCATAGGTGTGTCCATGGCACCCCAAGGTAAAGCGTGAGCACTGTGTATGTGGGGAGCTTCTAGAGACTGTGCCAACCTCCTGAGGACAGTCACTGCCACACTAGGGATAGCATTACAAAGATCCTCTACCTCTGACCTCCTGGCCTTGTGTAGAACTCAACAAATACAACATTTTAAAAGGGGAAATGTCTAAAGTGGCTCCTGCTATGCCTTCTAGAATTCTACTCAAGCTGTGTGATCCCCAAGTCTGGGGTTTTAGGCACAGAGCCTACCTCCCTGCTCCCCACACATTTGGCCCAAGCAGCTCAGCTAAGAAACCCATTCCCACACCTTGGCGCAGCCCTTGCCCAACCCACATGCCAGGCAAAGAGAGAACAGGATCGGCACTCACGGCATTCAGACTTAATACCCACATTGTGGATCTGGAAACCAGTGTGAAGTGGGCAGGTGCACCCCTGCCTTGCTGGCCCTGGGGTTCACTCTTCTGGACTGAAGGGAGCATCCAGCCTCAGCTCTGGAGATGGGAGCTGGCCTCTTCTCTCCACAGGCCCTTCGGATTTCCTGGACACAGTTCCTAAGAGGTCGATGCCTGGGAGTGTACACTCCATCATCCCAAGCCACCAATCTTGGTGACCCGTGAGGCACCCAGAGCCACAACCAGAAGCCACACACTTGGCTGTTTTCTGCTGTTCGCAGCAGTGCCATGGCCCTGCGCACTCGGGAGGTGGCTCACATGGACCCAGGAACGCACTCCGCCCTGTCTCTGTGGGCTTGGGCAGTGGAGCCACAGCAGGTGGATGCAGTGCTGGTAACTTGGGTCTCTCCAGTGCTCAGGCAGATTCATCCCAAGAGCAACAGTGACAGCAATGTCAGGAGGCAGTACTCCAGGAACCTGCTGACCAAGCCAGCTCTGTGACCCATAGCCAGGAGAGGCCGAGCACAGTGCAGCTCTGCTGGGAAGCTGCCTGGGAACTGCCTGAGAGCAGGACCCAGAGGAGGTTGCAGGACTGCAGGACAGTCCTCCTCCACCCTCCATGCTGCCCTCCCCATGGCAACAGGCAGAGGCTCTACTCCCAGCCCTGTGGCTCCTGCAGGTAAACCCCAAGCAAGGGAGGTCGCAATGCTGGGACCAGATGACCACTGCCTCAAGGGTCAGTAGGACAGCAGGGACCTGTAGGTCCAGTGTGCGGGCACTTCTTCCTCCCTGACCTTTGCTTCTGCCTCCTGAGGTGAGCCCCAAGAATGGA
Source organism: Ctenomys sociabilis (assembly GCA_004027165.1). Classification (NCBI taxonomy): domain Eukaryota; kingdom Metazoa; phylum Chordata; class Mammalia; order Rodentia; family Ctenomyidae; genus Ctenomys; species Ctenomys sociabilis. The sequence goes on from PVKA01000070.1 coordinate 280,164, forward strand.
GGACATGCACTTCTTTTCGAGCTCACTGACTCCCTGGCCGAGGGCTCCACGCATCCATTAGAAAGCAGGCACCTGTGTGTGGCACTCCCAGGACGCCTCCTGCCTGGTGCAGAGCTGCTCTAGGCTCTTGAGCACCTTGAACTGCAGGCAGCCATGCCCTAGAGGCATGGACACCAAGGAGATCCCCCCCCCATGGACGGCCCTTCCCTTGCTTCCCACAGAAAGTGAGACCTGGAAATGCAGCCAGTTCATCCAGAAGCACAAAAGGCTGAATTCAACCAGGGATCCCAAGGAAGGGGGTAGTGGAATTAACCACATGCAGAAGTGGAGATGGGTCCCTCCCCTCCTGAGCTGGCGTGGAGCACCAGTGGGCAGCCAGAGGCTGGCCTGTGAAACTCCTCTGCTATGAAGATGGGACGGAAAGACGCCCACCTCAAACCATCACACCAAGTGACCATCTACAGAGCTGACAACAGCACAAGATGCCCAGGAGAGACTCAGAGCAAATCCTGGCTGCTCCTGCATCGGCCCAGGCCCCTGGGGTTAGGGTTCGTCTGCTCCTGGTCCTCAGCCCATGGCGGTCAGAGCCGTAAAGAGCCATGCGCAGTGAGCAGCCAGTCTTTACCCTCTGAGATCACTACAGCAGGGTGCTGGGATCTGTTTTATCACGTAGTTTCAGATTCCCTGCCAGCTGTTCACAGAATGGCGACAGAGGCTAGGAGGAGACTGGTGGGACGGAGATCTGTGATGCGGGCCACTTCCTGCTGGCGTGACTGCCTGGAGCTGTGGCCTTGTGGCCCTCAGCCCTGGCAGTGCAGTTTGCGTCTTCTCCTGGCCTGGTGTGCAGCTGGTCTCTAGCCACTCAGCGGGGCTTTTCCCACACAGGGTCTGCCTCTGAGAAGCTGAGTGTCCTTCTTCCCTTTTATGAGTTGTACTTCTGGCTTCAAAGCTAAGAATTCTTTGTCTAGCTGTAGGTCAGAATGTGATACACTGTGTTTTCTAATAGTTTTGGAATTCTACATTTTAGTCTTGAATCCGTGACCCATGTTTAGTTGATTCCTAGATAAGGAGCACACCCTTCTTAGGGTCCCTGCAGCCACCTCGCCAGCACGGCTGCATCCAGTGTCATTAGCAGTCGTGGCTCCCTCATGGGGACTCTAGACTGACACCTCCTTAGAAAAACTCACTGGAAAGAACTCTGGAGACAGCAGAAAGTGTGCTGGCCACTGCTGCACTTCAGAGGGTGCTGTGACCCGGGCACCTTGTGTTCCTCCTCCTGGCCGAGTCTCTGGGAAGGGATGGATGTGACTTCCTGCAGCCCGGGACACATCGGAGGGTCCTGGTCTCAGGGCCTGTGCCCATCGCAGGGCAGGAGGGGCAGGACAGGGAAGCAGCACTGTGCCACGTGAGTGTGCCACTGCCCATGGGGTGGGTCTTCTGTTTGGCAAAGACATGCTCATGAATAAACAAAATCAAATCGCACACATAGTGACTCCCCCGTGACTGTAGCAATGCACTGCAAGTGTGTCCAATAAAAATGGGAAAAGACAATGAAAAGAATAGCTCTGTACAGGGGAAAGCAATGAAGCAAAGTGCAGCTCTGGAGGGCCCCGGCCGGCCTCACTGGCATCCATCGCCTGGGCCGCAGGCACCGTGGGGCCAATGGCTGCAGGTGTGTGCCGTTCAGGCTGGCCTTCAGGCTGCACCACAAGGAGCCTGGATTCCTGGAAGAGCTCAGGTGGAGAGCAGGTGAGTCTGCAGACTCTGACATTCTGCGGAGAGAATGTCACCACCTTTCAGCCTGGTGCCCACTGCCCAGGGTCCCGTGAGGGAAGACAGCCTGTTGGGTCCCAGACAATGTCACCGCAGGCCCTTCAGAGCAGCACTACTTAAGGTGCAGTCACTTTGCTTGCTTGGTGATGCCAGCCAAGTCTAGGGAAGGGACTTGGCACTGAGCCCAGAGCACAGAAGCCTGGTAGGGACTGTGCCCTCGCTGTGAGGAGGTGCTTTGCCCAGGTGGGCCTGGGGCACAGGCCTGCTGGATGGGCACGGAGCTGGCACAGAGGCTCCCAGATCCACAGGGGCATCAGAGTTGTCCAGAGCAGCACGTCCAGTTCACCACCCAGGATGCCAGACCTGCACGCCCAGCCTAACCCTGAGCACACAGTGAGGAGGCCAAGAAAGCTTCCCGGGCATCACCATCCAGGGAAAGAAATTTAAAACACTGCCCTTCTGAGCTGTAATGGCTCTGAAAAGCTGGCTTCGGGCATGGTGGAGGCTGTCACTGGCCCCTGCCCCTGCCCTAACAGTGGCATCAGCACAGCCACAGAGGCTCAGCCAATCTGCACACCCAGAAGGGCCACTTTCCTGCTATGAGGGCAGGGCAGGGCCACCCTCCTGCCCTGGAGGCCTCAGAACCAACAGAGGGCTGAGCAACATGGAGCCCTGCCCAGGGCTGTCCCTGTCCCCAGGGTTCTGTCCCAAGGAGGGGGCTGCTATCCAGGGAGGACCCTGTGCTGCTGCCTGGACCCCAGCACCCCAGATCTGGTGCTCAGGGGAGGAGCCCTCACAGCCCTGCTCCGTCTGGTGCGCAATGTTCCCTGGGGAATGCATGTCCCAGGACCTGAGGCAGGTGGAACCCCCACCCCATACCCTCCTGACAGCTTGGACCTTCTCCATACCTGAGTCCCTTGAAGCTGCAACCCTCCTGGACCTCCTGTCCAGGGCCTGCCTGAGTCCACAGAGTCTGACCCCATCTCTGACTCAGCTTCTGGACCCCCGCTCTACTCCCCTCCCCAGAGTTACCCTGAGGGTCAGAGGAGCAAACTTCTGCTCCCTTAGGTCCTGACCCTGACTTCTAGGGACACTGCCTGTGTCTCACTGTCCCCACAAGGTTCCTGTCTAAGGAAGCCCTCCCCACTGCGGATTTATCCCCTGGTGGGCATTCTGGGCCACACAGTCCAGGTTGAGGTACGGGGAGGATCACTTGCTCAGACAGGCCGGACCCTGCTGCCTCTGAGGTTGATTCAGCCCAGCATGGGTGTATGGCCAGTACAGGGTGGTCTGTGCAGGTTGGGGCCAGACTGTGTTCAACGGAGGTTTGTGAGCCCTACGTAAGATTTCTTCTCTCCCTTGTACCTGACTGTAGGCCTGGGATATGGGATGGGGTGAAACAGTCCCAAGTCTGTCTGTGTGAGAGCCCAGAGAACTCTTTCAAAGGACGAGTAGCCCCGGGGCCACGCAACCCCAAGGCGGCGCAGCCTCAGGGACACTGCCTCAGTTACTTTTCTCTCCTTGCTGGGACAAGAACCCGACGCTCAAAATGAGGGAAGGAAAGGTGTACTTAGCTCAAGGTTACTGGAGGTTTCACAGTTTAAAGCAGCCTGAATTATTTAGCAAGACCTCGGAGCCTTGTTTGCACAGGAGAGAGGGTCAGTGCCTCTGTCTTCTCCAAACATCTCCCTGCCCCAGGTTGCCTCAGTCACAGACACCGCTGCCCCACACTACAGGTTACAGGTCTAGAGGAGCCCTGTCCATGACGACCCTCTCTCCACACCTCCAAGGAGGCCGCTGGCCTGGGGGTGGGGTCAGAGCACTGCTGCCTGGGTAAGGGTGCATCTCTCCGGCCCCGCCCCCTCGAGCCCCGCCCTGGTCCTCTGGCACACCCCTCAAGCTACTGGCTGCTCCTCAAGCTGGGTCTGCCCCAGGACTTACATGAGGCTTTGAGGGGACAACTAGACACAAACCATAGCAGATGTGTAGACCTGAGGAAAATGAACACCCAGGTCTCTGCAGAAATCTTAAGACACAGAACTGTCCATGCCACTCTTCGGAAGAGAAATGCACATCAAAGCACAAAACAGGCTGGGACTGCACGCCTGTACTCCCAGCCACTCGGGGGCTGAGGCAGGAGAATCGAAGGAGGCCTGGGTAGCTTAGAGAGGCCCTGTCCCCAAATAAAAAGCAAAGAAGAGGGTTGGTGACCTAGCACAGAGACCCTGGATTCCTGTCCCTGTCCACAATACTGTACCAGGCTAGCTCCTCGTGCCCGTGGTTCTGCTAAGGCAGAGGACAGGATGTGAGGACTAAACACTGGATCTCTCTGGAAGTCTCGGTGCAAAACAGCCTGGAGGGTGCCCAGTGGGCCCAGCATCAATGAGGCCCACAGATCCACTTCTCGTGGCCAGTGGCATGGGCGCCGTGGGCCACAACGGCCAGAGTGACACCAACCAAGTGTCCTTCAGCTAAGGAGGGCAAAGTGCTACCCATCTACACACGGCACTGTTCCAAAGCCGTAAAGGACAGGGCACCACACACGGGAGCCCTGAACACCCTAAACTTCAGGAGGCAGCCGCACATGGCCAGTGTTGTGTGGCCACTTGGGACACAGGTTGGAGATAGGGTAGGGCTGGGAGTGGGGCTTGGGGCTGATGGCTGGGCCTCTCCTGGGTGATGCTGGACACTGGAGGACAGGGCTCCTCCCTGTGAACGACCACAGATCAGGTGGCCGGTGAGGGAGACCCTTGCAGCACACGTGATGCCTGCACGTGGCTGTCTTTGAAAATGAAGTGAGTCTCAGCCAGCAAGTACCCCTGTGGCAGCGACAGCAGAGCCCTCCTCCCCAGGCCGCCAGCCAGCATCCCGGAGGGCCCTCGACATGGCCAGCATGCCAAGCTGAGTGCGTGCTGTCCTGTGGGAGCCGCCACCCGCAGTCCATCCCCACTCCCTCAGAGCCTGCGCTGTGCACCCCTGCTGGCCTTCCCAGGGCCTGGCCTGCTCAGACCTGCTGAGCTCACTGCTGTTCTGAGCATGCGCTCGACCTATGAGATGGAATGTCCTCAGTGCCCTGATTCACTGCGTCCCCACCTCTCGGTCCAAGAGGAGTCTGCTGCTTTCTAGCACTCCTTGCTGGTATGCAGAGGACAGGCAGAGGATGGGGGAGTCCAGCCTATCTGCGACAGAGGAGGAAATTTCCCATCATGCACCACAGAACCACCATCAACTGCTCTGCACCCAGGGACCTTTCCACAGAGACTGCAGTGACCACACTGAGCCTAGACCCTCACCCTGTCATAGGAGTGTGACAGCATTTGGCCAGAAGGCATGTGTGTAAATCAAAGGCAAGGTGCAGCTGGTTTGGGAAGTTTGACCCAGAGTGCTGGCCACTTTAGAGAGCTCTGGGATGGTGGGAAGGCCGCACAGGAGAGCATCTGCACCCACACTGCACCCTTTATGATGCCCTGCAGGTCTCCTGAGCCCTGGCAGGAGGAGTACGAATCCTCTGTACTTCACCCACTAAAGCTGTCTTCCTCCTCAGAAATGGTCCCTGTAGTGGGCAGTGGGCAGTGGGCAGCCCAGAGTGGCAGCAAAGGAAGGCTCAGCTGGTAGGAGAGTGGGTGACCTCGGCAGGGTACTGGCGCCTGTCCCTATGCATTGCCTCCTCCTGTGGGTCACACACCTCAGGGCAGCCTGCTGACCTTGCGGGGACAGATCTACGGCTGACCCTGAGCCCTGGTTCTGCCCAGTGGGAACTGAGCTGGAGTGAAAGGACCTGTGGCCAAGGGTCACGGGTAACCCTGGAGGGGGCCAGCATGGGCCACGGGCCGGAGTGAAAGGGCCTGTGGCCAAGGGTCACAGGTAACCCTGGAGGGGGCCAGCATGGGCCACGGGCCGGAGTGAAAGGGCCTGTGGCCAAAGGGTCACGGGTAACCCTGGAGGGGGCCAGCATGGGCCACGGGCCGGAGTGAAAGG
>PVKA01000071.1:0-168614 GCA_004027165.1 Ctenomys sociabilis
AAAAAAAAAGAAAGAAAAAAAAAAAAAAAAGAAATTTAGCTTTCTACAACTAATATGAAACAACTATATTCAATGTAACAACTATTGTAACTGTCCCACTGACCCGCTTCAAAACTTGGTTTATCTTTTTTCTCCTTAAAAAAAAAGAACTGTACAATAAAAATTTTAGGACAGAAAAGTGCAGCACACAAGAAAGAATATGAAATGAGAAGGAGGAGGGCTAAATTCAGCAAGGCATCTGCATGCAGTGTGCACAGAGACGATCACTCTAATGAGAATGTGACAGTGTTCCAAACATAAGAAAAGAGGAACACAGAACAGACCGTGGCTTTGTGTTGATCCAAATATACTCTCAGCCACTCCTGTCCATTTGGGGGTTACAACACCCAAACCATGATAGTCAATTAAACCATGAGGCATAGTGTTGACTTTAGGACTCAGTGAAAATAATTGATTGGCATAAAGTATTAAAATTAAGGTCTTCTAAACCAAAATATAGTTCACTGGTTTTTCTACACTTTTCTGAAGCACATCAAAATTTCTTTTTTTTTTTTTTTTAATGTATTTTGTTTTGTTTTGTTTTGGTGGTGGAACCAGGGATTAAACTCAGGCCATTGTGCTAGCCAGGGAAGCACTTATTCCACTGAGCCATTTCCCTGGCCTTTTTTTATGTATTTGGTACAGGGTCTCATTACAGAGCTCAGACTTCTAGTGATCCTCTTGTTTTCAGCATCCCCAAAGCTGGGATTACAGGCATGTACCACCATGCCTGGTCTTGGTGGTCCTGCTCCGCATGCCTCAGGGCAGGGCTGGCACGGTCCCCAGAATCACACCCCAGTCCTTGCAACCACCTAAGCAGGCACGTAGTCCAGTGAGTTATCTCCCTGACCCTCCAAATTTCTAATCTAAATATTAATTTCCTCCAGCTCCTTTAGATATGTGAAGCAACCACTGAAAGATTTTATTTGACATTTTCAAGATTAAGTCATTGAATATGACTCAAGGTCTTCTGATTGATCTGCTATGCTGAAAATCAATATCATGGAAACAAGAAAAGCTATTTTACATGTGGTATGGAAAAAAAGAACAATCGAGACCTTTTTAGGCTAAGAAAAAAACTCCTCCTATCATAAATTTCTCCATTGCAAGGACAGATTATGGGTTAGAAACTGTTTTTACCAATTTGCCTAATGTTATTGCTGCTTAAGAAATAATATGGCTGAATGCTAGCCATAGTTGAGTTTTTTTCATACTTGCTTGTTTTAATACGCTACTGGAAAAAAAAATGTTCATAGTTTTTCAGTTCATAAAGGAATAAACATCCAACTTGTTGAAAGCAAACCCATTTATATATACACATACATGCATCTATGCATGTACATGTGTATTTATATTCATAAAGACACTTCTGATGCTATATAAGCAATCTTTTTGTTCTACTTCAGAGCAGAAATACTATATGGAGATAGTAATCAGTTGTAATTATTGCTTTTGAAAACTCAAGCTTTAAAACCCACAAAATACTTTAAAAATAAATGCAGGAAGCTTCGTAAAATACATTTTCTCAATTCAACAAAGAAAAAAAAATCAAACCAGTTAGGACACTCAAGTGTTATTTGCAGCAATCATGATAAGTCAATTTTGGCTTAAACCATGATTGTTATAAACACTCACAAAACATATTATTTACCAGATGGCAATCTTACTCAAGCAAACACATAAAACTTATGTTTCATTATTATCAAATAAGGATGAACTTGCCACTGGGATAACCTCCAGTAGTTAAACAAACACATCTCTACAGAATGAGCGCTGTAGTTTCTATCATTGGATAAGTATACAGAACACAGTTACTGTCTTAATATTTAGCAGCACTACCTTCCAGTCAAGAACCAAAGCTTACAAGAGGATGTGCATGCAATGTGGCATATGTTTATCTGTGATTGGAGTTCTTTCTCTTTATTAATAATAAAAGTATTGCATTTTCTTATGGAAAGAAGGATGAGCCTAAAACTAAGAGGTAAACTAAAACATCTTTGTAAAACAATTATTAGTTGATATTAAGAAATGTACAAAGCAATTCAAAGACATTCTTATTATTGCCTCTCTAAATTATCAGAATTTATAAAAATTTTTCATATGGGGAATGTTCAATATTAAATTGTAACTTATAAATCAATGTCACGGATTAATAGGATGTGAAAAGTCTTTTGTCATAGCCTATATATATATATATATATATATATATATATATATATATATATATATATATATGACTTTTCATATCATATTATATATATATATATATATTATGTGTATGTATTATATATATAAACTCTGTGTGCATAGCCTCTTCCAAAAGTGACTTGTTTTGTAACTGGAAGTGTCTTCAAAAGGAACACAGAATCTAAAAGACAGTTTCAAATTAACTTTTTGTTTTCGCTATAACAATTAAAATGGAATGAGGAATGAGAGGCTCTTTCACCTACTTATTTGCTTCCTGATCAAAAGCAAGACCCTCAGGCTAGCTATGACTTAGAAACTCCCTGAACTTTGACAAGTATAATGTGGCTCAGAGGTGTCACAGCACAGAGATAATCAGGAATTGAGATGACAAGCAAAAAGATCCGGCCTCTTTAACAGAGAAAGAATGACAAATTTTGTGTCATCACTTGTCAGGTCTTCCTAGGTCAGAACTCAAGCACTATGACCTGAAATCTTACACAGCACTGTTGTCCAACAGAACAAAGTAAAATCCCTGCTGCTTCTCGGCTGCCTCACTCATTACAATTTTGTCTCTTTCTATGAATGAATTGATGGCTATGGTAGAAGACAGCAAAATCATCAGCTTTCCAAATGTAATACAGGTATTCCACACAAACTCAACAGAAGTAAAGAAGCGAATGCTGGCCTTTGACAACTTAAATCATATATTAAATGAGAAAAGTATTATGATGACTTTCCTCTTTCCCAATTTGTTCTCTAAAGCTAATAGTTAAGTTCAGGGATTGATCATTAGACAGAACCAAAGCAAAAGGCAGTCTCACTCCAGAGTAGGAAGAAGGTACTTCACCTGGGCAGAACACTGCACCGTTGAAAGACAAATTGCCTTTGGATTACAACTTCCTTGAGGGTTGAGGCTTTGTATTACGCTCTGAATTGTACCTAAAACACTAAGTACTTTCAAAGAATATTGGTTTGTGACAGGCAAAATGGATCATTTACACTATACACAAGCACCAAGAACTTTAATGGACTTGAGTGAGGTCATTTCATCACTAGCAAGGAGTCACAAAGTCAACTAGAGAGACAGCAGCTTTTGACACTTGTTCTTTCACAAGTGCTCTTCTATCTTGGACCAAAATTGAACTATGGTTCCAGAAAAATGACAAAGTATATATTGAGCACACAACCTTTAATTCCCTTATAAATTTATTTAGGTTGTATTTTCTTCTAAGGTCTATTAGACTCACTTCTTGCTGCTTAGAAAAAGTAAATAACCCAGACAAGAAACACCTAAGAACCAATTTTCTAAGTGATCATTTTAGTGTATACAATTGATATGTATATAGTTATTTGTCTTATTTTCACCAACTTAAATGCTAGTGGACATATTTAGGAAATTAATAGTGCAACTGTACATGGATTAAACCTTTTGTTATTCTTTTGTACTAGAACTTACATTTGTATAGTTTGGCTTCATTATGTTATAGTTTGGAAAGTTGACATGGAAAAAAAAATACTTCCCACAATCTCTCCACTCCAAAATCAGTTCCTTCGAGTATTTTACTTCTCACTTTCTGTTTTTTGCTTTGTTTTGTTTTAGTACCAGGAATCAAACTTAGGACCTTGCACTTGGAGGCAGGTGCTTATGCCACTGAGCTATCTCCCCAGTCCTTATTTCATGTTTTTTACGTGAACATGCTAAATAAGAAAGTTATTTTCAAGCCCTCACATAGCAGCCTACTACTAGTCACAGAACTGTTGCTCCTTCCAGCTATTACTCATAGAAAATCCTCTTAGATTAATATCATAAGATCTATTTTTTAAAGGAATCAACCCAGGGTGGTGGTGCATGCCTCTAATCCCAGTGTTCAGGAAGCCGAGGCATGAGGGACATCAGGAGTTCAAGCCCAGTACAGGCTACACAGTGAGTTCAAGGCAGCCTGAACTATACAGCAAGAAAGATCCTTTCTCAGAAAATAAAATGAAACAGAAATCAAAAAATAAAAAAGAGCCACCTTCATATAATTATTACCATTCAATAAGTCTAATTTTAATTTGCACTTGTGAAACTCTTACTCTTTATCAAAATTTTAGAAATCATTTTATGACGACTCTCCACCTGTGGACACAAGGGATTTGGTGAACGCCACATCTCTCCACTAATGTGGCTTGAAATCCCATGCTACACTTGGGAACAGTCTCTGTCTAGTAGGCAACTTCATCTGCCAATGTAGTACTTAAAGTCCTCATGTTCACTCCTCAGTGCCCACGGCTAATGTCACAGATATCCCTGGGTAGAGGAAGGCACAATGCCTTCACTCTTTCTAACAGAAGGAACAGCACTGCACTGTAAAACTCGAAGGACGGGACACAGCCAACTTTCCTCTGCACCATATGCACAAGTAGTGGCTAGAGAGGCCTCCCTTAGTGAGGACCCCAATACTGTCTTTGAGCTTTGCCAGGAGCTTCTTCATTGGGGTAAAAATAAATCAGTCCACTGAAGAGTCTGAGTGCAGAAGCTTGTTTCTTTGGTTTTTCTTCTCTTCCTATCCATAGAGAAAATAACACACTCACAGAGAAATTAAAGTTAAAAAAATCCAGATTCTAAGCCTACCCTTGCCACTCCAGAATAGGTCTCTTTCTCACCATTTAAGAAATGAGTATAATATTAATGTTCAGTTTAAGAAGTTGCTACGAATATCTAAGGAAAAAATGCAGTTTAAATTGCTGCATAGTTTTTTTGCAAGTTTTTCCATAAGAAAACATGTGTAGTGAAAGCCACCACTAAATCAAAGTCAACATGGGAAAGGAAAAGACTCATTAATATCATCGCCATCGAACACGTGGACTCCAGAAAGTCCACCACAACCAGTCATCATATCTACAAATGCAGTGGCATCAGCAAAAGAACCACTGAAAAATTTGAGAAGGAGGCTGCTGAGATGGGGAAGGGATCCTTCAAGTATGCCTGGGTCTTGGACAAGCTGAAAGCTGAGCATGAATGTGGTATCTCCCTGTGGAAATTTGAGACCAGCAAGTATTACGTGACCAGAGACTTCATCAAAACACGATTACAGGCACATCTCAGGCTGACGTGCTATCATGGTTGTTCTTGCTGGTGTCAGTGGATTTGAAGCTGGTATCTACAAGAACAGGCAGACCCATGACCATGCCCTTCTGGCTTACACACTGGCTGTGAAACAACTAATTGTTGGTGTGGATTCCATGAAGTTACCCTAAAGCCAGAAGAGAGAGAAGAAAATTGTTAAGGAAGTTAGTGCCTACATTAAGAAAAAAGGCTACAACCCTGACACAATAGCTTTTGTGCCAATTTCTGTTTGGAATGGTACCAACATGCTGGAGCCAAGTGCTAATGTGCCTTGGTTCAAAGGATGAAAGGTGACTCATAAAGACGGCAATGCCAGCGGAGCCACACTGCTTGAAGCTTTGGATTGCATCCTCCCACCCACTCGCCCACCTGACGAGCCTTTGCAGCTGCTCCTCCAGGATGTCTACAAAACTGATGGCATTGGCACTGTCCCTGTGGGCCGAGTGGAGACTGGTGTTCTCAACCCAGCATGGTCAATGTCACACCTAAGGTCATCTGTTGAAATGTACCATGAAGCTGCGAGTGAAGCTCTTCCTGGGGACAATGTGGGTTTCAAAATCAAGAATGTGTCTGCCAAAGATGTCTTTCATGGTGAGGGCTGGCCAAGTAGTTCAGCAGATTAAAGCACCTGCAAGCAGGCACAGGGGCTAAGGGTTAGATCTCCAGACCTGCAGTGCCAGCCCTGTTCCCAGCGTGTGCTGAGATGGAGACTGAGACTGGGTATGGTGGTATGCACCTATAATCCCAGCTCTTGGGAGGCTGTAGACAGGCAGATCACTACAATTCCAATCTAGCGTAAGACCCTGAACACCCTGTAGACCCTTCCCTAAAATTCGAAAGAGGAAAAAAGAAATATATGTGCGGCATGGCAATATTGCCAGACAGCAAAAACAACCCACCAACAGAAGCAGCTGGTTTCACTGCTCAGGTGATTATTCTGAACCATTCCAGCCAGATCAGTGCTGGCTATGCCCCTGTCCTGGATTGTCACACAGCTCACACTGCTTGCAAGTTTGTTGAGCTGGAAGAAAGGATTGATCACCGATCTGGTAAAAAGCTGGAAGGTGGGCCCAAGTTTTTGAAGTCTGGTGATGCTGCCATTGTTGACACTGTTACAGGCAAACCCCTGTGTGTCGAGAGCTTCTCTGACTGCCCACCTCTGGATTATGTCGCTGTTCGTGATATGAGACAGACAGTTGCTGTGTGTGTCATCAAAGCTGTAGACAAGAGGGCTGCTAGAGCTGGCAAGGTCACCAAGACTACCCAGAAAGCTCAGAAGGCTAAATGAATATTATCCCCTGACACCTGACACCCCAGTCTCAATCAGTGGTGGAAGACCGGTCTCAGAACTGTTTCTCCCCATTGGACATTTAAGTTTAATAGTGAAAGACTGGTTAATGATAGCAATGTATCATAAAACCTTCATAAGGAAAAGAGAATGTTTTGTGAACCATTTGTGTGTGTGTGTGTGTGTGTGTGTGTGTGTGTGTGTGTGTGTGTGGCAGTTTTGAAGTTATTATCTATTAAAATTGAAACTTTATAATGGAAACAAGTTAACCTAAAATCTATCACAGAATTTTGAGACCCATTAAAACAAAGTTTAATGAGAAAAAGAAATTCCTGCATAGACTCTTGAGGTTATTATTCACTTTCATCATTGAGAAAATAATTATTACTTATAAATGTTAACACAGTAAGTTAGGACAATTGTTTTCTTGACATGTTTAGACCTAGAAAAATCAGAAAATGTTTCCCATTGCTTTCATAATAAGCATAGGAATACAAAGCTGAAAAACTGGCCTGATAACTTTGTTCCTTCTCATTTTTAAGATTATAATACATTATATAACTCTTTCCTTTTATTAACTGCCAGAATCAATTTTATAACCTATTTTCTCAATACTCTTTGAAATAAAGGACAAAATTTTTCCTGAGACACACAGATGAAGTTTCATCTACACGCATTTCAAAAGCATTACTTAAGCCACAGTGCATAAAAATGAACAAACTGAAATCATATCTTTGTCCCAATTTAATTACAAGATGAACTCATAACTTAGAGAGTTGCGATAAATATCTATTTCCAATTTTAGGCTGATCATTAAATACGGTTCACTCTAGAAATCTGAGAAATGAAAACATTAAAATTCACTTATGTCACTTAGAACACATTGATTGCAATGACTATTAATACACATTAAACAAGTGGCACATCTATAGGCCAAACATTTCATGAAACTCGTGCTCAACTCCCTGGAATTACAGGGAGTGTTCACTTTAGTTTTTCCCCAGTTGCTCTCCCTGTAAAACCTCTCTCTCTCCCTTTCCTCTCCTCCCGCCCCCCTGCAGCTTCCTCCCTCCATCATGTATGCCTTTATCCTTTTTGAACACTGATAAATATTTCCTTCCATCATTATCTCTTCTGTTAAGTCTTGCATTCAGGAAAAGGGAGAAAAATTATTTTTTTACATATGTGCTAAACAGTAAGGCTTCCTTTTAATTCCATGTTTAATTACATTTTAGTCTACAATGTTTATTGAGATTATGAAATTACCCTTTGCCTAGAAACCACTAAAAAAATTTTGTTTTTGAAACATCCATATAGGTTGACTGTTCCTAATCTAAAAATCCAAACCACCTATGATCAAAAAGTTTACATTTCTAGATTAGTGATTCTCAACTGCTAAAATCCAGGCAAATATTCTACATTCTGCTAAGCTTTGAAATGTAAAGTGTGTCCCAACGTAAGCATTTCATCCAAGGCAGTGGTGGCCCGCCTGTCACGTGCATGCCCCACCAGGGGATTTGTATCATTAAAAGCTCTCGAAGGTTCACCATCACTGATGGAAGGGACGTGCAACCTCTATATTTGGCATTTTGAGAAAAACAGTCAATCTTTGGATCTCTTCCTATTTATCCAAGAAATAAAGTACCCAACTATATGTAATTTCTAACATCTGAGTATATTTTATTAAGAAATAGGAACTTCCTATAGTTTAATACGCTTAGAGATCATAAGCATAAATATTTCCATAGAGGAATCGGATAGCATAAATGTATTAAATAGGTATTATAAGAAAGCAAGGAGTCTGAGGGCCTATCGAAACCTGATAAAAACATGTCTCAATTGAAGAGGTTACAAATAACTATTGTTCAAATTAAACAATGCTAAGGTGAGGATTGATAGAGTCTCCGCTTGGAAAGCCACCCCAAATGAGTGAAGATTCCCTCCAGCTCCAACTTCCTATGATTTTATGGCATGTAACATATATCATTTGAGTGTTCTTAAAAAAGTATTAAAATTGTTTTTATGAATCCTAGAGAAGATAGTGAAGAGGTGTGATAAATGAAATCATTGACAATTATAGTATGCTATCAACCCTGTAAGCACAAGAGCTTAAACAAGAGCTAACATGGTTAGAAACAGAGAAAACAAGAAATATGACATGTCACCGTGAATGTAAGTGGAAAGTCAATAAGCTTCCAGATATTCCCTGTGATAAAGAGGTTGCTGGACGTTGTTTTACCTGACCCTTTCTAGAAAGTGACACTTTTCATCAGTGATGATGAACCAAACAACTAGGATGATTTCAAACACATTATATGTTCAGATATGTTTGAGTCTTTTCAGTTGCTTGTTTGTTTTGTTTTGTTATGTTTTTTTGGTACCAGCAATCAAACTCACAGTCTCACTCTCACCAGACCGGCATTATGCCACCGAGCCAGTCTGGTGAGTGTGAGACTATATCCCCGGTCCACACGTTACATTATTGTTTATGGACAACAATGATGAATTTTTAAAATAGGAAGAAAAGTACCAAACTTTCTCTCACTATTTAAGAAGTGTCTTTACAGATCCCATGTACAACAAGATTTATTCAAGAAGAGCCTTTCTTTACTCTTTTTGTAGCATTTGTTATGTAGCAGAAAATTCAAACCGCATGAAATGCAAACATCACTGTGCAAGTTTGGTTAGGTTAGATGCACACTGATAATGGGTTATAGGTTTAAAAAAATCAATGTTACTTAGTTGAGTCAATTGTGGAAGTCTTAATATTGACCACATCTACTTAACATTTTGCCTCACATATCTCATAGCTATTTCAGGATTCGCTTATAGATAGTATGAGCATAACATGCTCTCTTTTCTAAAAATTGGTTTGAAAAATTATTTGGCTTCTCTCTTCCTTCTGATGGAGAAGTCACCAAATCAAAATGTCTATATACATTATGTAGACCTTTAAACATTTACTTACTACAAAAAGAATAACTTCTGTAAACAGCATAGGAGAGTCTGAAAAGTGTTAGGTCTTACAAGAAAATGCTAGCTGATAAAAATTCCACAAACATGGAACAGTGGGGGAAGATATACACTTCTCTTGTTATAAGTTTCCACATGACCAGAACTAGGACCTAATTCTATGTCAAAGCTTACGTAAATCTGGTAATATTATTTCTAGGGACTTCTGCATGACAGTAATGATCACCAATAAAGTATGGTATGTTGGTAACATGCTTTGCCAATGACATAGTCAAGAAAGATGATGGTGAGGTGTAGGTGAAACTTTAAAGATGTGAAGTTCCTAGCTCCTTGAATACATTTTTAAGTATCACAAAACATTAATTATCAAATAAAATGTATTCATTTGTCTTCTTGCTGTTAAGCTTATAAGATGTGGATGCCTAAAATTCATATATTTTCTGCAGAAAATTACTGCCAGTGTGGTTTACAATATTGCTGAAGGATTTATAACATGATGTTTGACAGTGATTCATTGTTGTCATTCAGTGTAAAGCATCAGCCTTATTAAAAAGAATCCACTAACCCCAGAAACAGGAGCACTTCTAGAACAGCTGTACTTATGAGCAGTACAGTGGATTAACCCAATCAGATGTGAACACAAGACACGCCAATGTGAAGTAATCATTGACATAATCAATATAAAATCATTTTAAAAATCTGGTTTCTACATACCTTCTCATTACTGCCTCAAACATGAAAAAGTATAACCACAGATTACTAACTGGTCACACCACACTCAAATACAAAATCTCTGAGAAGAAAATATAATATTGAAATTTTCATAGTTTTGGAAAATCTCAAGATTTCCCCAAATCTGTTAACAGACTCCAGTGCTTAGGAAGAGCAGGGAAGCAATAAGACTGTGTGATGTGGAGGGTGTTGATCTATGACAAACGTGACATCTTATGACTCACTTCAACTCACAATAGTTACTTTTCTCCTGTACATTTGTCATTTATAGAGATTAGTGCACTGTTGTCAAATCCACTTGTTTTTTGAGAAAAGCTAAGAATCTTGACATTGCCAATCCTCCAGTTTTAGATGTTGGTGACCAGTCCAAGACTCGTGACATAAAAAATAACTCATAATAAATAAATACCATTTGAAGACCATTGTCTAATTCTGGGACTCAGGTTAAAAAGTTAGTAGTCCAGGTTAGATTACAGGCTGATTGACCACAGCTTTCTGACTTGCATCTCTGATTGGGCCACAGCAGTCTCGCTTGCAGGAGCTGAATGCTCCTGAGTATGAAGGATTGAACACATTTCAAGTTCCAGTCCACTGCTGGACAGCTCTCCCCAACCGAGTAAGGATTCAGTTGCTACCATTGTTTCCACAGCCGCCCTTCTACATCACTAGAAAACTTGCCCAACACAGAGAAATTTCAAATACTGGAGAACAGAGGAATAAAATATAGATTTGAATGAATAAATTTAAACATTCAAACTCACTCGTGATTTGTATATATATATATATATATGTATGCATACTTGATTCTAACAAATTTGGACTATCTCATCAGCACTTTGACTACTTTCTTTAATGTGATTTATAATTTTTAAATTAGAACAGAATCAGATCACGTATTGGAACATGTGAAGCGCACTGTTAAGAGATATCTTGGGAATATGAAGACAGAGGAAATAAAAGGAAAGGAAGGACTTTGGCTTGCAGCTATACCATGATGAGCTCATTCTTCATGAGAGACAGTGCATCAAGGCCTGTAGACAAGGGGTCTGCTCACTTCCTCACATCTATAATTATGAAATACTACAGCCCATTCCTTTGTCTCCTCAATCAATTCCTCTCATATGTATATCCAATTCAAAATTCCACTTCTGGTTTTCAATCCTCCATGGGCCTCAGCAGTCTACCCCACATCCTTTCACTGGCTCTAATCTCTTCAAACCACCTTCCCCTCCTGCTTTTCCACAGAAACTTGTTCCTTTTCTTTCTTACATTTCAGTCTCCCAATAAGTTATCTTTATAAATCTCTGTTTCTTACCTTTGCTTAGTGACCCATCCCTCAATATCATTTCATACAAAAGACTTGGTGATAATTATTAGAAATGTTTTACAAAACGGTTGTGTAATGCTGTTCCTTTGACACTTATTTTTATCTGTTGAAAAAGCCAAGTCAGAAATGAATACATTGTGCTGTCTTCTTTTTTTTCCTCCACCCCCATGTGAAAATGTGATTTTTGTGACAGTTTTGTTAAGGGTGAGAATTTTGCCTTCCTTTCCCTTTCATGCAATGGTTTGCATTGTCAGCAATGCCTATGCCATGAGTAACGACCCTTGGGTTAAACAGCCATATCATTTCTTTTTTAATCAAGGAAA
Organism: Ctenomys sociabilis; assembly: GCA_004027165.1. NCBI lineage: Eukaryota > Metazoa > Chordata > Mammalia > Rodentia > Ctenomyidae > Ctenomys > Ctenomys sociabilis. The sequence continues at coordinate 11,979 of PVKA01000071.1, forward strand.
AAAGGATCTTATGAGCTCTCCCTCAAGTGCTAAAAAGATAGCAGTTTATTTAAAGAAAGTATTTACACTCCTCACTAAGTACTTAGGTGCACCCACACAGATTCTAGTGCAGAACTTTATACCATTCAACCATCTTCAATATATCATTAAACTAAATTCATAAAGAGATGTGGGTTTCGATCAGAAATATGCTTCAGCAATTGGGAATGTAATATCTTTTAAATTTCTCACCTCAAACAATAAAGAAATAAAAACCTAATAGAATCTTTCTTAGAGGCACAGAATACATATACAACTTGGCATATAGTCTTGGCATACATGAATGCCTTTGTCTGACTGAAGTTTGGTAGCAAAGAAAGTATCTCATCACCCCACCTATTTCACAACACAGAAAAATAATTTGATGAAAGGAAAAATATAGATTTTAAAAAGAAAGAACTTTAAAGAATTTACTCTAAACTTCATAATGAAAATTTCTTTCCCCAATTCTTTTCTGAATTTTGTAAATCCATAAAGGAATCCTTTCATTGTTTATTCTTTTCTTTTGTAAATATTTACAGTCCTTGCTGTACATAAGGAACAGCATTTTTACTGGGGGTGAAAATAGAATAAGAAAGATAGTGCTCCTGCCTTTGTAGATTTTTATAGCATTTAGATGGTAAAGATAGTCTAGTACTTTCCTATTTAATAATTCAATCACACTGTAGTTAAGTATTGGATGAAGAAGAAGAGTAAGGCATTAAAAAAATCATGTATCATTTGAATATTAAAGGTAAGCATATACTCTTTAAGGAAGTACAAATTGAACAATTGACTACCTACCATAAAGAGGAAACTCCAAGGCAAAGAAAAGGAACATGTGAAGCTTCTTAGAAAAGAAGGAACATGGGCTTTGAAAAGTCCAGGACTTAGGGAGTGACTAAGAGGTAGTCAAGATAGGAACAGAGAGAGAAAAGATTCCATCCAGGCCTTGAAATGATAATAAAGATTTCACATTTTAATTTTAGAGAAAAGGAAAGTTACTTGGAAATTATAAATAGAAATTAGGTTGTAGGAAGATGAAAGAATATCAATGAAGAGGCCATGTGGTAAGGGAAAGAGGTTATTAAAGCTTCATGTAGAAGAATTACACTGTACCTGAAGAAAGTGAACATGCCTAAGAAAATTGTAAAAAGACCAGTAAGAAAAGATCATACTCTTAAATGAAGTAAATCAGACCCACATGTGAAAACATCATATTGTCACCTTAGTGTGAGAACATGAAAGAAAAAATGGCACCTAAAAGGTAGAATAGATGCTGGGAAAGGGATTGAACTTATTCAAAAGCAAAGAGTAACTGTGTTGAGGAGAAGGACAGGAGAGGGAGTGGGAAAAAGGATGGTTTGGACAACTGTACTGTGCATTTCTGCTGGTCTATGGAAAGGAGTAGATAATGCTTAATTTGTTTTGTCTCCTTTTTTCAATTGTTTGTATATTTTCTCTTCTTAATTTCTCATATATTTCATTCTTCTTCCAATTTTACATACATATATCTGGTAATATGAATAAATGGTTGGTAGACAACTCTATGTAATAAACAAATACTATGAAATTCATATTACTTTATTAAGTGAAATTCTGTATCACTTGTAACTTTTTCTGTTTTAATTCCAATGTGTACTCTTTAAAAAGAGAATGACCAGTATGAATGATAAATATTTGGAGATGAGCAATAAGAGATAAGGTGCACATCTTGCATGTAGAAGAGTAGAAGAAGATTTGAGTTAGAATACAAGGAAGTCTGAATGCAGCTTTTTTGCAAGTTGATTTTCCTCATGAAATATAATGGAGTACATCTCACATAACACTGAAGGGAAGTCTATGACAGAGGCAGACAATTACAAGTTAGTGATACAACAATTCTACAATCAATAAATCTGAGCAAAAAAAAAAAATTTACCTGAAACGGAAAAATAATGTCTAAAGAAAAGAGGGCTCAAAGAAAAACCTTTGAAACTCTCAAACATTTAAAGATTTGAGAGACCAAAGTCCACTGTATGGGCTATCGGAGAGCAAGTATCCAGACTCCTAGAAAGAAAACTGTAAGACCAAGTGTCACCATCCATGGGACATATTGGCTTCTTTAGGAGAAATTCATACATAAAAGATGCACAGAGGGCCACAGAAAAATCTTGGAAGATCAAGAATACATGAGTGACAGCCCTTCTCGGGGCTCGACTGGTGCAATAATGCAAGCCAAAGAATAATATGTTGAGAGGCACGAAGGGGCATGATTAATTTTAAGTAATACTTTAGTCAGCTCAGAAAATGCCTAAGTTCTCAGTTCGCAGGGAAAAAAAATCACTACAATTTCACACTGTGTTGGCCACAAAGCCAGACACTTTCTAATTTCCTCTTCCGAGGGCTTCCCTGACTCAAAGGAAAAAAAAAAAATTCTGTTTCAGTTTCCTTTCCCAATGCAGTGCCCACTCATTTCTCCATCCCTACTGTTCCCTGCTTGAACCTCGAGAATCATGAGCAAGAACAACCTCCCAGGCCAGGGACAACTTATCATGTGACTGTTCACTCATTCTGAAGACACATTTGACTCCTGAGCCTCACAGTCCAAAAGCCTGACAGCTGATAATTTCTTAAGAAAAAGCATAAGGACTTGATTTTTTAATGTAATAGGGAGTTAAATAAAAAAAGTCACCGTTCGCTTGTGCTACCTCAACCATAACTGTACTGCATTGAAATTGTCCTTATCTATTCAATAACTAACTGTATCTTGTCATGTAAAAGCTCTGACATGACAATTAACATCTCTGTTATTCTGCAAGTAAAATTAAATTGCTCACGAATAAAATAGAATAAAGACAACCAGAAAAGGCAGATATGCCACCTATCTTCTCACACCCATTCTTTCTTGTGTGCCTTTCTCTATATAACTTACAGAGAGAAAGGGTTGGGTGAGAGCACTTTGGGCATTTTCCCTGTGATATAATAGAGGATTCATCCACCAAATTATGGGTCAAAGCAAATTCAGACCAACAAAATGACCCCAACATGCATTATGGAAAGAAATAAATTTAGGGGCTGACCTGATAGCTCAAGGACTGAAGCATCTGCTTAGGCAGAGTTCTGGTGTACTGTGCCAGCCCTGCCCATGGGGTGCACTGAGACAGTGATTGAAACTGGGCATGGTGACACATGCCTGTAATCCCAGTGCCTGGGAGACTAAAAACAGGAGGATCATGAGTTTGATCTATGTAGCAAAACCCTGTAGACCCTGTTCTATATACAGGAAAAAAATACATAAGAAATAAATTGAGGCCAAAGCTTAGCCTGTACCCTACACAGTTCATTTTTTCCAAAGCCATTCCTACATCCTGCACAGCACACCTGAAGATCAGGTAAAGTGATGATGACATTAATAGGCCCATTTAGTCGGGACCTCCTTTGCCAGGCCCATAAGAGATGAATCATGTATACATGCAGGGGATCAGCTGGTATTTCTGCTCCTATTTTTTAGAGATGACTAAAGTACACAAGTTGAACAATTGTCGACAGTCAGCTAACCATTAAAGTGATAACTGTTAAATATATCCAGAATTGACACTGCAGTAATATTTCCACTATACTATTCTGCCTTCCTAAATGCAAGCTATGTTCAAAGCAGAGCACAAAGTCAAGATAAATTACTGTGATATATAGTAGAATATATTGTGGCCTACATAATATCAGAGTTAGAAACTCTGGAATCATACCTTGGGTTCAGATCTATGTCTTGTTTCCTACTATCTAAGTGGCTCTATGACCTTGAACTGGAGTAAACTTCCTTGTATTTCAATTTCTTCCTCTATAATGATGTGACAAACTTAACTGTTACCGTAATAAGTAAAGGAATATATATGTGCACTGGATCCTGAAATATAGCTATATTCATTATAAAAGTCTGTTAATTTCACCACATTATAAATTTGTCTTAGTGGTAGGTACATTGAACTTGGCCAGTCGTAGATGGAGATTCCTACAAAAGCCTACTATCTGTGCAACACGAATAAAATATTTCGTTCCATGCATCCTTTAAACTAATGATGTAGATCAACAATTCAGTGGCCAGGGAGATAGCTCAGTGGTCTAAGCACCTGCATGGCAAGTACAAAGACTCAAGTTCAATCCTCAGTGCTGCATACCATGTGGGCCCCATGCTGAGCTGACCACCCAGCCCGGGCATAGTGGTGCATGCCTGTGATCTGAGTGCGGGGCAGGCTGAGACAGGAGGATCACTATGAGTTTGAGCTGCACAGTGAGACCTTATACTAAATAAATAAATAAATAAATAAATAAATAAATAAATAAATAAATAAATAATGTAAATAAATGAAAAATAAAAACAATTCCCTGCTCTTTGCCTCCCTGGCTGAGGATCTGTTGCCATCATTAATGACACAGTAACTATCAGAACCCAGAAGTTCATGACCAACTGACTTCTTCAAAGAAAACAAATGGTCACTGATGTCCTTCACCCTGGGAAAGCAATAGTACCTAAGAGAGAAATTCAGGAAAAACTGGCCAAAATGTACAAGAATATACCTTGAGTCATTTTTGTGTTTGGATTCAGAACCTACTTTTGTGGTGGCAAGACAACTGGCTTTGTCATGATTTACAATTCCCTGGATTATGAAAAGAAAAATGAGCCCAAACATAGATTTGCAAGACATGGCCTATATGAGAAGAAAAAGACCTCCACAAAGCCGCAGAAGGAATACAAGCATAGAGTGAAGAAACTCAGGGCCACACAAAGACTAATGTTGATCCTGGCAAAAAAGTGAGCTTGAGATTGGAGAACAATCAAAGTAGAGATTCTATGGAGCCTGTCTCCAGAGACTGTGACTTTTCTTTTCTTTTTTCTTTTTTTTTTTTTTTTTTTTGCTTGCCAAGCAAGTGTTTATTTATTTTATTGAAGTACAAATATCAATGAAATAGTTTTAAGATACCTTGACAAGATGGATTTGATAAATTAATACATTGCAAACTGTTTTCATGTTTTGGTATCATAGAAGGTACATACATGATATCATAGTTACAGACATTATTATAGCATATGTCTCTTATCAGTAAATTAATCTACTGAGCCATCTCCTAGGCCCCTATTATCAGTAAATTAAAAGAGTGTAGCTGTTTACGTATCTTATTTTTATACCTGAATTATGTCAAAGATTCAATAATTAATACTTTTTACCTTGTTATTTTCCTAGTGGTTGTCCATAGTACTAGAAGCCGACATAATATTCTGTCCAGCCACAATTAGTGCAAATCTTGCCTCTCATAGAATTATGTAGAAGCACAGCATTATCTATCCCAACTGTACTGTCCATACACACACATCATGATTCTCTATTTCTATACACCTTCCTTTGTCTACACCTGTCAAAGATGGGCACTCCATTGTCATTCAACTAATTTAGGTGCCTGAACTCAATGACACAATCCAACACAGTCCAGCATTCCACAAAAATAGTGAGTTATCTGAAGAAGTTGTCCACCATAGCCATTTACAGCTCAACTTATTATTATGGCCCCATGCTGTAATACCTCATTTTTATACTTTTCTGCTGGATGGTTAAGATCTAGATAGAGCAAGACCTATACACCAGTACATGTACTTTTTGTTTCTTATGAGGTCAATGAAGTCCCCTCAGGGTTTATCTTGCAGTCCTGTACCTTATTCTGTAGATCCTTTGTCTGGGTCATCCATGTGGATGAGTCACGGCCAAGGCTTAACCAGTTTGCTCTCTGTGAGAGCCTGAGAGAAAGTTTTCTCTCCATGTGACTCTACCCAGGCACACTATAGAATTTAAATCTCTTTCCTCTGTGGCTCCATAATTTCCTTGTTCAGAAAAGTTGGAGCTCAACTGAGTTTCATGATGTTGCAGTACAGGTTCTCCTATGTCCTGAGTCTTCGCTGACCTTGAAAGGCTAGGGCCAAAATGTTGGCTGGCCTTGTGGCTCTTCTATTTCTCCAACTTTGATCTGTGAACTTAGGTTATTAACCATCCAGAAGAAAAGCTGATTAGTATCCTGCAGCATATGCCATTCACTTTGCCATTCACTCTGACTCAACAGTTTTTAGTTGTTGTACATTTCCATTTGTATTTCTTCTTTTTGCTTCTATACTAGGAAAACTGCTATATTTATACACATAAGTGCCTGGTTTATTTCACTTATGAGTATGTGTTCAAGTGGCATCCACTTCAGTATAAATGCTTCAAGCTTATCATTCTTAATAGCTGAGTAATACTCCATTATACAGAAATACATCTTTTTCAACCATTCCTCATGTGAGGTTGTTTCCAAGATTTTGCTATCACACATTGCGCTGCTATAAACATAGGTACACATATATCACTATGATACAATGTTTTCAGTTCCTTTGGGAAAATTCCCAGTATGGAGATAGCCGGCTTGAATGGGATTTCTAGTCCTAGTCTTTTGAGAAGTCTCCACACTGACCTCCACAATGGTTGTACCAGTCTACATTCCCACCAGCAGTGGAGAAGTGTTCCCTTTTCCCCACAATCTCTCCAACATTTGTTGTTGGTTGATTTCCTTATGATAGCCATTCTTTCTGGAGTGAGATGGTATCTCAGTGTTGTTTTTATTTGCATTTCATGGATGACTAGCGATATGGAGCATTTTTTCACATATTTATTCACTTCTTTAATTTTGTCCTCTGAGAAGTATGTATTTAATCTCAGATGCCCATTTCTGAATTGGGTCTTTAAATGAGGGCCCTGTTATATGGGACTGTGATGTTTCATGCGAGGCTCAATAAACTGTAAAATCTTCAATAATAATAATAATAGTAATAATAATAACTCACCACTCCAACTGTACATCCAGTCGCTCTTAAAGCTAGAAACACTGGTCCCTCCTCTGAAGTATTTGAATTGGTGGAGGGAATACTTTGGAGTGTAGATTTTTAGCTCTCTCTACTTGCACTACCATGGCTGACTACTATTAACCTAAAGTGAAATGTGCAGTGCTCAGGTTCATTATATGAAATAGACCAAAAAAAGTGTGTGGCTTTTTCCTTCAAAAATTTAAAGAATGCTGCCCACTAACGTTAACAACATATAACTTTGGATAGGAAAAACCACAAATAATATTTACAGTGGTACCTCAGTTTGTAAACTTAAGTCTTTGATGACTAAAGTTTTGTGAACTAAGGTACACTGAGTTTTCTAAGATACTCTTTAAGATGAGTTTAAAGTTTTACAACTTATCATCATATACTTCCATATATCCATTTAGCTCCATGTTCTCAATAATATTTCAAGCACTAAAGGGAGATATGACCCAAGACCAAACAGACCCCCTGCTGAGCTCATGGGTTTACAGTGTTGGTCCTGGAATAAGCAAAATTAGACTGTAAGGCCAGTAGCTGGGGAATGAAATGATAAAGGATGGCAACTACTGGGCTATTTATTACTGTTGGTGTGACTCCTCTCAGAAGAGTGATATTTAAACAGATTTGAATAAAACAAAGGACTTAGTGAGAAGCATCACACATAGGAGAGAATTCTAGGCAGAGACAATAACAAAGCAAAGCCCTGAGTGTTGACAATCTACATTTCTTTTTCTTTCTTCTTTTTAATCAGGTTAAAACACTACAAAGTTATCTTAATTGTGGTAAAAAAGGAAAAAAATGTTCAAGGCCACAGATTATTTCCTACCCCATCAGGGGATTCTCCGAGGCTCTTAAGGACCAAAGATGAATTGGGAGTGAGAGTTTCTGAGCTCTTCTACTTGGTTGGACAGCACTGGTTGAAAAGCAAAATCATATCAGGGAACTAAATGGTTTCCTTCATTCTCTAATATCTACTAGGCAAATAACAGTCAATATCACTACCTTCTCAGGCCAAGAAATAGACACTGGGTGGAGCAAGAGAACCAGGAAAGGCACTGCTGGCCTGTCCTTAAATAACAATCTCAACAACATGACCTATCTAGAGTGACTGCAAATTCCTGCAAGGCAAAATACCATTAAGGCCCCAACTTCTGCACAAGGCACATGACCTTCTATAAGTGAATTAAGACAGAATCAGTGAGGCCCTGAAGCCAGGAATTACCACAGTTACTAAGAAGGTAAGATGGTCATCTACTGCTCCCTTTAATTCCCTTTCTTCTAAAGACAATCTTTATTAGCCCAGAAAAACCATTGTAAGTACTGCAACCATGCAAAGCTTGACAGAGGCAAGTCTAGGCATTTCCACTGATAGGAATGGAGATGTTCTCAAGTTAGTGAAAGGAGAACTGTAAGGATACCATGACGTCATGGACATCCAATGCCAGGAAACACAGTGAATCAGAGTAGGACCTGAGTTGAGCCTCAGCTCCTTAGCCTCCTCACTTTGCCCTTCAGAGCCTGTAGGCTTTCAGCTTTACTTCGCCATGCACACTGGATCTATCCTCTTTGTTCATGTACTCTCTCTAGTCTCCACTCTACTGCCCTCATGATTTCAATGTGCAAGTGTTATCAGAGAAAGATACTACATGACTGTAAATTGCATGTCAAGAGTTTATCACAAACTTCCAATTCTCTTTGCTCTTACTTCCAGTTCTCAGGAGGCCAGAGGAAAGCATCTGATTTGGCTTGGCCAGCCTTGTTATATCCCTGAACTGTCCCAGGTTCAGGAAGCTACCTAGGTCCCAGGTGGAGCATATAAGTGTGGCAATGAAGGAATCACATCTACTTCTGAATAAACAAGATCTCAGACATCAGAATGTGTGAAAAGACACTGAGCCCATCAGGTATTTCCAACAGAAGTAGGAAGTGTGGACCCTGTCACTCATCATCTGCTCTGCACCAAAAAGGTACAGCTGTTATGGTAACAGATTCTGAAGGCCAGCTTTGAGGATTCTGAGGGTCCTCTATGAAAAAGTTTTTTAAAAAACTCTCAGAGCACTGGAAAGTTCCCTTACCAGCATTTAAACCAAGTTTGCGCTATCCAGATGGCTTCCAAGGCCAAGAGGGAGGGAAGTCACGCTGCCTTTTTATGTTGGTCTTGATTGTTGTTAATGATCCCCAGCTGTAAGGCTCCCACATCTCTTTAACCTCTCTCTGGTTGGCCTCACATCTCTGCATCTCTTGCAGGGAAAATGGAACACTAAACACAGCACCCATTCCCCAGCAGAGTGTGTGCTGTACAACACACGGGTCTCAGACCCTGATCGGGACCCCGGGCTCACTTCGTTAGCACTGCTAGGCCCCTGCATTCATCCTGGAAGTGGCTGGCCTCAGCAGTCTCATGCCTAGAGGCCGTGCGCAGCCACATCAGCTACTGGCAGGAGAAGTGGGGCGCACAGTCACCTGGGCCAGTGCTGAGGGGTATCGTGTTCTGAATGTGTAAGAATCACTGCCCGGCAGAGGCAAAATTTCAGACATGAAATATGCTTTAGAGATTCTGACTCTAAAATCATTTTCCTTGCCACAGAAATTTTCTTCCCCACAATGTGCAACTAACAAAGCAATGCAATATTCACAGCTATTTTTTCTATTATTCTTTCACTTATTCATTCAAAAACCTTCCCGGAGTTAGCTATGGACTGTTAGCCCTATAGATCTGGGAGGTGCAGAAGTACAAGAGCCACTGTGCTGAAACAACTCTAGTCTAGTCAAGGAAATGGTCCTTGTCTCCACTGCACCACATGTGAGATTCAAGTTTGGGTGCTATGGAGAAACAGAATAGTCTGAGGACAGCTTGGGGGAAGGGGTCTGCTCTTAGGAAAAGCATCCTAGAGGAAGAAGTGAAACACAAAACGTGCTTTAGAAGGTAAGTAGGATTACACCATGTTAGTATAAATGAACAACAAAGAAACAAACACAGAAAAATCTTCCAGACAGATGGAGCCCCTAGCCAAAGACACAGAGGCATGAGGGAATGTGGCACATGAGGACTGAAGTTCCTACCGTGTGAATGATGACTTGTTAAGGGTGAATTAAGAAATGGAAGGGCCAGCCAAATAGCTCAGCAGATTAAAGTGCCTGCAAGCAGGTGCAGGAGCCTAGGGTTCAATCCCTGGCCATGCCCCCAGGGTGCACTGAGTTGTCAATTGAGACAAGGCATGGTGGTGTGCACCTGTAATCCCAGCTCTTGGGAGGCTACAAACAGTTGGATCACTATGAGTCTGATCTAGTAGTGAGACCCTGAACACCCGTGGACCCTTCCCTAAAATTCAATAAATAAATAAATAAAATTTAGAAAAAGAAACAGAGCTAGGCACTCCATATAGCATGCCCTGTTAGGGAGACCCTCTTTTTTTGTTTGTTTGTTTGTTTTCTTAGCGGTTATTTTTTGTATAAGATGCAGACATGATATTCTATTTACAAACATTATTAGAACAGATCTCTCCATTCATTGAATCAAGAGAATACAGCTGTATATCTATCTTAACTATTTTGAATCTACACATACAAAATGGTCATTTAACTGTATCCCCTTTTTTTGTTTAGTTTTGTCATTTAAGTATTACAGGTTTGTGAATTCAGCAAAATATTCCAAAATAGTCCAGTAGTTCATAATAGTATTGGGTTTTCCATATGTCTGGCAATGTCAGAAGTTGTTGACTTGAGTCTTTTATAGCTCAGCATAATAATATGGCTTTACTTCTTATACTTCAATTTAAGACTTTTCTACTGGATGGTTAAGACCAAGATAAAGCAAGACCTATATAACAAGAATTGTTGCTTTTGTATCTGATTAAGGTTAGTCAAATCCCCTCAGGATTTATTCCAAGATCCTGTACCTCAGTGTATGTAGATTCTTTGTCTGTGTCAGACATATGGATGAGTCATGGCCATTGCTTGACCAATTTGCTTTCTGTGAAAGCCTGAGAGAATGTTTTCTCTACATGTGACTCTCCTTAGGCACACTCTACATCACTGATCACTTTCCTCTTTGGCCCCATAATCTCCTTGATCAGAAAACTTGAGACAAAAGTGAGTTGCATGATGTTACAGTACAGGTTCTCATATCTCCTGAGTCCTAACTGACTTTAAAAGGTTAGGGCCAAAATGTTGGCTGTCCTTGCAGCTCTCCTTTTTCTCTGATTTTTGGTCTGCAAACTTAGGTTGTTAGCCCTCCAGAAGAGAAGCTTATTGTTATTACTGTACAACCTAGGCTGTTGAGCTTAACCTCAATGTCTGAATATCAAACATCTCAGGCTTAACATGAAACAGGTTTTTTTCATCAAGTATTGATATGTTAAACTTTAAGTCCCTACAAAGTATATTGTAAAAAAGTTTAAAGAGTTAAATATATATTTTAAAAATAGGATTAAAAATTATATATGTTTATGCATAAGTTTAGAAATCTAACCGTATACAGCATTGTAGCAGGACAGTCCCTCAATACTCATTTTCCTATCTCCTGACTTCATTCACCTCCTCCCTTCTTTAAAAGAAATATCTACCCAGGAGATAGTATGGCAATAACTGGCATGTGGAGACCCTCTTTTATGAAATCTCTCTAAGAATTTTTCTCTGGCTTCTCTAATCAGCACAGTCATTGAGTGCCCCTACACCAAAACTCCTTCCTAAAACTTAGGTTAGTTAATGATGGCCAGCTGAGGACTTTATTTCTGTTTCTTTTTCTTGGGAGGGATTACCAGAAATTGAACTCAGGACCTCATGCCTTCTAGGCAGGCACTGTACCACTGAGCTAAACTCCTGACCCCTCTATCTACTTCTTAAACTATTTCTTGCTCAAACTGGTTTTGCCTAACCATAATACCAAGTCCAGAAAAGCAGGAAAACCTTTCCTTTCATTGTCCTAGGAGATAACAGACAAATATTTGTTCACATCAATTGAGAAAGGCTCTAAGTGAAAATTAACTGCCTTCCTAGCAATAACTAAAAGAAGTTTCAACTTTCCTTATTGAAAGTATTTCCTACAGCTGCCAGATAGCTCCTCCTTAGGCAGATGCAGGGGCTGGGGTTTGATCTCCTGCACCTTCCCCACCAGCCTGGCCCCCAGGGTACACTGACACTGAGACTGGGCTTGATGGTGTGTGCCTGTAATACCAGTGCTTGGAAAGCTGAAAAACAGAAGCATAACTATGAGTCTGATCTGTATAGAGAGACCCTGTAGATCCTGTACTAAAAATACACTTTTTAAAAAAGAAAGTATCTCCTTAATGCCTACTTGTTTGCCATATGCACACACCCTTTAAACCACATCTACCAACTCTGTACAGCAGGATTCCAATTGTCCATCCTGGAGTCTTTGGCAAAGTCCAAACGAAATGTCCCCAATTCCACATGAATCTCCCACTTAAAGGTTTAAAAAAATGGACCTAACAAAAAAATTGATTTCTAAGTACAGAATCAAGTTTCCTATGTTCATTTCATTTTAGTCTGGACCAGAGGGAGGAAGACCCTCCTGTTGCCTTTATTATACTTTTAAAAAGGTAGAGAAAGGGATTTGACCCTTAACCCCCAACATACTAGCCAGAGGGAAGAGCCATCCAGATTGGCATCAAGACTGTGGAGGAAAGAGAAAGCTCACAAGCAGGCAGTGGCCATCTCTGCACACAGTGCCCCAAAGGCTCCTCTCAGCTGCGAGGCCCTACCCCTCAGCTGCCCTGCCCTCTCTTCCTTGCCCATGACCTAGGCAGTCCTCTCCTCTGACTTCCCCTCTGACGAATTAGCTTGCATACCACTGTTCGCAGAGGTTCCATTGCCCATCTCTTGTTAAAGCCACAAAATTGCATTTAAGTGCACACACAGCAGAAACTCAGAGGCTATCAAGACAGGAGTGCTTATTTAATTGAGATACACTTCAGCAGCACTGTGACAAGACCCTTGTTTTAGCTGAGCATTCTATAAAAAAGAGCTTTATGCCTATCTGGTTCCCATGTTCTTACTATTCCTTCTTTATAACATGGGAAATTTAAACAGAGGACTATAAGAAGCGCTGGAAAGATAGTTCAGGAGACTAAGCACCTGCTCAGGTAAGTTCAGGGAGCAGGGTTCTATCCCTGACACCATCAGTCATGCTGGGCTGCCCCAGGGCTCACTGAGCTGCTGACCACAGAGATGGTGGCGCACGCCTGTGGTCCCGGCACTGGGGAGGCTGAAAACAGGAGCGTTACTATCGGTCTGAGCTGCTTAGTGAGACCCTGTGTGAAATACAGAAAGGAAGAAAGAAAGAGCAAAGAAAGAAAAATCCTATTGAGAAAGGCAGGAAAAAGAAAGATCCTAAGAATCACAGAACTATTGTATTGAGCTTGCTCTGTATTTCTAGCATGTGCAGCAAGAAGAAAGAGAAAAACAAAAGAGGAAAGGGGATATATAAAGAATTTACAGCCAGGCACAGTGGCACATAGCGGTTATTCCCAACATTTAGTGGGGCTGAAGCAAGAGGATTACAAGTTCAAGTTCTAGTCAGCTGAGTGAGATCCTGTCTCAAGATATAAGAAGAAGAGGATAAAAAGGAGGAGGATGAGAAGGTGAAGGAGGAGGAGAGGGAAGGAGGAGGAGGGCCAGCCAGATAGCTCAGTGGACTAAAGTGCCTGCTTAGGCAGGCACAGTGACCAGGGTTTGATTTCCAGTGTGCAATGCCCACCTTGCCCCTGAGGTGTGCTGAGATGGCAACTGAGACTGGGCATGGTGGTGCACACCTGTAATCCCAGCGCTTGGGAGGCTGAAAATAGGAGGATCACTATGAGTCTGAACTGTGTAGTGAGACCCTGTAGATGGTACACTAAATATATAAAAAATAATAATAATAAATAACAACAAATTGGGATGGAGCTATGTGGTAGTGTGCCCATGGGTTCAATCCCCAATACTGAGACAGAAGAACAATATGAAGAAGGAAAAGGAGAAGAGAAAGAAGATGAGGGAAAGAAAGGCAAGGAAGAGAAAGAGGAGGGGAAAAGGGGAAGGGAGAGGGAATGAGAAAGAGAAAAGAGGAGGAGGAGAAAGACAAGGAGGAAGAGGAAGAGGAGGAACTTACTAAATGCCAGCATTTCACACACAGGCTAATGCATTTCTAACATCTCTAGGAGAAAGATTCTCGTACCCATGTGAAGATGAGGCTACTGAGATCGGATCAGCAAGTAACCTTGCCAGACTGAGATGCAGTCCTGCTTGCCTCCAAGGCTTGTTCTTTCCATGGGGCAAGTGAAACACAGAGCCCATTCCCACAGACATTTAACTCTATTCACAGGAAAACTGTACACACCTGGTGTGCCAACCACTGCATTAGAAGCCAGGAAAGCAGAAGGAGTCAATGTGGAGGAAAAAGGAAAACAGTCCACATTTCTAGGCCCCCAAAACCAGACCATAGTACACAAAGCCAGAGTCATATAAGATGCGGCAGAGCAGTGTTAATTCAAGACACACATCAGCCCTGCCAAGCAGACAGTTAAGAAAATTCTGTCTGTAGAGTTGAGGTTTTCCTCAAATGCCAAAAGTCAGTCTGTTAAAAAATCACACTCATGGGACAGATCTGCAATCCCTCCCTGACTCCATGTCATACTTCCTCAGTTTACTTCCAGTCAAAACGTGTATTTCTCCCACAGCTCTTGGGGCTAAGGGTCAGGCCAGCTAATGAAAAGCAAGCTGCCTTTTCTCCCTGCCATCCGCATTGGTCAGATAACAAAGTGGAGGTTCCGATCCTGGCATGTTTGTTGTTGGTGATGATGTGTGAACTGATAGCGGACAGCTTCATTTTCTTGAGGCTGGAAGGCCCTGCTGGGAGAATTGGGGAGGGGGAGGAAACTTCTGATTTTGACTAGTAGTAAAACAGTTGGATAAACATGACATGACACGGATGTCAGAGTGCATAATGCAACTGCATGGGCCCAGATGGGACTGGAGAATGCACAAACATGCACTGAATACATGTAGCAATGTGATCCCAACAATGGACTTTAGCCCTCTGTATTTTCATGGCATTGTGAAATATCAGGGTAGAATTTTGACTAAAGTGGGAAAGGTTTTAAAATTGTTCCAATATCTTTTTTTAATTTACTATAGTAGAGCTTGCAAGTAGCCCAGCAGACTAAGCACAAGCTTGGGCAAGGGAAGGGACCTTGGTTCAATCTCCACACCACATGTCACACTGGCCCCACCCCTGGGCACTCTGCACTGACCACAGAGACTTGGCATGGTGGCATTCATCTGTAATCCCAGTGCTGAGGAGGCTGAAAATAGGAGGGTCGCTATGAGTCCAAGCTGCATAGTGAGACCCTGTACAAAATACACAAAGATTTAAAAAATTACTATTGTAAAATAAAACTAAAAATCTATAAGTCATTTTGGTTCTAAGTGTATATGCCAAGGACATGCACTCAGGGTCAACCTGGAAGATGTGGAATTGAAACAGAAAAGAGGGACAGAGCAGATTATGAAGAGAGTGACAGCTGAGTTGAAGCATTTGGTGACATGAAAAAGGATATTAAATAAAGAGTAAAGTCACCCAGGTTTTCAATCCAGCTCTGCAGGGTATACTACTTGAGTTACTTGAACTGTTCTGGGCTGAGTTTCCACTGGACACAAACGCTCCATTCCCACCCTTACCTCTTAAACTCTACATGGTGCACCCCAAGCACATAAGCCACTGTCAGGCTCATTCCTTGCTGGGTTCCATTTGTTTAGTATGAAGTACTTTCTGAATAACTTTAGAGTACCAGATAATGTACTAGACAGCACCGCGGATGGTCAAAATACACTTCTCTTTACAGTTACTTAGAGGAGTGTTTTTGTTTAACCTTTCATATACTGGAAAAAAACTTTAATATCGTGATGAAAGAAAGGGAATTTATGCTCCAGAAGGAGAAATAGAAAATGCCAGATATAATTTCAGAACATTCAAGGATTCCTGGAAATTAAAGGAGTTTTCAAATCCCATTCTTGGAAGCAGTAAAATAGTATCTGGGACCCAAACTATCCCCTCTGTTTCATGGGTGCCACTCGCACATGCTTTCATTTAGCCACACATTCCAGTTATTTATTTATTTTTATTTATTTATTTTTAATGTGTTTGGTTGTTCCAGGGTCTCACTATAAAGCTCAGACTAGTGGTGACCCTCCTGCTTTCAGCCTACCCAGCTCTGGGATTGCAGGTACGCGCCACCATGCCCGGACTCTGTGGCCAGTTCAGCCCACCCTGGGAGCATGGTTGGCACAGTACATGATGCCGGGGATGGAACTGCAGTGCCTGCATCTACTAAGCTTGTCTAAGCAGGCACTTTAGTCCTCTGAGCTATCTCACGAGCCCACATTCCAGTTACTGACTTCATTTCCATGTTCCACGAAACAACTGCTTGGAGAGGATTCCCATGATGCTGGTCTGCTAATAAAGACAGAGGCTGAGGAGGGCACCGTTCCTCCTGCAGTTTTGAAACTCATGTTTCTGCTCTCTACACCCTATACACACCAGGAGTGACTTCAAGCGTCCTCCACTCAGAGCGAGCTGCTATTCTGTGTTTCTTCCTTGTTTGTGCCTAACCAGTGCATGCTGCTCATTCTCTGACTTCCACCATAGTCTGCTCTCCCTAAGGCCCATGCGCTTCACCAATGTCCACCTCACCCCTTCTTTGCATGACCAGATCATGAGCCAGCAGCATCTGTGAAGAGGAAGCCAGAAGAAGTGGATCACCACTGCCCCCCTCCCCCAGAGAAGGGCAAGACGGGCTTGCTTTTAGGAATCTGTGAGAGGAAGGCCAGGGGGACTGAAAGGCATTAAATCAATGTTGTCTTGACTCTAAGACAATGTTTATTGTTGGGAGAAAGTCTGAACTTAAACTGCTGGTGAGATCAGCAAGCTCAGGGCCGTAAAGCTGAGCTCCCATAACAGAGGGTCATATAGCAAGGGGTGAGGTGAATCTCCTCGCTGCATGCTTGTCCTACTGCTGCCACTCAAGACTCACAGTGGTTACTCGGGGATGGAGTCTGACTCTTCAAGACTGATCAGTCAATAATGAAAGTCAGTTTTTGTTCACAGAAATACATTAGGTGTGTCCTACGGAAGATAACTGTTTAAGTGGGACCTGAACAACTATGTAGTCCATGGCCATCAGAGTAGCCATCAGAAATACCTTCAAGTTCTTCCTGGGACTTCAGTCTTTAAAGTGTGATCAGGGGAAGTTTATCAGAAGTACAGTTTGCAGCCATGGGAGCACACACCCAAAAAGCCAACTCTATGGTAGGCTGAGCAGAAGGATCACTAGTTTGGACTCAGCTCAGGCAAATTAGCAATATAGAAAGACTTTGTCTCAAAAAAAAGGGAGTGGGTGGAGGGTGGGGAGATGGCTCAGTAGAATAAGTGCTTCCCTGGCAAGCACAAGGGTCTGAGCTCAATCCCCAGTTCCACAAAAAGAAAAAAAAAAAAAAAAAAGCTTGGGGATGTAGCTTAGGTAAAACTCCTAGGTTCAAATCCCAGTATTCTATCACCAAATAAGACAGAATGAAAAGAGAGGTAGGGAATACAGAGGGAAGAACAACAGAATGGAGGGAGGGAGGGAGGAAGTGAGAGAGACACAGACACACATGCAGAACAGCAGAACCTTGGGCTTCACTCCAGATTTACTGAATCAGAATCTGCATTTAGAAAGAGATCCCAGATAATTTATAAGCATATTCACAGTTAAGAAGCTTTCTATACAGCCCAGAGAAGATGAGACTGCCTTCTGAGAGCTCTGCAGCAACTCAAAATAAGCCTTTTTCTCTTTTGATAGATGAGAGCAAATTTCACTCGTTTCTTTCAGTGGTGAAAACACAGTTTTCAGAGCACATACAACATGTTGACATTGCTTCTAAGTACCAGAGAAGAACACACAGAAGACAGAGTTGAGACATGCATGCAGACAGAGGTGAGGAGGAAGAGAAAACCATGCAAGCCCTTCCATAGCCCAGGGAGTCAGGGACTGTGATTTTTCACCCCACTTAAGTCTTTCAGTGACCTGTGCTTTAATTACTGTGTCGCAGTGTTTCCAGGTGCTAAGCACTGATGGAGCCCTGAGTTAGGGAGCCTTCTCTCCATTCACCATGCAGCTCACACAGTACAGCAGACCCAATAGAGAGTCAGGCATCATGGGACTGTCACCCATGACATACACATTACAGGGGTGGTGGTGGTTTAAGGATGGTTGCTTGATGCCAAGTCAGACAAAGTTGCCTAATACTTAAAGAAAGGGGCAAACGGAATACAGTAAGGATTGCCCAGCCACTGATACTATGTTGGTATATGAAACCAAAATTACTGACTCAAAATATTTATATTAAGAAAATACTGGGACCAGACAAATAGCTCAGTGGATTAAAGCACCTGCAAACAGGCATAGAGGCCAGCAGTTCAATCCCCAAGCCTGCCATGCCAGCCCTGCCCTGGGGGCACAATGAGAATGAACATGGTGGTGCACACCTGTAATCCGAGCTCTTGGGAGGCTGTAGACAGGCAGATCACTACAAGTCTGATCTAGTATTGAGACCCTGAACACCCTGTAGACTCTTCCCTAAAATCAAAAAGAAAATACTGTAATATACCAATTCCAATTCCTAACATTCTTGCCAACTGTCTTGGAAATCTTTAATCTGCCACACAAAACCAGCTATGGGACTCAATAAGATTGTTAGTATTACTAGTTCAGAAGACTTTTTCAAGTCCTTACATTATTTACAACACAGTATTTATGAAAGCTTCAATAAGTTAATTCCTCTTCAGTTATTTCAGATAGGTACATAATACTTGCAGGTATAGATCAAAAACTGGTTGGCCAAAATAAACAAGGTTAAAAAAAAAAAAAACATTCACCATATACTTGTGTTCAAGACATTGTAATCTTAAGGACAGAAATTTAAGATATACAATAGACTGGCAGCATAAGAAGTATGAACCTCAAGTAAGAGAAAAGGGTCGGGCTCACAGACAGACTGAGGCTCACTATGAGACACTGTAGAAAAGAGAAGTGATCAAACGCCACGGACTCAGTCTCGCCCAAGGATGACATCCTTGGTAGCATGTGTAGGACAGCAGTCTCTCATGTGATCTGCTCAGCATGAGCAGACGCACCACATATAGTTACATCCCACAAAGATCACTCTATGATGCAGAGGCCTAAATGCTAAACAACACACCCAGCATCTTCTACAGTGTTAGGCAATGGAATAGTAAAATTAATTTAACTATATTAAAGGCCAAGTATCTAAGATGAGTCTGAAACCAGAGCTCTTCCTTAAGTCTCGTGTATATTGAGATGGCCAGCTTTACTATTTTTATTGTTCATCAATGTGTGAATCTGGTGCAAAGGACATTTACCCCACTAAATGTTTATTGGGAAAGCTCCTCCTTCTGCTGTCTACTTGCTGATAGACTTGGGTCTCTACAGTCAAAGTTAGAAGACAGCCTTAAACACTAAGTGGTGGCCAGCCTGTGTGTGAGAGACTCATAAAATGCTCACTGTAGATCTTAGGAAGACTAAGCCTTTACAGTGGACACCTGGGGACACAAGGAAGTGTTGGGTGCAACAGCAGTGCTCTGGGTACAGATTGAAACAGCATTATTTCTGTTGGAAGCAAAGTAATGAGAAACTTAAAAAGAAAAGTAGGATATGCTCTGATGCTTAAGTATAAACATATACTGTTAAAAAATGTAATTGTGTTTCCAATGGCCACAGTCTGAGCATGAATCCCAAAAGTACATGCGCAATGACCTTAGCTCTTCAGTGAAGCAATGTTGGAAGGTGGGACCTAGTGGAAAAAGTTTAAGTCATGACAGTAGAGCCTTTGAACTCAGTCATCCTCCTACCTCCCAAGTTCTGGGGTGATAGGTGTGTACCACCATGCCCAGATGGGAAGGGATTTTTGTCCAAAGAGTTCTGCCCACTTTTTCTCATCTGTACTGACCTATTTGTCCTTCCTTTTATCATCATGATATAGACCAGGCCCTCACCAGAATCTGAACAGAAGCTGGTATCTTGCTCTTGATCTCCTGGCCTCCACAACTTTGAGCCAAACAAACCTTTTTTCTTTAAAAAAAGATCCAGGCTCAAGTATTTTGGTATAGTAACAGAAAATGGTCTAAGTTATCAACTGATTATGCTTCACCTAACCCCTAAACCATTTGGTAAGTCTGAAGAATTATTAAAGATATTCAGCAGGCATGTTTAGCCAGTGGAGTGAATAAAGAAGGCATAGTAGCAGACTCCTATAATCCAAGCATGCCTGAAAATGAGGCAGGAGTGTGAGCTTGAGCCCAGGCTAGGCTACACAGCATATTCAAGAACAGCCTGATTTATGTAGGGAGGCACTATCTCAAAAAAAGTTAAAAGGAAAAAAAGAAGAAAGTAACTATAAGAAGCTAATATGCTATACCACTGCGAGTACTGAATTTGTGTACATGCATGTGTGTGCAGGTGCTCATGTCTCACTGGGGATTAAATATAGGAGGGCGCTCTGCCACTCAGCTACATCTCCAGACACGCTTAAAACTTGTTTGATTTTCAGTCTCACTAAATTTCACAGGCTTATCTCCCAAATACATGGGATTATAGGAATGTCCCACCATGCCCCTCTCAAATCCAATTCTTATATTACTCATTCTTTTTTTAGTTTATTTGGAGAGTCACAGAAAATCACAACCTTTTCCAAGCTAACAATGTGCTTTTCATTAACAATAAATGCTGACTACACAGTCACCACTCATTGAGAAACACGCTGAACTGATCCCTGAAATTTTGTTTTTCAACTTTCTGTTGTCGCTATACTAGGCACAAAATTTCTGCAAACTTATAGAAGTGGTATCTTATCATGGAATCTTGATAACATATGAACCATCAAGAAAAAAATACTTTAAGAACTTCATGTGTCTCTATACCTCAGAAAAAAAATTTAAGTGAAAAATAAATAAATAAATGTAGACCCTCTAGCTACCTCATCAAAGTTGTAAGGAATGAACCAATTCAGGAAGATGGAAGGAAGGGACCAAATGATGTTCTCTTAATCCAGAGCAAAAGTTACAGAAGAATTTGGTTGCATTTTTCCCACAAAAGCCATAAACCCTACTTCACAGTATGTTCTAGAAGCTAACTATTTATTTAAGAAACATTTGTTGTTCCTACTGTGCTACACTTCTCTAAGTACCAGGATGGATAAGTATTAGCTTAAAAAAAACCAGGGAACTAGGAAGTGATGAATATTATGAAAACTAAAAGTTCATCAAATACAGGGGTATGAGTTTTATCATTGACAAAGAAAGGGGAAGAATACCCTCAAACAAGCAAACAACAACAAAAGAGAGAGAGACAGACAGACAGACAGACAGAGAGAGAAGCATAAAAAGCCAAGAACTGTGCAGTGTTCAGAGAACTCTAAGTTGTTTGATCGTCTGGAGCACAACAGTGTTTTGCAGATCCAGCAGGAGGAAGAAACAGAAGGCTGAAGGTGAAGGTAAGGGCTGCAGCGTGTGAGAGGGACAGGCCCCCGCTGCCGTGAGCAGAGAAGGCCCCCAGCACGATGGGGGTGTAGACGCAAGGACCGTAGCATTTGATTCAGTTTTGGTCTTCCATTTGAATTTTATTAGCAATTTCTTTTCATTGCTGCATGGTGCATTGATTCAAAGTTGTGGAGTCCAAAAAAGTGCGGTTCAACAAAATCTGTACATTTTAAAAAAATTATAATCAATAACAACAAATAAACCTCCACAGATTTAAAAAACATTTGAACATTGCATGACAATTTTGAATAAGTTGGAAAATAATAAACATTTCAGACAACATCTGTATTTTTCCAAGAGAATAAAATGAGGACTGCAGAGGCTAAGTAGCTCATAAAGGGTCAACTCGAAAAGTGGGAGCAGAAAGGAGAAAGCAACCCTAGTGTTACACATGCACCCAGGTATTTTAAGGTATGCAAAGTAAAATAGGTTCAAATGTGCTTTCAAATAAGCTTATTTAATAGCCCCCCAGTGTAAGACCCATCCCTAATAAAGGCAAATACTGAATGACCTCGACCTAAAGTATGCAGGCTTCAAAACTTTTTTGAAACTGATAATTATTACATGATTAAACCATTTATTCACTTTTTTAAACTCTGAGACTGGATTTCTGCTTTTCCATGGTTTATTTATCCAACAATATTTTGGACTTTTATAATTTTATGTACAAGAAAACAAACAGTCTCAAAAACACACCATAAAGTTGATTTTAAGCAAGAAAACTTGTACAGAACAAGTGGCAGTTTTAGTTGAGTAAAATTGATATATTAAAACAAAGAAAGGGGAGATGTGTGTAAAGCATATTACTTTCTACATAGCCAAAAAAGAAAATAAGTACAGCACAATTTTGAAACTTTTCCATTCCAATTTATTTATACAGCAAGATTTCCTATACTTACAATCAAAACTTCTATAAATCTTTTGTTTGTATTGAATTTGCCTTTAAAGAGAACCTGTTATTGCAATAAAATATAGGATGTCAAATGACAAGAGAGAGAGACAGAGTCAGAGACAGAGATACAGAATACAGCAAAAGAGTGATTTTTCAAAATCTTGTTTGGACTGGTCTTGGAGGACTACCTAGTTATAATCCAATGTACAGTCTGTTGAAGCTGTCAGAAGTAAGATATACAGGGTCAGCGAGATAGCACAGCACATTAATCACCTGCTTCAGCAAGCTCAGGGACCAGGGTTCAATCCCAAGTCCCACATCCCATGCCCCACCCCTGGAGCATGCTGAGTCAGCAACTGAGTCTGGATATGGTGGCACATGTACGTAAGCCCAGCTCTGGGGAGGGTGAAAACAAAAGGACCACTACGAGTCCAAGCTGCATAGTGAGACCGTGAATCAAATATATAAAATGAAAAGGAAAAAGAAGAAGAGGAAGGGGAAGGGGAAGGGGAAGAGGAAGTACAATGTACACTGGGCCTGCTGCTGGCCTAGTTAGATTGATATTCTGCTTCTCCTTCTGGAACGGTCCTCACAAGGCACTGAAGTGCTGGGTGCCCCAGCACCCCTCCTGCTCTTATCTTTATGCATGTGGGCCCTATCTACCCACTCAAATTCCATCTCATTTAAGAGGCCTCCTAATCCTACTCACTATTGATTGCTAACTTAATTTGGATCTAAAATCCATAAAATGAGTTCAAAACTTCTTTGAATTAGCTTAAAAATATACTTTCATTCAGCATAAGTTCAGTAGCTTCTCTGCAATATCATGTGATGTAAACAGAATCAAAAAATGCAGAAAGGTTTTTCATCCCCTTCATGTCTAACAGTCACGGTGATGTCAGTTAAACCTCAGTTCTCCTTCACAAAACTAGTTAATTAATTATTTCCTTTTAAGCATCAACATAGCAAAATACAACACAAAAACACACCTCCAAGACATACGCTGATTGAAGACAAAACAAAACATCAAGCTAGAGAGCGCACATTGGCCAGTCCTAACACATATAAATGACAGTGCGGATCCTAGAAGCCCCCAGGGCATGGATCTCTCTCTGGGGCTGGACAGTAGGATATGACTTTACAAATATTGTTCCATAAGCCATTTACAGAAACCTATGACAAGATCATATTATCCTCACTTAGGAACTAACTCACATCAGACAGCACATTAAGCAAATTTATCTGATGTCAATATCTGTGGATTTAACCTTTTAACTTTGGATTTTCGGGGTGGCCTGACCTCTCAGCTCCACCACTCCAGTACAAACCAGGACTCCATATCCTGTGCATTATGGAGACACTGCTATTTGTGACCAAGAATGCTCAGCATCACCTCGCCTTATAGGTACATAATGGGATCGCAGAAAGCCCAGTCAATAACTGTTGTTAGGAGGTACGAAAATAAGGGCCTGGAAGATGAGGGTCTAATTAGCTGGGTAGGTACCTGCACCCTTTTGCTCCTCCCACCATAGAGAAACCTTTGATGCAGAGCTTAAGTAGGAATTCTCTCCAGTTGGAATGCAATCTTACTTCACCTAGATTATTTTTAATGTGCATTGATCTTTTCTGCTAAGAATCTGTCTCCTTAATGGAATGGCATAGACTCCTCTGGGCGTCTACTTCAGACCACCTGGAATAGCTGTGGACTCTTCTGAGGCAAATCATTAAGAGCCAGACCTGATCACTGCACACCGCAGCAGAGGTACTGAGGCTTCATGTCTAGATCAGAAGTGGTAGGTGTGAACCAAACTATTCTTTTGAAAGTTTATGGAATTTACAGGATTTTTCTCAGTGACCCGCAATGCACTATCCTGCACTTGCAGTTGGTTCTTTCTTGGGGTTTGCTGTAGCAGATAATAGTCATTACTCTTGCTGTGTTGTTTCCTTCCTGCCCAGTGCAACACCAACTGCCTCACTATCTGCTCTATATGACACTATTTCTCTGCCTCAATCATCCCATCCTTAAAATGGGGTTAATAATAGCAGCCTCATTTATCTTGAACAAATACTTCTGAAGAAAATGAGGATATAAATTAAATGGCTTGCTGCTCTTTGGAAGAAAGTTGCCTTAGAAACACAAGCTTATTATTTCTCCATAGAAAAGGCTAAATATATTAGGGTTTACACCATGTTGCTAGCTGTGATTTTGCTCTTTTCTAACCCTAGGCAGAAGGACTACATTAATTCCAGTCCCTAGGTGAACCTTTTATTCCAATTTCCACTGGAGGAAAAAAAAAGTTGCTTTGCAAAGAAAGGGAAGAAAGAAAAAAAAAAAAAAAGGTAGTATTCCCAAACCTCATTTACGGAACATTCTGTTCTCCAAATTACAGCACAGCAAGCAGGCAAGTGGGAACTTTTAGAATCCTGCATCCAAGCCGGTTCCACACAGCACCCACTAATACAAAATGGCTTTAATTACTTTAATATAAATCCTGGAAATGTGCAGATGGATTGTAATAATTATGCAAAACTGTGACGGTCCTTTATAGAAACACGGATCTTGCTAGCTTAAAAGAGAATGAAGGGAACACAAGTTCAACACAATATGTCAGGAAGCATATCTCCTATGAAGTCCTGTATTTCAAATGCCAAGCTGTACGTTTCATCTGATGTGGCAGTTGTTATGGAAACTATGCTTTTTGATTGAATAGCAGAATAAATACCTACCTAAAATCAGCATGATGGACTAGTGCATAAATTAAGAGCTCCCCAAGACAACAATTAGTTGTAGTTCTTCCTTAAGATAAATTCAGGGGGAAAGCATATATATATATTATATATATGTATATATATTAAAATTTTCTAAACTGAATACCCTCCCTCACTTAGAACACTGCAATGCACTTCACATGTGTGTATGACAGTGCTTTATCTCCAAAACACACTCACTGCTACCCTTATGTATTTAAGGCTTAGTGAAAAGATCTAATGTGGTGTCAAAAATACAATTTTTTTAAATAAAAACCACATTTCTTCACTTTCCTCCTAAATTAGTGCAGAAAAAGCCTTGGGAAATGAATGTGGGGTTATTATCATTGTGATTTTTAAATCAAGTGGGTCATATACAAATGTGGGAAATCCCCAGGCACGAGAGAAAGGTCAGTTAAACACGGTTTTCATATTTTTATGAGTCTGATATTAGACTGTTGCTGATTCTTATTGATATTAACAACCTTTCATAAATCATAATACAAATACTTCTTCCTGGGTAGATATAATTCACCCATTTGCTGACTTCATTAAAGGCTCACTGTATAAAATATGAAATAAAACATTCTGAGGTTTGTTTCCTCCTTCCCACCTCACAAGGACTGATCCGCCAAGGAGGAGCGCCTGAGCGCAACAGGCGCGCGCATCACACACAGGGCCATAATGGGCATGCATTCGCCCATTGGATCAACATCTTTCAATTTATTAGCATGACAAAGGACACAATTATTTTGGATATGCCTGAATGCAATTTTCATTAACTTTGCAATGATTTATTAACAAAAGTGTCAGGAATGTAATAAAAGCAGCAGGACTCCTCAAAATGCCAAAATAAAAAAAAAAATGAAGAATACAGCAGAATTTCCCAACACGCCTTACGGCATCAGGTCAATAAGGTTGCCTGATTCCATCAAAAGCATCACCATGGTGAGTGAACTCTGCAATTAACAAAGAGTAAGCACAAAAAATGCTAATATCTCATTTGAATGTAATTATGCACAGATTACTGTTCACTGGAACAAGAAAAGGGATTTTAATTGTCATCCAAAGTTACATGCAAACCCTAGATTCCAGTTAACTTTTTTTTTTGGTGGGGGTGTTTATACAAGAATAAAGCGTGCAGTCCACAAATTCATATGCTGTGGGACATTGTTAAAGGCAAAGCCTTTAACAGATACAACTTACAAAGTTTTAAAATGACATCATGCCATGTATGCTGGCAAGGTTAGTTTGTAATAAGTTTCAGATCGTTTGCATTTTAATACTATTTGATCTCATTTACATGTTTAAATTTGTTCCTGTAATAAAATTCATTAGTATGTTTATCATAACCACATAATGAATATAGCCCTTATGTAAAATAAAAAATTGAAAGTACATTAGAGACATTACAAGCTGTTTGAAATTACTGTGCTTTGCATATTATACCTTATTAATTAAATTATAAATTATTTATTTATGTTATTTCTTTAATCAGGGGCAAGCACTAGAACAATATTATATTAGTATAAGAAACACAACACAACTCAAAGCTAAATCACACATGGACCAATTTCACATACAGAGGCTCACAGACTATTTGCCATGGGGTGGCAAATGCCACTCCCCCTGCTGTGCCTCAAGGGATGCAAAAGAGTCCTTTAAAGGAGAGTGGAGGGTGGAGGGAATAAATGCTTCCTGTGAGAGTTAAAAACTTCACATGCTAGGATAACATCTCCCTTTGCCTTCTCCTTTTATTAGTATAATTAGATCAGATATGCAGATGGAAGCAAAGAGCAAAGCATTATAAGAGTTAATACCATGTCCATTTTATAAGTAGTCCGTGGAAAAGAAAAAGTAATCTTTTCTATTCTTTCCTTTTTCTTCTCGTTTCCTTTGTCAGCAGTAATGAAGAATATGAATGAGAGAAAGAGAGAGAGAAAGAGGGGCGGGGGAACTGAGAGAAGAAGAATATAACAGAAAAAGAATCCAATAATTAGGGAAACAACACTAGGTTCACTTTTCCTCATTCATCTTTAAAAGTGATTACTTAACCTTAGGTAGAGTATCTGAGGTCTCTTTCCATGTTTCTATCATTTTCAGAACTTTTTTAAAGTTGTGCTTCTAATCCCTAATTTGAGTCCATAAATGCTACTACCAGCTCAGCCTCAGCCTGCACTCACAGTAGATTAGATTGCTTTGATAAGCAATTACTTTGGTCTACATTGCCTTCATTATTTACAAGATTACTGTCACCCAAGTACACAATAAGACATTGCTCCAGAATTCCCAGAATTCCACAACCTGCCTGGCATATTGAAATTCATTTCCAACAGAGAACAGCCCCAAAGTTAAGAAAATGCAAGCTAAGTAGTGAGAAGGTTAGTATTCAAAGTGAACAACAAAAAAGGTCATGCACATTAATGATATAGATTTCTTTAAATTATAAAATTCATTTTATTTTCTTCATCAGTTTTTGGTTATTGCAGTTCTCTCTCTCCCATGTTATAGCTTACACATTTCAGTACGTACCAAAAGAGAAGAGGATATGAAGGAAACCAGTACCTTGAAGACCAATCCAAAACTGGGTGGTTTGACTCAAATACATCTGTAGTCGCCACTTCTTTGCATTGGGCTGAACCAGCTTTCTCAGGTGTCTATGCAGATAACCACACAGTCAGGCATCTGGTTAAACAGACATGGCAGATGCTCTCTCTTCACCTGGTCTCTAAGAGCTATCACAGATCACACTATGGCACCATTTCTGCCATCTCGATATGGAGGATCTAGCCAAGAACTTGGAAAGTTCAGTCAATAGGGTGAGACGTGTTCGAGGGTGCAAAGAATCTGGGTCACTGTATGACTGTATCAGTTCAAACACCCCCCATTGTACTTCAACAAGAATGTGAAGCAAAATCCCTTGTGCTCTGTTGTGGAGAGTTTAGACTATTTATGTTATAATCATTGGACTACACTGCCTAGAACAATGTTATCATGAAAAATGGGCAATTTTTGTTTGTACAACAACTTCCTTTCATTAGGAAAATAATCCAAGACATAATGCATTTGATTGGTTTCAAAAGACATCCTAAAATAAATTTTGTAAGTTTAAATGAAATTTGATGAAATGAACACATCACTCCAAGATTCTTTCAGTAATGGAGTTTTCTCTAGTACTTTGGATATTTTTCTAAAATAATAAATGATTACCAAAAACACATGACTTATATATTGTAATTTTAAGTAGCACTTTATATACAAGTACAAGACTGAAAACAGTGCAATTTCTTACAAAAGAAATAAACCAGTACATATAGGTGTTCACTATGAAGAAATTAGATTCACTCAACAAAAGGTTTCATCAAAAACACATTTCCAATCAGTGTCCTGTATTTTCCTGAGGGCAAATTTTCACCCCAAATGCTTCATTAGCAAATAATCATAACACCAAGACAGCCCTACCTCTGTGCTATTTCTGAACTGAGGATCCAAGAGTGAGCCACATGTGAGCAGTGAATAAAGAGTGACACTGAACGAAGAGCTCTGAAGTCAGAAAAGAAAATGGGAGCATAAATATAGTATGGACCCTGTCACAGAAAATCGTGATGCCTCATGAGAAAACAGTGTCAGCAGATAAGGGAAATTTGTTATTAACATTTCCCATGATGCAACAGGTAAACTAATTCCTTATTCTATCCATTGCTCGTTTGATCAGTATATTTTAAAAAATCTTACTAGTTGCACCTGTCAAAATCAGACATAACAGCGCCGGCAGGATAGCTCAGCAGATTAAAGTACCTGCTTAGGCAGGCGCAGCAACCAGGGTTCAATCCCAGTGTGGGGAGCCAACCCCACCCACAGGGCATGTTGAGAAGGTAATTGAGACTGGACCTGGTAGTGTGTGCCTGTAAGCCCAGCTCTAGGGAGGTTGAAAACAGGAGGATCACTATGAGTCTGATCTGCGTAGACCGTGTAGACTTTGTACTATATATACTATATGTATGCATATGTGTGTGTGTGTGTGTATACACACCTTTTGTAAACTACACAGATGTGAATGTACACTGTTATAAGCCTACAAGTAGGATGTTTGACATTCAAGAGTAAAAGTCTAAAGGTCCACTCAAAAGTTAATTCAATCACACCAGATGCTATTAATAAATATTTGTGAAGATAAGTATTATAATATAGTCACCAGAAGAAGAGAAAGAAAAAGTATGGCTTGTTTCAAAGGAAGTTATGTTCTCAACCTATTTGAAGCCAAAAAAGCAGTCTATCTGCAATAGAGACAAAATGACAAGTCTTTAGAAGACATGAAGAAAACACACAGTCACATACACATAACAAATAATAATTTACTATATGGATCCTATCTAATTACATGTAAAATATAGCAAGAGAAGGTAGAAGAAAAATTAAGAAGATGAAGGAAGGGCAACTTGTGTTGTTGCAAATCTATTAGATTACAAGTTCTCTCACTCTCACGTCCCTGTAAAACACCTCTGCCCAAGGGCCCCAGCAATGCCTTGTCACTTCTTGGGTCCAGTGAAATCTCTCCACTGATGCCCACACCAGTGCACTTGCCAAGCCCTCAGCGCACAGTTTGTTTGGAATATCTTATAGATTTCTCAGATGGTAGCATATTGGCTCCAGTTGCATCTTCCTGCCTCCCCACACATACTTCATCTCAGGCGTTCCATCTCGGCTGGGTGTGCTGGCACATTCCTGTAATCCAGAACTTAGGGGGCAGAGGCAGGAGGACCACTATATAGGTTTAAGACCATTCTAAAATACACAGTGAGACTCTATCTCAGAAAAAAAAATTGTTCCATTTCAGCACAAAGCAACTCTTTCCAAAAAACATGACTCCTTGATGTGACCGGACGCCTGCTTTTCTCACACTCCACACCCAACCAATGGAAAATTATTTCAGCTATACATGCAGAACGGGACTACTTCTCACCCCCTCATCCATGCAAACTATGGAGGGAGTTCTCTTTTTAGAAACACATGTTAGATCATGCTGTTCTGTTCAAAACCTCCAACGAGTTCTTATCAAGTTGAGGATAAAAAATGGAGAACTTACGACAACACACAGGCCCTCTGGGTCCTGGCCTCAGTTGCTGCCTTTGGTTTCCTGCTTTTCCCTCACTAACTCCTCTCTAGCCATGCTGTCCTTTGCATTTGCTCGAAGCCCTATCTAGAATACTCATCTCTTGTTCAAATTTTATTCAAAGAGTGTCTTTTCTGAAGACCTTATTTTATGACCATTCGCCCACTTTTGGCCCTAGCATTTCCTCTCTTTTTTACCTTATTTTTTCCAAAGCACATATTATATTTGCAAGATTTTGATTCTTTCTTCTCACATTAGAACATCATCTATTTAAGAAATTTACTTCTATTTTGTTTTTCAGAGCCAAGGAACTCCAAAAATGTTGTGTAGCATGCTTACTGGGGAGGACTATATTAGCATACCTAACTCAAATGGCCATTCTAAGAATTACAAAGCATTCTTACTTAATGGTTAAAAAAAAAAAAAAAAAAAAAACCTAAGGCTCAGAATTAATTGTCCAGGTAGCAAAGGTATGAAGAGGCAGATGGAAGAAGTTCCAGTTGATCTTTTGGGACACTTTAATGTTTCCATCATACCACCTGGCTTATATAAAAGACATTAAACATCTTTTATGTGCTCACTTGGGCTTAAAAGTCAGATAATTTAAAGATCTTGTTGTTGTTTTATTTTTTCTCTTTCTTTAGTCCATTTTTTTAAATTTCTCACTCTTGTTTGAATTTCAAAAATCATTGTATCTAGAAAATAAAATGATGGTAACTCAAATTTTTAAATATTTCTTCAAAAATTTACATTTTTAAAAAATAAAAATACAATGATGGACATGACCCAACACCCTAAATTTTATAAAGTATTTCTTTTGATTTCACAAGACAAGAAGAATAAGTGTGAGGTCTGGAGAGGTATCTCAGTGGTAGGCACTTGCCTACCATGCAGTAGGGTTTGATTCCCAGTAGTGGATAAAAAAGTGGAAAATAAGTTCAAGGACTGATTATAATTTGAAATTTTTTCTAATCTCCCTATGTTGATTTAATTCTTTTTCCATCCAAAAGACACATGGAAAGGAAAAGAGAAATGAAGGCAAGAGAGTTGAGGAGAGGGAACAGGAAGAAAAGGGTTATGAGGAAATAAAAGGAGAAAAAGAGAGGATTGAGGAACAGAGAAGAAAAAATGATGGCTAAGACACTGCATGTCACAAATAGGTAGTAACAATTCAAATCTGTTCTACAAAAATTAGAGTAAATTTAGAATTCAAATAGAGTTGTAAATGTTTTATGGACAATAACTCAATTCACAAATTGATTTGTAGTTGAGACTGTGTGCAGAAGAGACAAAAAGCAAAGAATTCTCGACCCCTGCCACAGGAACAAAATAAGCTATGTTTTATTTTTCTATAGTTTCCAACTGCCCCCTCCACATACACATACTTTCTATAGACATTGATGTTAAACCAACTTGAATATTGAATATTTCAGTTTCCTGTAATCCTGAAATTGGCATTTTTAAAATTTATTTATGGTGTGTGTGTGTGTGTGTGTGTGTGTGTGTGTGTGTGTGTGTGTGTATTACCAGGGATTGAACTTGGGACCTTGCACTCACCTGGCAGGTGCATGTGCCACTGAGCTATCTCCCTACCCCAACATTCTTTATGTTAAGTCACTAAATACTATTGTCTGCAAAGATTTGCTTCATTAAATTAGGAGTTAAGGCTGAGGAGCTAGTTCAGCTCTGTGTAAGTGCCTGCCTACAAAGGTCCCAAGTTCAATCCCCAGTCCCACATGCCACCCCACCCTGGAAACACAAGCATGGTGATGCACACCTGCAATCCCAGTACCAGGGAGGCTGAGACTATGAGTCCCAACTGCATAGCAAGACCCTGTATCAAAAATAAAAATTAATTAATTTAGGAGTACAATTAATTCCATAAGCCTAGATGTTTAAAGAAAATTAAAGGCATTTTTTATTTTGAAAAAATGCTAAATTAACATGCCACTGTCTTAATATATTGAAAAGCCTGCCCTAATTGGTATGTACAAGATGGGAGGGTGAGCTGAAAGCACACACCTCCCTCTTATAGCAAAGCTTTAAAAATAATAATAAATAGCTTTTAGCAAGATTTCGGGTCCTAATAGCAGCATAAGATTTTACTTATAAGGTCCGAGAATGATTTTTCAATAATAATAATAATAGTAAAGATAAAACACATACCTACACATCTATTCTTTTTTTTTTTTTTTTTTCTTGACAGAATCAGGAATTGAACTCAGGCCAGGGAAGCGCTTATTCCACTGAGCCATCTCCCCAGCCCTCACACATCTATTCTGATTCATCCCATTTGCTTATTTTTTGTTTTTTGTCCTTTTGTGGCTAGCTCAGCCACCCTGGGGGTGGGGCTGACATGGCGTGTAGTGGCAGAGACTGAATGCCTACGTTTGCCTCGGCAGACACTGACGATGCTGAGCTATCTCTCCAGCCCCCTCCCGCACACCATTTGCTTCTTAATCATTTCAGGCTCTTGATGCACAAAGACTGCAACATGGACCAGCCTCACTAGTTTTCCCTGGAAGCTTGCAAGCCATGCAAAGTCCTGAGACCACCCAGATTGGCGAGACTGTGTATGTGTTTTACCAAGAGTTTCAATTTCACATCACAATCTGAGGAGCAACACTTCTGTCAGCTATTCCTTAAAGTGCTTTTTTATGAAAACTAGTTATAAAAACAAAAGTACCTACAGCCCTCATACAAATAATAATAATAAATAAATAAATAAGTAAACATGTGTACTGCAGACCTGGCCTCTTTGGAATGAGATAATTCAACTTGGGGACATCACTGCTCTTGCTTCTCAATTTATACAGAGAATAACTGCAAATGAACCAAGCAGCCAGGCCTCCTTGAACATTGACTCGACTACTCTGAAAGCATTTGGAGCTATATCAAGAGATCTCCAAGTCATCACCTGAGTAAAATAATTTCATTCTCAAGTTTAACATTTAAATGATAGAAGATTCCAATTTAATTAAGAAAATGATGTGAGGCCAGCTCAAATAAAAACCAGCACAATTTTCTAATGGATTTAAATTACAAGCTTGTGACAGACTATGACAGATGACATATTTACTTTTCATGGGAGCTAAACAAATGAGTACCTGAGATAAAATGTGATCTTAAAACACAGCAAATTTGGAATTAATTAGTCCATTGACAATTTATTTTTAAAAGACTTTTTCTCTTATAAAGGAAAATAGATCTATAAGGCCAATTAGTTAAAATGACAAAATCCAATACATTATTACAGCTTAGTAACAAGCTGGGAATTTGACCTTTCTTTAGAAATTGAAGATGCTTTAATCAGAATTAGCTAGGTGCACATGGGGTCAAGTGTCACCCTGAAATTTCACTAAATAGCTTCTGTCTTGTCTGTGATCACAAACGTGTTAGGGCCTAGGTTTTGACACCTCAGTCCTTTCAGACTATGGTTAGGCAGCTGCCACACATTTCATTTTAAATGTAGCAAGCTTTTGCCTGCCTTACTAGGGTCCATTAGGCAAAATATTTAAGTTAATAAATCCATGATCTGCATTTCATCTTATTTTGGTGACCTTTGTTTCCTTCAGAAATACTAACTTCAAAATGATTCCAGCAACTGAATGGAAAATAAGAACAGACGTGTACACAAGCTTGAAGACATCACGGCAAACTAATGACTAATTATTGTGCAATTGAATACTAATAGAGAGACCCAAGAAATCAACATGAACAGGAAATGAACTAAATATGACCAGCGGTTCTACAGTTAAAATCAAATAAGTGACTCATAATACAAAGGCTTAAAAGGTATTACTACAACCAACCAATTATTCTCCAGGTTACATGTTACTAAAAAATAAGCAGAGTGCTAGGTAGAAGTATCTTACTTGATCTACTGAAAAGTTAATGTGCATCTGAAATGTGAATTATAGTACCATAATTATCTTCAAATTAAAGTATGTAAAGCTAGTTCAATAGTGAGTCGCTTTTTAAAACAGATCAGATAAACACGAATTTCAGGAAGGAAACTTGAGAGGTTAACTGTCTAGGACCACTTAATTAATTATCACTCTGAATATTTAACCGTTTAAGTCTTGGCAGGCCAGTCAGAAAACTGTCAATACAAAGCACAGTTAGGGATTAAGACAAACAAGAAACAAAACAAATTGTTTCAACTTCTAATCCTTGAAGAGCTAATAGTAATTTATAAGGGTTGATTAATAAATTTTACACTTTTTAAAACATTGTATGCATATTGCCTTTAGTTCTATCTCATTTACTTTCTTTTCTGCAACCCAATGGCTGATTGCAGCAGACTGAAATAAACTACAATACTTTTTCTGAAATGTCTACTCACTTATCAGCTGTAGATCTAATCAAGGATCTAATAAGTCCATAATGGCATACTTGCTTCCCAGGAGAAACCACTGTTTCTCATCATTCCAGAAAATACCCCCTTGCAAGGTGCAACAGAGAGCCACAGACTCACTGCAACAGTCTAATAATTTGATTAGGAGCCCTTAGGCAGGGATAACTTAAATTACAATTAGAGAGCCTTCACACTGGTGCTAACATCTGTGTACTGAACCACTGTATACTGATTAAAGGTTTTAAAAAGAGAACTAAGTACTTCCCACATTAGAGCAAGACGAATTCTAATGGCCCTCGTCCTTGGTATGTAATACTTCAGCATACTCTGCTGAGCTTCCTGCTGTGAGTCCAAAGCATGCACACCCAGATAATAATCATTCTAGAAGTGTCCAATAAATTGCTCAGGTGTAAATAGGCAGAAGGGCACAGCCCTGGGAAGGAAAAGAAAACACTATTCTTTTCATCTTTCTTTCCATTTCTCCCCTGAATTTGTAGCCACATAGTGGAGGTGTTTTTGTTTTTCTGCTCAAAGAGCAGTTCTAAGGAGAGGGTCAGAACTCAGGGAAATTGCCATGGGGGCACCAATTAATAAAAGGCGAAATGAATGAGGGCACTCACACCACATCCCTCAGTGTCCTCCCTGTGTTGGTATTAAATGAATGCTGCATGCAAAGAGAACAGAGTCAGGAGAAAGCGGAGCCGGAGCCATGGAGCTCTCCCCTCATGCCCTAACCACTCCTCTCCTTCCCCCTCCATTCATGAGGGCCTTTTTCAAGCACATGGCTAGAGCAGATGTCCCTGAGAGAACATTTTGTTTCCCCCCTGCATCCGGGCTCAGACACCTGGGCTCTGACATGACGTCCAGTGGAGGCTATTTTCTTTTTCCTTTTTTAAACTTCCCTTTTATTTGGTTTGCATACAAGGCTAATAATGAGGTTTAAAAAACTATACACAATCAGCATACAATTACACTCATCGGGAGCCTGACATGTAATTTCTGATAAACCCATATAACTATGAACAGCAAAAGGAACCACAGAGCGCACACAATGCGTGGGGTCATCAGAACACAATGCCAACACAATCTCTGCGTCATGTCTTGTTGCATAGTATTAATCAGTGCAAACATTGTTTGGGAAATGAGAGGGGAGAGAAAGAGCAGTTTCCCAGCTGCTAGTGCTTTGCCATCAAATCTGATAGTTCCCTCTCACAGAAGAAACTTCAGTTTCTAAGCCTAATAAGGCTTAGGGCCAAGTAATGACTCTTGGAGAGTCTACTTAAAGGGTTCAAACTGAAATTAAGTAATACATTTCTGTACACAGACCTAACTATCCTGATCATTTCACATAAGGTATTTCTGGAGCGATTTGACTACTTTCAGAAATTTAGGAAATATATTCAAATCTTTAACAGCTAACACAGTTGCTACAGAGTATCTGGATTATCTGAATGATCAGTGGCACTGGCTAAGGAATAGTTACAATTTTGATCTATTCCAAAGTTTCAATTCCTGCATGTTAAAACATAATTATTTTTCTGTTGATTGTTACAGGTGAAGAATACAATCAGGTTTTATTAAGAAAGAATTATCCAGGACCACAAATGACAGCTCGGGTCGTTGGGAAGCACAATGCAATACTATTGTCAATACTATTGATATGTCTCAGGAAAAGTGAGTCTAGGAAATCCAGAAATGTCACAAGTTTTGTTTTACCTTCATTTTAATAGAGCATAGCATGACCTGTATGGGAGGGTTGACTATTTCAATTAGGTTTATGCGATTTTCGATAGGACTTCCAATCAGTGCATATAGCTGGAAAGCAATTCCTGGCTTTATTATTACTGTTGTCATCCTTAAAATCATTCTATTTATTTTTTTAATTTGCCAGGAGGGGCGAAGGGAAGATGGGAGCAATAAAGAAAAGCTGGTAACATGCCCTTAGGGACCAATAGAAAAGGGAGAAGAATCACAGGAGAACAGGTACAGGAGATGAAAATGAAAGACATAGCTTATTAAACCATTATAATTAAGAAGTAATAGGTATTCAGAAGAAGGCCCAAGCCCGAAGGTCTGAGGGTGTCTACAGTAGCAAGGGCAAACGTTTTCTGGTAAGTAATAATCAACAAATAATCTACATTAAAAAGCAATCTGGACCACAGTAAGAATGAAAAGACAAGAGAGGTCGCCCTCACAATTACCTCCTCCCCCGATTTAATGTGGACACACCTAAGCAGAACACACTAACGAAAAAAAAAAAAAAAGCGATGACCTCTTTACCACAACATGGGAATTCTGGCAGACACAGAGGTAAAAAGTATCTGATAGCACTGCACAGGGTCCCTGTCACCTGTAGCTTTTCCTATTGGATGGTTCCGGCTCCCGACCCTGAGGTTACACCTGCTGCCAGAGATCCGAGGGAATCAGAGGCTGATGATGAAAGTAACCACACATCATTCATTTGGCACAAGACGGGAATTAATTGGATGTTTTTTCCCTGAGCTCCTGCACTTCAAGTTAGCTGGCCCTCAGAGCACCGAGCAGATGAGGCTGAAGGAAAGGAGGAACACATTTGGTCCTTGGACACCCCCTAGTGTCTATGTGAGCGCGAACACGGCTGCAGGTATGTCCTTGGTTTTCTGCGGCTCTGCGGAGGACCAACGCTGGCAGTCTGGACTGTACAGGACTGGTCTTCCTTCAGGAAGTCCCAAGATGCCAACAAAGGGTACAAAGGTCACTTCTCACTCAGGGGGGGAATTCAGGTGTCAGACTTGCTTCCTCTTTCGGATGCTCCCTCTTTCGGATCCTCTTTCAGATGCTCAGTTTGCCAGTAACTTTGTCTCAATGTGTCAGATTTTGTCTCAAGAAAAGATGGAAATTCATAGGTAGAGCCAGGAAGGCCCTATAATGTGCTTTAGATAAAAAACGAAGATGAATTTCACAGTTAATATGCTGTATGCAAAATGGAAAAGGGGAATGTAGGAAAAATCTATTTCGGAGAATATATGGTAGTTTGTTTTTATATAGATAATGTGTGAGAGTTTGAATAAGCACTGTGCTGTATTTATGTTTAGCCATGTGATTGGACGTGAATACTGAATAAAGCCTGGCAGACTGCTTGCCACTTCACTCAGTCAGCGACTCTCTGAGCGACATTTCATTTGTGTAGTGGAGATATAATTTAAAAGTGCCTTGAAAAGCTTCCGTGTTCCCTTTGAAAGTTCCCAAACTGTATGCGACTCCCTCTCCATCAAGGTAAATTAATTTTTTTTTGTGTTATCTATGACCTAGGCTCTCCCTGTTATAACACTGTTAAAATTATGAAGTATTTCTATGCACACTCACTTGAAAAGTATAAATATGCTCAAATGCTATTACTATGTTTGGCTGTTACAAATACCCCAATCTTGCCCCAGAACTCTGCACAAATCCAAAAAGAAAAGCATCCCTACATAGGAGTTAACAGAATTCAATATTTTCCTAAT
The DNA here is from genome assembly GCA_004027165.1 of Ctenomys sociabilis. NCBI lineage: Eukaryota > Metazoa > Chordata > Mammalia > Rodentia > Ctenomyidae > Ctenomys > Ctenomys sociabilis. Next base: position 50,059 of record PVKA01000071.1, read on the forward strand.
TATTCTGGCAGGATGCTCCTTTGCAGCCATTCGGGGAAGTAGTCCATCAATAGGTTAAATGTTTAAGAATATATTATTGCATTTTTTCTGCTGCAAATGGCAAAGTTCTATTTGCAGTTTGTTAAGTCTGTTTACAAAATCACATAATTTTACCATCAAATGTCCTGAGAGACTACAAGACTCATACCCTTACTTAAGAAATGCAAATCAGAGTTATTTCATACTTGCTCAGAACCACCTAGTGAGGTTCTTGTCAAAGGTTATAACAGTAACTCAAGAATCCTGTATCAACTCTTTTTTGGTTGTTGATGTTGTAAGTGTAAAATTGCCTATAGAAAGCTTTGTGCCATTCATGGCTAGAAAAGAAAAGTCTGAATATATCTGTACCCCATAAAATCAGAAAAAAATTGTTTGAAAGAGGAAAATATCTGGCCAGTTCCCTGGGTACACACCTGGCAAGAAATGAACTCAGGGCTATTGTGTCCTTGATTTTTCATTCACAACTTACATGTGTGAATTACACTGTAGACAGAGAAAAATGAGAAGAGCAATGTCAACATCTTGGCCTCCTCCTACCACCCACGCCCCACGTGTGTGAATGAAACTATTCTGTTCCTTCCCAGCAGGAAATGCTATTGTTTTAAATACTTACTTCTGGTTTCACACCACACAAAATAAACTTAGTTTTAAAAAGGAATCTTGGCATATGGAAACAAAGCCTACGTAATTCTCTTGGTCTTTAATCTCTATGCCAGTGCCTGCTTTACTGATTATGGCCTCCATCCCTGACAAATGTGCTCAGTGAATTCCTGGCTGACAAATCTGGCAGCACAAATGCGGTTTGAAATTCATTCAAAAGGTTAAACATACCCATAATAATTACTTTACATAGCCTAGTAGGTTTCCCTTTAAGACACCAATCTGAATTTTTTTAAGTAACTGTGAATTTTCATGATTACACACAGAACTGAGATTTTTATTTAATACACTGGGCCTTCTTCTAATGCTTTTCAAGGGGATTGAGCACTTTGCCAACAGATGGGTGGTACAGCAGGGTTGATTACAGTAATCCTTCAGGTCACTGGGAGTCGCCCTTTGGTTGCTGTCTTTCACATGCTTCTTAATGCATCATATAATCCCTTATAGTGGGGTCTCGTTCTATGTCACAAGAATGTGCCCAGCAATTGAGAAGTAGCAGAGGAACCCCATGGTTGGCAGGGACCATGACAGTGTCTAAGATCTGCCCAATTCTTTAGATTTTGAGCACTTTTCATTTAAAAGCAGTGACCAAACACTGAGGGAAGCTTGGTGGAGGTTTTGGGCCAAAGCTCTGTTTTCTCTCAAGAGAAGATGTCTTTAAGAACAGACTTTTAAACATTCTGAGAGCAGTTTTTAAAAGATCAAAAGGAATAAGTCCTAATTAGAAATATCAAAGCTCCTGGTCCTTTCCCATGTAGTCAAGAACTTAATCCAAAAGCATGTTGTTCCCCTGGTTCATTTATTAGAACTTTATTTCTCATCTCTTCTTCCCTTCCAGTAGTTAGTACATTGGTTTAATAGAATAAATACATCATCAGATATTATCTGAGAATACTGAACACTGCATAAAATGATGGATAAGAGCCAGAGCTGGAAGTTGGGACATCAGAATTCTCACTCCAGATCTGTCATCTTGAGAGCTTCCTACATGCATAACTAGCTTCAAATCCCCTTACCACTCAAGGCAAAGAAGAACGCTACTGTGATTCCTGAGTTTCCCAAAGAAATAAGTAAAAATAAACAACTGAGTGAGTCTGAAAATATTTTGTGAGTTCAAAACTAAATATGAGGCCTTGCAGTTTAACTTTCAGTGATAGTTTCTGTTAACACTTTGCCATCTGTGAACCAGTAAGGTTGGCACAGCCGTCTGCAATGTACATTCTATCTGACTCTGTGTGTGTAATTTCTTAGGAATTTTCCAAGAGTATTAGAACAAAGCTGCTCATTTTTATTGAAAGTATAAGATTAAAAGTTCCCACTGTTATTTGCTTTTAACTGATCAGTAACTGCTTTTCTTTCCAAGTAATACCATGACATTGAAAGCCAGGTTCCCTGAAGATAACCACTCAGGTTGAATCAGATGCATCCAATTCTAGAATTCTATTTTGATTAAAAACTTGCATTTGGTTTTCTACTTAATTTTTGATATCCCCTTTTAAAACTGAAGCACAATATTAAATATATTCAAGTTTACTAAATTTATAAGTCCTATGATAAAGATAATTTACCTCTCAAACCATGTGTTATAAACTCTGGTATAAAGTCTAATATGAGTTAGTCTTCCATATTTTCAAAAAGTTGAATACAATTTTAAATAAGTAAACATAAAATACAATGCTAAACAAAGGCATAACAATACAATAAACCTCTGTAGAATACAGAGGACCAAACTTTGAGACATACATGCTTGGCATACATTTAACTACTGAGCTCTCAAACTCAGCTCTCAAATTTGTCAACCAGGTTTAACTCTTACAGTATCAAAACCAAATACAAAACAAGGCTATCCAGCTGAGCTCCCAGGAGCACACCTATAGTTCCAGCTAATAGGCTGAAGCAGAAAGAATTAAAGCTACAGGCTAGCCTGGACAGCTTAGTAACACTCTGTCTCTACACAAACAAATAAGGGCTGCACTGTAGCTCTGTATAGGACCCTGTATCTCCAGCACCAGTGCCAAAATTATACGATTATTTGTCCTGTACTTTTAGACTGCTACTTGGCCAAAATTATTTCTAGTGTTTAATTTCATACACTCATTGCAATGACAACTGATAGAAGCTAGTTGAGTAACAGACCATCAAAGAATAATAATAAAATCCAAATATATTTTTATCTAAAAACTATTTCAGAACATTAAGAATACAGATATAATCCATAAGACAATTTCCTCTAGGGCCATGAAAATTGTAAGTAATCAAACAGATAACTTTATACTTTCTACAAACCCTCAAACATTAAGGGCATATGTCACTTGCCAAATATCCAGATCTGTCCGGTTACATACGATGTAATAAGTAAATTATGGATTGGCAAACAAACCAACTTTTAGAATAAGAATTAAAACTTCTTTTCATAAGTTGCAATCAGCTATTAATGCATCCAAAATGATAAAGATCCCTGTTAAATTCAATTCCACCATTCAGATCAGAAGTACACTTTGCTGATAATGACCTGCTGCTACTGGTCATGACAAGAGACTCCACACATATCGGATGATGAAAGAGGCGTATAGCCTTCTCAGCAGGCTATATGCCACTCTCTTCCTCAATGGCAGGAAATATTTTCTCAACTGAATCATATTTAGAATTATTCAATATTTAAGAATTCCTTTCCCACTTTCACATTATGAAGTATACATATTTCTGTCTGCTGAACTACTTGTATCCAGTCAAAGGACACTGATCGAATTATGAAGCAAAAGAATTACACATTCTTTGTCATATTTCTTTATCATACAGCTAACAACTTACTAATTTCATTAATAAATTTCACTTGGTAATGGTTTTATCACTTTCTTCTTTGTTTTCTTAAACTCAGAAGAAGAGGGAGGTACATGGAGACAAGACTGTATTAGGATTGATGCACCCTCTAGTTTTTCTCCTGAGTTTAAAATCATAAACTACTCACTAACATGAATTCTTAGAAGCAGCCTGTCAGATCCATTGTGATAATTAATATAATAGCATACTGTAAATGCCGCTGTTGCTGAGGCTGTTATCGCGGTGATTGCTGTTGTTTCTGACAATGCTATTAATAACATTACTATGTTGATAATGATACTAACAAACAATGTTGAACACAAACAACACAATGTATTGCACATAATACATACTGGAATACAGTACACTTCTTAGCCAGAAACTGATCATTTGAATGGTAAATGACACCGACAGTACTTGGATTCGGAGCATTGATAGTACGCTAGCAAGTGAGACCTCACCAAAGAAGTACTGAAAATCCAATTTTACATAGGTACAAAACGGAAGTTGAAAAATGATTTGGAGATTCAAAGATGAGTAACCTGGTGAGATAAAACCAATGTGAGTTAAATTCAGGCTCATACATGTTACAGCAGTAACATCACAAAACTAGTAAGGAACTTTACTTTTCTAATCTCTCTCTGATGACAAATGAAAGAAGAAGCACAGTTGTAAAAGAGGAAAAAGAGTAGACAGGACAGAATAATACAAAAAGGAAAATAAATGCATATGTAATTCTATCAATGAGAAGGTAATTTAAATTTTGAGTGATTTATTTTTTAATGGGAGGAATCCTAATTGAAACAACCATTTATTTAAGTGCTTTTCAAATATTCCATCATGGCCCATTACTAGAAGCAATGATCAATTTTAGGGTTTATACTCAGCATGCTTTTTGTGATAGAACAGGAGTTTTTCCAGTACAAGAAGTTTATCATGCAACTTTTATTCATATATAATGCTGTAGGTAATGATGTACAGAATTACGATACAACATAAATTTCTAAGTAGGGGTCACAGACAAGACGCTGAAACTAATGACTAAAAGATGTCAGTTGTCACAATTTTAGTTGATTTATGTGAAAAAGAGGATAGCATTGTATTGCATTCCAATAATGAGACATATATCACAATAAACTTAATCTTGGTAAAAAAAAAATCTTTAAAATACTATTTTATTGTGATACTGATGGAGTTGTCAATTGCCTTTGCTTGGTTGCATTCATATATCCTGGATTCCATTAAACAGAAACAGATATTGTTGTGAACTTTATGGAACTCACAAAGTAGATATTAATCAAATGATTGTAAAATTTCAGTTGTGATAAATGTCATGGTGCTTGGAGCATGGAGAAAAGGCAAATATAATCTAACTTGGCCTAAAAGAAAATTCAGGGAAGGTTTCCTACAAAGGAAAGATCACCATATTTTGAAGGATATGTATGAACTGAAGAGGAAAGAATATTCTAAACATAAAGGACAGCATATTCTAATGTCTGCTTACACAAGACCTCTGGGGAAGAACAAAGACCAGTTACCCATATTTTGTTTTGTTTTATTTTGTTTGTTTGCTTTGTTGGTACTGGGAATCCAGTTCAGGCCCTCATGCTTGCCAGGCAGGTGCTGTGCTGCTGAGCTATATGCTTGGCCCTGCCTTCTTTAGATAGTGACCTTTTCTCAAGGAAATTATCACAGGTGTTTGACTTTATATAGCAGATGTGGATGGCCAGTGGGGAAAGGTATTATCTGTCCTTCACAAGGTTAAAGAAAAGGAGCTCAACTGCTTAGAAACACTGTGCTTGAACTGTAAAAGTGAGTGGAGGTCTTAGTCCATTTTGTCCTCAGATAACAAAAATACCACACACTGGGGAATTTATAGAGCAGAAAAATCGATCCCACAGCTCTGGTGGTAGGGAGGTCACGATCAAGGCACGAGCATTTAGTGAAGTGAAGGCCTTCGTCCTGTGCTCACACGTGGCAGAGAGTGAACACAGTCTTTCTACAGCAGTCATTGAGAACAGCACTAATTCATTCACGAAAGCAGAGTCCTCATGTCCTAAAGTTATACCTCCTGTTAGACCCCACACCCCACCATTTACACTGGGATTAGGTTTCAGTCATATGAATTTGGTGGAGCATATTCCAGTCAAAGCAAGCAAATTTAACAATCTTTGGTGAAACTTTCATTTCTATTATTTGCTTATTTTCCTGTTTTCACCCAAGTTGAGGCTTCATTTGTGGGCCAGTAAGCTGAAAAGACGCCAAGTAGTGTAAATGACCACTTGAGGGTAGATGCTTGTGCTCACACATAATGAATGCCCGTATTCCCTGGGAGGACTCTCTTCCTAAGCCACCAACACATCCTCATAATGTGTTAGCCTGCTAATTCCTCTGCTTAGGGGAAAAAGAAGTGGAAAATGTTAAGTGCTGTACATCGTGTATGTGCTGGCAGGCACACAGACACAAGCTGATTAGCTATAATTCTGAATTCTGAAAACTACTAGAAATGAACATTTTGAACTCCTATTTTCTAAAATTAGTTGGCAAGTAGTTAGATACTCAGCATTAGGAATCTTTAGAGAAAACCAAGATTTCCAAAAAAGAAACAAATTGAACTTAAGTAGATAAATCTAAAAAGCTTGATATTCTGAAGTATAGAAAAACAGGGTTGGTATATCTTACCTTGTCTTTAGAAGCATATTATAATACTTTCTCAGTCATTTTAAGTTTTACTCTCTACAATACTGACTGCTAGGAGCTACAGATATAGCTCAGTGGCACAAGTGCCTGCCTAGCAAGATCTTGGATTCAATTCCCAGTAACAAAAATAAATAAATAATTACCAAAATTCATTTCACCTTTTAAAGCATCATTCAACATTTTCCACAATTAATTTATTCATTAATTTATTAAAATTATTGTGATTTAAAATATTCATTGAATATTCTGGACATAAGATTCTTCTAATTCATGTCTAACATGGGAATGGATATGATTTTGTGAATTTTAAATCTAACTGCAACATGATCATGCTTCAGGGGGATTCTGGGCTTTTGATAGACATCTATTTCTATGGCACACAACACTCTACAAAAATGAGCTCTTCTCTGTGGCCCAGGCTCAGTGCGTTGTCTCTTAATTTCTAAACTCCAATCACACCAGCCAGTTATGAGGTCATTTGTTCCTGGGAACCAGAGTTCCTTCCATTCTTTACCTGGAGAACATTTCCTTATTCCTCAATTTTGTACTTACATTTTCCAACAGTCCAATGACAATTACATCCCCATTAGAACTCCTTATGCTATTTTCCTCATAATAGCTATAACTTACAATAATGTATATTTTATATGAATCTTTTCATTACTGCTTTTTGCCATTAGATTGCAGGCACAGAAGGACAAAAACCATGTTGATTCCTTCTATATACATATTATTCATAGAAATTATTATAAATAAGCTTAATAAATATCTATACAAGATTTTCATTTAAATTTTAGATCCATAGCTATTTACTCCAAAACTTGTCACTTAAACTTTCTCAAATCAACTTTTTTATTTATTTATTTATTTATTTGGGGGTACTGGGGATTGAACCCAGGACCCCGCACTTGCCAGGGAAGTGCTTATTCTACTGAGCTAGCTCCCCAGGCCCTGAAATCAACTTTGGCATCCAAAAATAAACAATAACACTACTTCCTTTTGTATTATGTTGCAAACATTTGAAACACTAGATATAAAATATCTGGAACAGAGCAGGAATTAATAAAAAAAAGAATCTTCCCCAGAGCTCTATCCTTCGTTTTAATGTATGTCTAAAAACATTTTAACACTCTGTCCAAAATTTTAAAGATGACACACAAATCTGGCATTTACCATCTACTGGTTTACTTCCCCTTCTGACTCCCCAATTAAGAGAAAGCTCATTTTGAGGCTTAATGGAGAGTGTCGTAGGTTCATCAGAGTTCAATCCTGCAGTCTGGAGTGAATCTGTAATAATCCATGACCACAGACCAGTTTGTATTTTTCCACTAATAAAACTCAAGAATGGCTATGTTTAAATGGAATTTTGCAGGTCATTAATTCATTCTGAAGACTGACTCTTTGGGATGTTTAATTGGTTAACAGTGGTGATAAGGGCAGAGTAAGGATTTGGACTTTCCTAGGAGATAAGGATAGGCAGTTTATATTTTGTGAATTTATGCTTCAAACAATATGGAACGATTTAAACTGAAAGTTTTAGACACCATTGTCATCTTTCAGTATCAAACAAAATCTGGATGACAAAATTTTCAAAGGCTTCCTAGCAAACCCCAAATTCTGGTGGGCCGGAAGGTTTTTTCTTATTTGGAATTTAGGGCAAAAAGCTTTCAAAGACTGGGACAATGAGATCACTGTGCCTTCTTTGGCAAGCACAGGGACCAGGATTCAACCCCCCAGTCCTGCATGCCAAGGTGGCCCTGCCCCAGGGGCATGCTGAGCAACCAACAGAGTCCAGGCATCACGGCACATGCCTGTAATCCCAGTACTAGGGAGGCCAAAAACAGGAGGATCACGGAGTCTGATGTGCATAGTGAGACCCTATACCAAATACACAAAAAATTAAAAGCTTTGAAAGCCTATCTATCCTTGTTCTAAATGGGCCACAATCCTATTTCACTCCCTAAGAAAAAGGTTCTTCTCTCTTATAAGTGATTAGACGATGTACTGGCAGGGGCCATAGCTTTAAGTCACTGCAACACAAAGGGACATGGACAGGGAGATTCCTAAGAAAGTGCTCCTTCTTCAAAGAATACACAGAAACAGGATATTCACTTTTTCTGTTTCTGCATGTTGTAAGGTACAAAATACCTAGTGTATGGCAGCTGTTTGGGAGTGGCAGATAGGGTACTGAGACAAGAAGTATTATCCACAATTAAAAGGACAAAATAAAGTATAAAATTCATACTTCATGATCCAAGCTGCCTCAGTTGTTATCAATTAATCTGATATTTCTGTACTCTTTCTCCACCTATCTCTTTTCCCTGTATTTCAGCCACACTTGAAAGTTTTCAATAAATGTAAATACCCATATCAATACCAAATCACCCCCAAACACCATTTTTTTAAAAAGTTCTAGTAGACCACCTAGAGGAAAGATGGCCAACTATTAATCTCATACTTGAAAGGGATTTTTGGATAAATGGATGAATGGCTAGATGGATGAAGACATATCATACACATATGTAACATACACTGAATAATTACAATAGTCCACCTTTATCTTGGGAGAAATGCATCGCAAGAACCCCAGTGGATGCCTGTGTGACACTGTAGATAGGAGTGACCCCTAGAGACTTCATTTTCTCCTATGCCTACATACTGGGAAGAACTTTAATTTAGGAATTTGGTATAGCTAGAGACTAACAACAATCATTTAACCATATATCTTAGCAACTTCACCATATAACTATTTTCCTCTGCTAATTAAGCCCAGAATGTTTATTTTTTCACTTAAAGAAAGCACTTGATGGCTTCCCTTTGGTGCATCTAAATTGAGATCATCACTAGTTTTCTACCTTGGGTCCCTTATTAAGTAAAATTAGGGTTGTATAAAGCATTGTAATTCTGAGACAGTGGACCTGCTAACAGAGAATGCTACTCAGTGACCAGTGGAGGGGCCCTGCAAACAAGGTGGGCACAGTTCCCAAGGGGGTGATTCGTGTCTCCAGAGGAAAAAGCTGGCCCAGAGCAGAGGCATTAGGTTTCATCATGACATTCACAATGGAGAGCAATTTTAATAAAACAAATATTTTAGTTTTGGAATGGTTCACTTATAATTTGTGGGCCACAGTTGGACTACAGGTTACTAAAACCACAGGAAGTGAATCTTTGGACAAAGGAAGACTGCTGTATATGTAACATACATCTCATATACAAATTTAACATGATTTTTATCTTATAGACATTTAACATACATATTTTGCATACACAGATAGACATAGATGTATATGTATATGCAAAAAGGGTAAGAGGGAGGGATACAAAGAGAAGGAGACAGAAAAAAAAGAGCAAGGGGCCAGAGAGATAGTTCAGTGGACGAGGCACCTGCTTAGGCAAGCACAGAGACCAGGGCTCAATCCCCAGACCCATATGCCTCACCAGCCCCACCCCCAAACATGCTGAACCAGCCACTAAGTGCAGGCAGCATAGTACATGCCTATAATCCCAGTGCTGGGGAGGCACAGACCGGAGGATCAATTACTGTGGACACAGTAAAACGTAAGTGCAGACATGAACGCTTCATCTTCATGTGAGTCATTCACATTCCAAAGGAGCTAGACAAATGAAGCCGAGAGGGGCAGTTAGTCACTACAACTTCTGCGGAGATTAGAATAAATATTTGCTCCCGTTGCTGTCAGTGTCAGTGTTCAGGGCCAAGGGCAATGTGAGTCATTCACACACAAACTGACACTAGAAATTTCTGGGGACTGAGGATGATTTCCAGATTCCTTTTGAATTTTTGTGATCCGGTAGCTTTCTCCCTCATTCATCTCTTCTTTTCTTTCTTTTTTTAAAATGTATTTGGTGCATGGCACAGGGTCTCACTACATGAACTGTACATCTTTTCTACTATCTAAACGACTAAGCCACACCAGTTATTAAGCCACCTTATCACTAACGGTGAGATAACTCTCCTTCCCTGTCCCTGTCTGCTGGGGCATTTCTGCGGGACTCCCGCTCCCCTTTCTCTACACCCATCAGTGAGGACAGAAGTTGGTGATGGGCTTAGAGTGCAGTAATCATCACGAGACACCACAGACCTCACAGACGACTGAAGGAGGATGAGAACACAGCATGCATGTCAATAACTCAGTTTTTATTTTACTATATCTTATTTTACCATTTAGACAAACTGTCCAAAAGACTGATGGCTTTTTATGGATATCCACAAATTAACAAGAAAAATACATATTTCCTATTACAGGAATGAGACTAAAATAGAATGCTCTGACATGTGAGATTATATTGCCACAATATGTCACTAAACCCAGGATTATGTAAGTGCAAAATGCCCCTTCAAGAAAAATCAGGATTTAAAAATGGTATCTTAGGAGACTCCATTTTAAGATGACATACTAGAGGATAGATTAATCAATGTTCTCACAAATGAATCAACCTATTGCATAATTACAATCACAACTAATCATTAGAGCAAAGCATAGGGAGTAACATAATCTCTTCTCCTTTCAGGCAGCTCATCTTACACTAAAACTAGCTTGAAAGTAAATTCATTGAGAATTGTTGGTCTCTGTATACCTGACCACAAAATATGAGCTATTGTTTTTTAATTCTGGATTCAAGCACATGGCTTTCTGGAATAAATATAGGTGGGTGTTTTAAATGCAATTACTCAGTGTTTGTTTAACGTTTGATTCAAGCTAAAGCAATTCCCCTTTAAGCATTTGTGGAGTAGTTTGTGGATGTGCTTGCAGTAGTATATTTGTGTGCAAAAATCAAACATAAAAACTGATCACATGCTCACAGCTGGAAACTGTGTCAGGCTTTATGCAGTGAGGTATCAGGCATTATCATTTAGTGCTCCCACAGCAGGAGGAAAGATGGTGGCACAGAGGAGAGCGATCACATCAGACACACTCCAGGGTTTCCTTCCCCTACATTGTTCCTCTCCCAAATGCAACTCTTTAAATTTTAAATAGGAAAAGAACACACAGAACCATTGCTCAGGAAAAAAAAAGGGTTAGGGAGTGGACACGGATGGGGAAGGTTGTGGCAAAACAAAAAGGAAAACATTTCTCATTAGATAAGTGAATATTAAAAAGTTCAACATATGCTTTAATGCAGCCTTAAGACCTTAAGAGGCGCATACATCAAAAGGGTTGCAAGAGCTACCTTAGTTCAGATAGAGGAGTCTCATACTACGCTGTTTTACAATTGTTGATCATGAACAAGTTATTCCTTAGTAACCAAACGCAAACGCACTCAGAAATAGCTCACTGACGAGGTTTTGTCCTATAAACTTATACATATCAGGTACAATACATATTAGTACACATTAAGATAATTGAAAGAGTTGAAGACACATGAATTGAAGCACAGCTTTTTATTTTATTTCCTAAAGATGAAAGCACCTTCAAACCATATTATCTCATTGAATTTCCTCAGAAAATTATGATTTAAAATTAATTTTCACCTTCACAAATTTCACTTTTTGTTATTGCTTGTTTAATGCAATAATACCATCATTATGGTGAGAAAAGAATTATTACATCACTAGGTTTAATTTACCAGAAAATCAAAATTCATAGCACAGGTGTAGTTTCACAAAGTGTAAGACTTTCTGAAGGAAGAGCCATTGCTATTTCTCAGGGATGGTAGCGAGGGGTCAGTGGCTGTGTGACCAGCCCCAAGCTGTGAGAGGCCAGCAACCTTAGTGCCTGCTCCATCACCACGTCTGCTGCGCGCAGTGTGCCTCTGGCTGACACCATGGCCACTCTTGCCTTACTGTGTGACATAAACTATGGAGCAGCCCTTTCAGCCTCAAATGCTTGCCTACCTACCCTGCCTTTGTATTACCTGAGAAGAACCAGCAGCGTGCAACCTCTCAGAGGAAACACAGATTGCAGTCCATCCATCTAACCTTCCATAAACCCCCCAAGATTAGACATGAATCATCCTCACCCCTAAAATCCACTGAAAATGTTACAAAAGTCAAAGGTGTTTTTCTCATGACTTTGTCTCAAGTGCAGAATTTAATCCACAGACAGATTAATTAGATATTTAAAGTAAATGTTAAATAAAATTTAGATGTCTGGTTTCCAGGATTTAAAGCTGTGCTTTCCATCAACTCTTGCCCTGAGCTCTGCATGTAAGTGGGTAGGAGTGTGTCCAAGAACTTGTGCTCATGAAAAGATATATATATATATATATATATATATATATATATATATATATATATATATATATATATGCATATTTGTACATGAAAATATCCTTTAATTTTTTTAGAATTTTTCCTATAACAAGAAAAATATAATAGATAGATCTTTATACAGATTTATACAAATACAAAGGAGCAAACTGAATATGTGCATTTTCCTTTCAAACAGGGAATCAGATCAGCCTAACAAGATGTTTCCCTGAAATATTGGCCTCAAATGAGTCCATTCAGCCATGGCAAGGAGAGGTTTCCAGCCAAAACATTTAATTAGTGCCCAATTAAGACAGCCAGAATGATGTGAAGTCCAGGCTTTGGCCGCGTGCGCGCCTCGGGATGGGTAAGCAGCTTAAGTGAGTCTAGTCTGACTAAAAGCTGTCAACTGTCAAACCGTCAGTGGGCCATATGGGTCAGGCAGCATCTCTCTGAAGAATTCGGCTTGTCCACTCATCAGGGGAAAATAACCTCAAACACTATTGAGTTGATAAATACCCAGCAGGTTTTCAAAGAGGGAAGGAATTGGAGTTATGGTCCGATTAAAGGAGAAACTCCATCATGTCCCCTTTTAAACTTTACTGGCACCCTGTCAGCTATAGAAAAAGGTCTAAACTCCTTAACATGGCAGGTAACACCCCAGTCTAATTATCTGTTCTCCTTTCTCACCTCTGCTTTGCTCTGCCTTTCTCCTGGAGGAAAGTTAAACTGCTTGATGCTCGGTCCATACGCACATTGCTCTCTAGACTTCGAAGTTGTACTAATGCTGAACGCTCTGCCAAAAATACCATTGTTCTGTTGCCACCACCCCAACTCCAACACTTCTCCCTCAAACTATCCCTTTACTACTAAGCCTGGGCGTCAGGTGCTGCAGAAAGAACTTCCTATTCGATCCCCTCCACCGCTATTTCAAACAAGGCTGGAAGTGGCTCTCTGACACTCTCCTGAACCACCAGTGCGGACACAGTCCTCGACACAGTCATCACCATCGCGGACACCTCGTGAGCCCTGCTTCCCCTCCTGAGTCTACGTGCACTGACAGTAAGCGTCTTCTCTGCCTTCCACGTTCTAATATCAGGACCATTGCGAGTTCCTAATATCTATTTGTACAGATCAAAACTTAGTCATGAAATAATCGAGTTAAAACCTATCTTACTCCATGTTTATTTTCTTCTTTTTTAAAAAAAATAAAAAAAGATGCTTTTAGGCAAGCAAATATAACCATGCCATTGGATTTATTTGCCTGTATGGAACATCAGCCTACAAACCAATGCACCCTCCAAGTCATCCTCTGCCCTGTCACTGGCCACTCCATACTCAGAAGCCACTCAAAGGGCAGAGGTTCTTCAGATCAGTCCATTGTAGGATGGGCAGTATGCTAGCTGATGGAAGAGTAGACCAAAAACTAAAGCCAAATGGCCTTTAAGATAAATCACCACTGTTTTTCCAGATACAGGGCCACATGCCTCTTATCCTAGTACTCATTCTAGGCTGAGGCCGGAAGATCATGAGTTTGAAGCCAGCCTGAGCTATACAGAAACATGTAGCCAGCCTGGACTACTCTGAACCTCTTAATGTTACTCAGAACCTAAAACTGCTCTCTTAAAAGGAGGATTTTTTCCATCACTCAGAAATGGAGAATGAAATATTATACATACATGTATTAAAACATTACCTTATACACAATATATATTATGTGTCATTTAAAAATGAGAATATAGCAATTCTAACAGCCTTTTTCAAAATTATTTGAAGGTAGTTGTAATAGCACCTGTCTACAATTCCAGCATTTGGGAGGCTGAGGTAGAAGGACCAAGAGTATGGGGCGTTTGGACTACATTGTAAGATCCTGTCATGCACACACATACATACACAAGCACAAATGAGGGAGGGAGGGAGGGAAGGAGGGAGGAAGAAAAAAAGAAAGGGAAAGAAAAGAAAAAAGAAAAAAATTATGTGATGGAAGATTAATTCTGGTGTTTTATCATAATTGGGAATCAAATAGAATACAACAGAAGCTACAATCGCTGTTATGCTGGGAGGCTGAGAGGAGGACTGTAGCAAGTTCAAGCTCAGCCTAGACTCCATGATGCAGTAAGGCCAGCCTGAACTGCACAGAGAGATGCTGTCTCAAAAATACCAAAGCAGGACAAGGAAAATGAGAAGAGAACTAGAGAGCCTTGCACAGAAAATTCTTGATTTGGGAACCATCGTAGATTTTTCATTTTTCTTTTTTGGCAGTGCTGTGAATTGAGACAGGATTTCACGTACCCTATGTAAGTGGGCTGCCACTGCGCTCCAGCCCAGCCTGGTCTCCTAGTTTTCCAGCTTCTTGCTTACCAAAATATTTTATGTAAAATACTCAAAAGAAGAAACTTTCAAAGACAAGCTTGGACTTAAAAGAGATGCACTAGAATTCAGCCACAGGTTGAGGCCCTTGTGTGACCACGAGTTAAGTGAGGGACCAGGCTCTAACTCCCTAGAACCTACTCTGAAAATCTTGGTGCTGTGACACCTCTGTGTCTGCCACTGCCCTGCTGACAAGGTGGAAATCATGCACTCCTCCAGCCTCATTCATCTCCACCCTCCCAACCCCGCACCTATATGGTGCTGCCTCTTAGCAATGTCATGAGGAAAGGTGAAACTCCCCTTCTGTTACATGTAGAATTAGCCTGATCTTTAGAGCAATGATCAGAAAAGATAAAAAAAAAAAAAAAACTGGATATATTAACAATCTCAGGCCAGCAAGACAGCTCAGTGGACTATGTGCCTGCTCTGGCAACCACAAGGACCAGGGTACAATCCCTGGTCCCACATGCCTCGTCTTCGGGGTGCGCTGAGCCAGCTACCAAGTCTGGGTGTGGTGGCACAAGTCTATAATCCCATCACTGGGGAGGCTGAGAACAGGAGGATCACTACAAGTCCAAGATGCATAGTGAAACCCTGCACCAAACACATAAATGAAAAAAGAAAATTAAAATTAAAAAATTTCAAAAATCTCAAATATTACATGAAACTTACATTTAACAAAAAATAAGCATTGATAACATTTATGCATTAGAAAATAACAAATGTTATCAAGTGTAATTATCCCAAATCTCACAAAAGTAGAATTTGTGAGCTAATCATTTAACAAAAGCATCTTTTTTAAAAAGATAAGAACTTTTTAAAAGTTCATATAGGTCACACTTCCTAGTACATCTAAGTAAGACTATAGCCACTACCAGAGTTAATCATAATTACGTTATTCCACCAAGGAAACTTAACATAAACACGGAGAACTACTTTTGCTAGCTATAGGGGAAAAGATCCCAGAGCTCCACATGAGCTACTGTACTGAGATATGATCACAGCCACATGAGTCTCCAAGGGCTGAGATCCAGTATACGGATAAGAAATAGTTGATATGACCAGAATACATTATACACATTAAAACATCCCTCCAAAAAACAGGAGGTGGAGTAGCACAGGAAAGGTGCTAGAGAGGGAAACGATTAAAGAATGTTATATGCATATGCAAATCTGCAAAAATGAAAACCATTCATCTGTATAGCCAAAGTGCACTAATAAAAATGTGGGAAACAATAAAGCAATGATAAAAGACCATTCAAAAAATGGGGAAGGGAGGAGGAAGGGAAGAAGAGGATGGTCAGAAGAGCTTTATTCCCTAGTAGGCATACGCATTAGGGAAAAACAAGAGAAAGGTTTCTATTGTAACTGAGAAACTCTACATTAACCCTCAAATGTCTCACCCTCAAAATGTCATCTTTTCTCCATTTCCAAAGGGTCATGGAGGAAAAATTCTGAGTTGTGTCCACTACACAAACATCAATGTGTCAAGGGGACACAGAGTCACTAAGTTTAGACCGGACTCTCCAGTGCCTCTTAACCTGTAAGAGGCAGCTCCATGCAGAGCCATAGCAGTGATTCAGCCAAAGCAGCTTCTTTCTCTCTACAAGGCAGCTCAAACTCATCAGTGGTCAGCATCCACTTTCCCCACAGGAGCAGAACATCCAGAAGTACTCAGGTTTGTTCTGACCTCTACTATCAGCAGGAGTTTCTCATGTTTTATGAAGAGAACCAAGAATACTGTATGGTAGGATAGAGCTTTCACATCCTTTCTCACCAGATTTTCTGTTTTTAGTTTGCACTCTCCCTTTCCCTGGTGGAGATTATTTGGTAATAGGATCCAAAAGACAGAGAGCTTCTTGTTGCAATAAGTATAGAATGTTAAATGAGAGAAAGAGAGAGACAGACAGACAGACAGACAGACAGACAGAAAGAAAGGGTCAGAGTCAGACAGAGAAAGACAGAGAGACAGAAACAGAGACAGAAAGCATGAGAAGAGGGAGCATGAGAGAGTTCAGGCACACAGCAAGCAGTAGCAAGCTCTTTGCTGGCTCACCTGAAGGAATGCAGGTAATATGCAAATCCTGACATCCCAAGGGCCTGCTTCTGCCTTTCAGCCATATCTTAGAAAGAAAATCATAAGGAACATACTGACTAGGAGATAGAACTCTGAAAATAAACAGAAATATAATTACAGAACAACCAGACACTAGGAAAAATATCTCTCCTCACTTTGAACAGTTACCCGTCATCCTGACCATTTTCTGAACCAGTTGTAGAAATTCTTTTTCATGAGTGCCTTTAAGAGGTGTTGAAAGATACAAGGTTCAGTGATGCTACCAGGCTCTATGCAGGCAGTTCCTAAACCATTCTAGTGTATCTTCACTGACCTGATTCAGTGAACTAGTACAGTATGACTTCTGGCTCTTCCCCAAAGTCAAAGCAACCATGAAAGGCAAAGACTTTGAGTTGGGTCAGGACCCTGAGGCAGCCAAGACAACACAACTAAAGACATTCACGAAAGAAGAATCCCAGAAGTGCTTCAGCAGGTGGCAAGAAGGATAAGTGTGTCTGAAGTAAGGAGGACCATTTGGGGGGGAACTATTGGTAAACTCTTTCTCCATGACCTAATGACCTCAGACATTTTGTTATACCAGTGTAAGCTGACTAATACAGTTAAGTTCTTTAGTCTTACTTTTTGGCTTTGTTGTGGTGGTTGGTACATATTTCCTCTCTACTTTGTACTTATGTCCAAATTCAAGGTGATGGCTTCAGAATAAAATACATAATTAAGGAAACCAAGAAAAGATTCAAAAGATACGTCTTTTACTGGAATCATTTTTATTTTAAACATTCTCCATGATGGTATTTCCCATATTAGCATTGGTCAAACAGTGAAGAAACTAAGCTTCAATAGATATTTATCCAATAAATAAGCATAGAAATTAATTAGGTCAATAATCCCTAAGGGAGCACTTGACAGTTATATGAAATCTATACATCAAAGGTTTTATTTCTTTCATTCATATAAAAAATACCTTTTGGTAACCGTCCTGAGAAACTACAAATAAATACTACCCTCTAATAGAAGGACCAGAGAACAAGTCTCTCTGATCAACAGCACTCAGAAAAATGCAAAGCATGAATCCATACATAAGACTTGTATAAATATGAAGACAATTTGAAATAAATGCAAAAGATTAATCATCTAACATATGACTATGCAGAGTAAATATTGAAGGAGTACTTAAATTTCAACAAAGAAAGCCCTACCAGTGGCTGGAGAGATAGCTCAGTAGAATAAGCTCTTCTCTGGCAAGCGCAAGGGCCTGAGTTCAATTCCCAGTTCCACTAAAAAAAAAAAAAGAAAAGAAAAGAAAGAAAGCCCTACCCAACTTTACCCAGAGTAAATCCAACAAATGAGGACAACAGTAAGAAAAATCTGGCTGATTTTGGGCTTGGCCATTAAGTACATCTAGTTAAATACCTGCCAAGAAGCCTTGATTATACAGTATGTGGTGATGGCACTGAGAAGGCAGTGTGCTCAGTGGAAAATGGAGGAAACAAACTGAAGAAATGGAGTGAGAGGTATTTGGAGACCACTCTCAGTGGTTAATGCTATTGTCTAGTTCTATGCATCCGAAAGGCCTGTGTATAACAGGATTGGTACCCAAGGTGAGGGAGGGAAAGAACCTACAAGATGTAGAGCTTCCCTGGAGGCCCTTAGGTCACTGGTTGCAGTTCCTTAAAGGGAACTGTGGGATCCTGGCCTACATGCTCTCTTCTGCTTCCTGGCTGCAAAAGGGGAGGCATTTTGCTCTGCATGCATTCTACCATGATGTGCTTCCTCATCCCAATGCCAAGTTAATGGAGTCTAATGATAGAAAATAGATACTATATCAACCATTGTTAATCAGCTATTCTTGTTTTGAAAATCTGCAACATATGTATTCCTGTATGTTACCCTGTTTCTGTCTTTGTTTCTGATTTGTGTTCTTGCATTTGTTATTACTCTTTAAAATAAAATAAATTTAAAAAGAAAAAAAAAAAAACAGAGTCTAAAGAATATGGACTGAAATCTCCAAAAGTACAAGTCAAAGCAAATATTTCCTCTGCATGAGATAAACAAACTCAGATAGTTTGTTACACCAATGTAAGCTGAGTAATATAGGTAACTTCTTTAGTTTTATATTTTGGCTTTGTTGTTATCATTGTTTTTGTCACTGTTGGTACATATTTCCTTTCCACTTTGTACTCATGCCCAGGTTCAAAGTGATGGCTTCATAATAAAAAAATAGTAAATAATTAAGGAAACTAAGAAAAGACCCAAAAGATTGCCAACAAGGGTTACAAGCTTGACTTCAGCTCCCTAGTGAAAGACAGAAAACAGGCTTGAGTTTGCCTGCCTGGATGGCTGGAGGCAGTGACAAGCATCCAGTTTTAAAGTTCAGGGGACACTTTTTCCAGGCCACTTGGCATTCACATTTTAAAATTTCTCTTTTAATTCCTAGATGTTAAGAAACAGCAATGCCCTCCCACCCACCCACCCTTTCTTCTAGAGGCTTACATGCACATATATGTTTTCATAGACTTTACCATCAAGAATGAGTGGAGCTCAGGGAATGTCTGGTCTTCTACCTGCGAACACTGGCATACTGTAGTTGGTTCTGATTTTCCCAGCTGCATTTATATGTCCTTCCACCCTTATGTCTATCCTTCAAGATATGAGCAGTGAGGGGTCAGGGAGATGGCTCAGGGGAATAAGTGCTTCCCTGGCAAGCGCAAGGGCCTAAATTCAATCCCTGGCTCTGGAAAAAAAAAAAAAAAGGTATGACCAGTGAACAAAGTGGAAGAGCATAGAGTAGGTGAAATGGAGAAATTGTCATTTTTAAGACGCTTTTAAATCATGGACCACATTTTTCTGACCGTTTATAGAATGTTTTCATGACTATTAGTCATTTCATTCTCACACAACCCTACAAAACAAGCAAAGCAAAAAACATCATCATCGCGTAAACAGGGTCGGAGCGCAGAGGCGCCATCTGCCTGTTCCTTGGTCACCAGGCTGTGCACTGCCTCACTGAGACTGGAACTGGGTCCCTGAGTCATGCAGACACAGTTCCAGGAACAAGGAACTGAACTCCAGTGACAGCCACCACCCCAGGCACTTCCTGAAAGGTAACAGACATAAAAATCCCCAAAGCTGAAGGAGGCTTTGAGACTGTCAAGGTTCAAGGCCCTGAGCTTATAGATAAGGTCTAGTTTGATTGAATGATTGGCTTAGAATTATCCATCAAATGCATATAAAAGTAGCTCTCTCGGTCCCCAGTCCAGTCCTCTTTTCTACCCATCATGATTTACTTTATTTAGTCTGTTTTAAACAACAAACACAAAGGCTTTCTGGATAGGCAGTCAGTGAGACAGGTTAGAATCCACTCACCCTTACCAAATAAATTGAGGTTTGATCACATATCCAGTGAAAGTACGATCAGGAAATGGGTTAACTAGACTTGCCTCTGATAAAATGCAAAATGTGAGGCCAGCAAGATAGCTCAGTGGACTAGAGCACCAGCTTAAGGCAAGTGCAGGGACCATGGTTTGATTTTGAGCACCACATGCCACACCAGCCTGCCCCCAGGGCAGGCTAAGCAGGCCACTGAGACCAAGTATAATGGTACATGCCTATAATCCCAGCGCTGAGGAAGTTGAAAGCAGGAGGATCACTATAAGTTTGAGCTGCATTGTGAGACCCTGTAGCAATGAAATACATTTTAAAAATGCTGACAAGTGGGCTGCAAACAAGGAAGAAGCACCAGATGCAGAGCTAGTAGGTCCTCATTTGCCTTGTTGCCTGCCCTTTCCTGAAGAATGCATGTAGAAGCAGTGGTCCGGTGTCTTTATTTGCAAAGCATATGTGAGTGCCTATGTCACTGGTTGTTAGAGGCCGCTGAGACCTCAAGTGTGACAGTTGACTGCAAATGATGAGAGGTGTTTTCATCCTTTTTGCTAGAGTTTGTTTCTGTGCTTCCTTTCATTTGATTTTTGTGCTTATGGGGCCCACACTAGTTGTCAAGTGTGAGGATGAGGAGTCACATCCTCACAGCCACAGCTAGATTAGACTTTAAAAGAACCCAGATTGTCTATTCATGGCACTTTATTTTATTTATTTATTTATTTATTTTAATCTATATATTTGGTGCAGGGTCTCATTATGCAGCTCAAACTCATAATGATCCTCCTGTCTCAGCCTCCCCAGCACTAGGATTAAAGGTGTGGGCTACCACACCTGGTTTTGGTGGCCAGCTCAGCACACCCAGCGCAGGTCTGGAATGTGGTACCAGGGATGGAACCTGGGCCCTTGTGCTTGCTAGGCAGGCACTGAGACCACTAAGCTATCTTTCCAGTCCCACACACAAGCATTTAAAAAAAAAGTAAAGAATGTGGGAACTCCAGAACACAGAGCTAACATTACCCTTGGAAGCTTAGAAACAATACCAAATAAATGACTTTACTTCATTTCTTCATTACTTCAATAAATGACCATGAGTCACATAAGAGAGTGTTTACATAAGACTAAGGAAACTTGGAAATGTCTACGTTTTAAAGGAATATGGGCATTCCTTAAACCAAAACTGAAAGAGACAAGAAGAAAAATAAATGAATTTCCAAATTAGAAGGATTGAGATGTCTCAAGCCCCATCCAAATTAGAGAACATTTTCAGATATGGGTTCCAACAGTGTAAACAAATCAATAAGGCTTAATAGGATCATGAATTTGAGAGCAATGATTTAAGGCTGAGATAAAGCCTGTGATCTCAGCACTCTGGGATAGTGAGGCACAAGGATCACTTATTCAAGCATAGCCCAGGAAATTTAGCAATTTAGGGAGACCCTGTCTCAAAATAAGAATATATAAAGGACCAGAGATGTAGCTCTGTGTGAAGCTCAGTGTGAAGGTCCTGGATTTAATTCCCAGTATGACAGAGGGAGGGAGGGACAGACGGACAGATGGAGACAGAGAGACAAAGACAGAGACAGAACGCATCACAGGGGAGGGGAGGGAGGGAAAGGGAGGAGAGGAGAGGGGAGGGGAGGGGGCCAGCAGACAGACCCAGACCCAGACCCAGACAGAAACAGAGAAGAAAAAGGAAAAAGATAAATCCATCCACTCTGAGGTCTGGTTTAGCAACAAAAGCCCAACCTTAAACTTCAACTTTTAATTAAATTTAAGTAAGTAAACAGCATTAATGCTTTCATGAATTTTATGTGAACTTGAATAGTAAATAACCAATCATCTTGAGCAGTCACTGTGCGAACAGAGAAAAGGAAGCCTAACCTCAGTCAAACCTCATGCTCTTTCTTCAGCTTCTCTCATGTTTAGAACTTGAAATTTACAGCATCACGGCCACCAGGGCCTGCACGCAGAGCAGTTTGCCCACGACCACACTTAATGTGTGTGGAGACAGTGTTTCTAATGGGTTCAGAAAACACCACCCGTGAGACTGCACCTTGACAGGCCGACCACAGCGGAATCAGAGGCCTCCAACGCTGTGTCCACCTCCTTCCTGCTCAGAAGCAGGTCATAAAGCTGGGACAGATTTTTTTTTCACCATCCCTGAAGCAGCTCTTGAAACCCTCATGTGAGAGGTGTTTTCCCTAAATATGGAGGGGAAAAAATCCTTGTCCTTAAAAACAGAGGGTAAGAGCAAAGAACCTGGGCAGGGCTTACTGCTCCCCTTTGGGGATTAACACTGGACCCCACACATCGCCTTAAAATCTTGCTCCATGACTGCCTTTCATCAAGCCTAGCATAAAAACCTTAGTCTTGGACTGGAGAGATAGCCTGGTGGCACAGGCACCTGCCTGGCAAGAGCAAGGTCCTGATCAAGGTTTGATCCTGGGTGCCAAAAAAAAAACTACATTACTGGTTCTTTTATTTTACATTTCCAAGTAAATCTTCTGTGTAATGTGAAACCTATGTAAATTTGTTTTTGCTTGTTTGTTTGCTTTTGCCCATTCAATGCTCCCTGAGGGTGGGGTTGGCATGGTATGTGGTGCTAGGGATCAAACCCCAGTCCCTTGTGCCTGCCTAAGCTTGGCTAAGCAGGCATGTTAGACCACTGAGCTACTTTGACAGTCTGTATACTTTTTTTTACTGTTTTCTTTTTTGTTACAGGCAACTTAGCAGTGAATCCATATTATTCAAAAGGTTTCCACCTTTTCTTGTGTCTGTAATCAATGAGAGCAACGAAAAGCAATTCGCCTTTTGAAAATGCTTTTGAAAAAAAGAAAAAGTGAAATTGACAATATTAATCATTTTTTAAAATATGATAATGTTGGACCAGCGAAATAGCTCAGTGGACTAAGTGCCCACTTAGGCAAGCACAGGGACTGCCCTTCAGTCCTCAGCACCGCATGCCATGCTGGCTCCACCCACTGGGAGACCAGGCACGGGGGCACACACCTGTAATTCCAGCCCTTGGGAGGCTGAAAACAGGAGGATCACTATGAGTCTGAGTAGCATAGTGAAACCTTGTACCTAATAAATAAAAACAAACAAATAAAAAATATGGTAATGATCCCTAACAGGTATAGGCTTAGCCCAGTTCTTTCTTTTCAAAGCTTTTTTTAAATGCTGAAAAAAGAAACAATGAGGAAATACATAATACCCTAAATTCAATATCAGTCTATATTGCTAAAGGTAAAAACAGTCAATGCATATATTCTACAAAAAATTTCAACTAAGGTTGCTGGAATTAAAGGAATGTATTACTTTTTGATTAACCAGGAAACCCAGTTAATCAAAATCACCTATTCATTGTGCTTCCCAGTTAAGAATATTTTGGAAAATTCAGTAGTAATTTCAGGACGGAGTACAGATTAGCAGTAGACCAGCTAGTCTACGCTAGGCTCTGAGTTCAATCCCCAGCACCACAAAACAAAGTGGTCATCAGAGTCTGTCATAAAGGTAATAAAACCAATTGCTATAGAATATATTGTCCAGAGAACTTTTTCAATTGATAATTGTGAACACCTTCATAAACAGCCTGGAGTTAAAGTGGTAGCATTCCTAGTGAGCAGCCTTAAATTCTTTCAGGAAGGGAATTCAAGGCTGGACAAGAAAGATAGAAAAGATGCGCCACAATAAGAAGTTAGAAATTGCTTCCTCAAACTTCTTAATCCTACTGGCCAATTGCTGATTGCCATTGCATTAATCTAATTATAACTCTTTCCTACTGAATTTTAAAATACATGAAATGACTAGGAAAAAATAGCAACTTATAAAAATCAAAGGGTTCTACACTTAATGTTACATTCAAAGGTAATTACTTAACACAGGCAAAGCTCAAGTGCACAACCTACAATTCTGCAACTTTCTATAGGCCCTTTTGCTTCTACTTTAAATAAAAGAAATTCCTTTCATTTTGTCAAGAAAACTTTTCTCTACCTCACTACTGCCTGACAAGGGAACAGATGGCAATTTAAGGGGAGAATTTATGAGAGCCACAATCTTAATGTTGCATAAAGGAAAGAAAAAGACTCGCATCAAAACCACTGACAAATGTACTTGCTAATATTAATGCACTCCCCATTCATCCAATATGCTTCCTAATTGCTTTTCTGTACATAATAATGTGGCACCTGCTGCTCAACATTGCAAACGCATCAGGATTTCTCCAAAGTCAAACAGCTCTGCAACTGGCCCTCTCCCCGTGATGAATGTGGAGCACTGCATCACGCACAGTTCCTGTCAGCGGCATAATTAAAATTTTATACTTACAGAAAAAGATAGTAAACAATCAGTTCTTAAATGGATTCACAAGAGGAACTCTTGTTACAGCCAACTTTATAATTAGTATGCATCATGTACTGCTAATATATCCATGACAAGAAAATAGGAAAAAAATTAGAAACTTGAGTTGTTCCCGCTAATGTAATGTTAAACTGCTAAAAAAAAGGAAATAATCTACTGTTACTGTATTATTGCATTAAGAGCTTCATCTCATGTCAGCACACTGCTTCTTCCATGTGACTTGCCAATGCCTTCCTCAATTGACAATGAGAGTGAGATTAAAGAAGGATGGATGAAACTTTTGTGTAGACAATGTACACACCTCTCAAAACATGACTCAAAATTCCATGAATTCTGTCATACAGGGTGAGAAAACTGTGGCTTGAAGGGCTAAAACCAGCACACAGATTGTTTCTGTAGGGCTTGTGGGCTGAGAAAGATTCTTACATTTGTAAGCAGTTGATACAAAAATCAGAGAAGACCAACTCTTTGTGACACACAAAAATTATATGAAATCCAAGTATCTGTGTCCATAAGTACAACGGCCGCGGAACACAGCCATGTGTACTCACTTAGCTGCCGACTGTGCCTCTTCTTGCAGCCAGGGCAGAGTTGAGCAGGCCCAGCTGAGCCAGTCAAGTCCACAAAGCTTGAAATACTATCTTGTCCTGTACAGAAAGAAGAGGCTGACCCCTGACCTAAGCCGTTTGTACTCTACAAGTCTACTTAATTGGAAGTTCTAGTTATTTATATGTGTATGCACACCTAAGTAATTAGTGATCAATGAGATAAAAGTAGGGTTACAGAAGGCTTATAGCTGTGCATGTGCCCATGTGCATGTGAAAGGTTAAAAATTATAATGCTAGGTGTAATTAAAAATTAATTTCTGAGTTGTGATAAAAATCTAATATAGTATTTAACAATCTGGGCTTTTATTTTGGTTATAATTATATCTCACAAGTTTTGTGCTTCACTTTTGTATTTAAACATTTTACATTCCTTACATCTGTGAAAAATCCATTTCACTACAAATGAAAACAACCAAACAACAGTGAAATAATAATTATGACCTACTTTTGGTTATCATTCAATGTTGAACTAATCAGATATGTAGTGAAATATCAACACTATTTTCTTTTCATAAAGCTAGGACCAAGCCCCCCAGAAATTCTATTTGATAAAGTTACTTGGAAACACACACACACACACACACACACACACACATACACACACACACGAATGCATGTAAAACTCACGAAATCTGAGTAAAGTCTGCTTCTTGTGCTATGGATAACCACGAGGAAGATAACAATGTAAAAAGTATTAATTATTGAAACTGTACTATAATTCAGCTTTTACAAAAGATAAGTATACAGCTACATTCTCTTAATTCATTGATTAGAGGCATCTGCTCTAATAGTGTTTGTAGATAGAGTATCATGTATGCACCTTGTACAACAAAAAGCCACTACAAAAACAATGTACAATGTATTAATTGTTGAATTTGTCCTACTAATTTGATTCGAAACTGTCTCATTACTATTTGTCCTTGAATAAAATAAAATTTTAAAAAATCTGAGTAAAGTCAATGGGCAGTGTCAGTTTCATATGATACCAGAGTTTCATCACAAGATACCAAATGGGAGAAACCAGATGAAAAGCCTGTGAAATTTATATGTAATAATTTTGCAACTTCCAAAAATTACTGACTAAATAATATTTCAAAAAATATTTTTAGTTATTTGCAAACAGACACCTTCTTCAGACAATGTCTTCAGTTCTATGTGATATGAAATTAAATTTGTACCTGGACTTTTAAAAAGTTAACTGGGAGAAAATAATGAGAGAGTGAAAAAGAAGCAGATGCAGAGTTTTTGCACTCTTCCTAATGAAACGAGGCTGAAACAAATCAATCAATTTAATTCTTTCCAATCAATACAATAGGAGCAGGGCGAGGTGGAGGAACCAGACAAGCAGATTATGTGGCCGGGTGGCCAGCACCTGCCTAGCCCTGCGTGCTGCCCAGGGCCCATCAGTCCACGCAGCCTGTGGGGCCTGATGACCCTTGTAGCCAGGGAGCCCTTCCTTTTGCACCTCTAAAACACAGTCCTATTGCAGACCCCTTCCCTTATTGTGCAATTACCATCTTTTACAGCAAGATGAAAATCCTTTTCTTCACAGCTAAAAGCTGAAAGAGAAGGGAATTTGAATCTGGAGGATTTTCACTTCGTGGCTTCACCAGGAAGCACACCCATATGATGTAGTGCCTTTTTAAAATTGCTATTCCTTTGAGCAAATAGCATTAATTCCAAGACTTTTTATAAGAGGGGGAGAACTACCTGTGAATATAAATAAAGTGACAAATTCCACAACTAAAGATCTCAGGGAGATTAAGGTTTAAATCAGACGCACAGATGCAGATAAAATAATTTGTATCATGAATGAAAATGTTACACACTAAACTCCTAGGAAAAACAAAACCCTTTTTTTGAAGATAAAACTGCATAAAAATTGCTTCTGTGAGTGAGGAAATAAAGTATGTTTTTAGTTTTCATGCCAAGAAGATGAGATTCATTTTTATACCAGCTCTACAAAGGCTTGCTAGCAACCTGCTTAGAATACAATAGATGGGATTTAAATTTTCTTTTCCTTTACGTGGCTTGCTCATTTGCATGCTAGGCCCTGGAATGGTCTTCTCTCTCTCTGCCATTTCACAGAAACACTGCGATCTGAGCGCTGGGAGCAACTGAAAGGTTCAAGGGTGCTTGTGAGTTCAGCAGAAAGCTCTTTTATCAGTGTATTTGCAAGGGAAAAATGTAGTCCCTTCCCCACTGCATTGGGCAACTTTTCCTTTGAGGGACAGCTTCAAAAATCTCTTCCCCAGAAATACCTTTCAGCCCAGAAAGTGTTCAGGATTCCTGAAAAACACTGAAGCAAACTCACCATGGGGAATGCTAATGAACAAAGACAAAATTAGTGTTGCCTTAGACTGATTTTAGAAAAAGGATCACTCTACCCTCCTGCACCCTGGTGTCAGTTTCTCAAATTTCTTCATTTCAAAAATTAGACATGGCTGTTACGCAAGTATAAAAGTCCAAGAGGGCTAATATATAAAAAGAAGGAACTCAGACTTCCCTACCCACTTCAAGATTAAAGTATACACAGATGCCCCCAAATATCCAACCTAATGACTAATAACTTAAAAGAGGGAAATGAGCACAAGACATTTCGTAGCTCAGATAGGATGCATCAATCCTATCCAACCACGGCAGTCAGTTTTTAAAGCCTACGCAGCTCATTCTCGTCATAAAAAGACACGCTGTATATGGAGAAACACTCCCTCACTGCAATATAAAGATCTCAGATGTGGCGCCCAACAAAATAATAAAAGGCCATATTCATCAACAGACTTAAAACTGCAGGTTATTCTCTGTAACTGACAGACAACAGTGCCTAGGAACTGGAAGAGGTTGGGATGGCATTCCTATGTAAATAAGAGGGAGTGGTACTGAAGTGTTGCTTTTTCCAGCATTGCAAGAGCCCTCACAGCAGGAAATGTTTTATTGTAATGCAAATGTATTTGATTTCCTCCAAAATCCCCTTTCACTGTCTTTCCTGTCTGAATGTATCATCACACCATATTTGCAATTCTATTAAGCACCATTTTATATTAGCCTAATTTACGTAACCTGCCTAATAGGAATCGGAAATGTTACAGTTATTTTACTGGATCCAATTAGTATTTCATTGTTTTAGCCTGAGCACAATATTGTACAATAGTCCTCAATACTCAGCTAAATGGGATAGGATGTACTCCACGTAATACGATAAATGGAAGCATATGTTTTAAGCTAATTAAAACGCAGTTAAAACCTGCCTGAACTGAAACCAATTGCATTCTTTAATATCTGGTGAGTGACTACTTTTTTAAAATCTAATAATGAAATGTCATATTATGGTGAACTTAAGAAAAGAAAAGTTAAGTACTGAAGATAGCTGGACTAAATTACTAGTGGACTGTTTCCTGGAAACGTGTTTTCTCTTTTTTTACCTGTCACACAAGAACAAAGAGTGAGTTTTTCCCTAGTTAAATACACAAATTCAAAAAATAAAAAAAACATTATTGTTTAAATATATCAGTGCAGGAAAGGGTGAAGAATAATTTTAGTATTCTCACAAATAAAAACAAAGTTTCTTCTTTCTTATTTTAACATCTGTTCAATTTTAACAGCGACATCAAGTTCTACATTCTGCGCTCTTCAGAATATAATTAGCAAAAACGTTATATGATTCTAACCAAGAAAATGGTATAAAGATTTCTCAGATTACCACAGGTACCATAACCATAGCAGCGGCACTCTCTGGGGAAGCCACATGTACAAAGAAAACTAATCTGTTGGATTAAAATTTCGAAAATAATAGTGACCATTGTAGGGCATAAATGCTGTACATATAACATGTTATTTATATGTAATTGCTTACCATAAAAAAAAATCTTTTTTTCTTTAATTTGGGAATTTTGCTACTGAGCTCACATTGAGTTGTTATGCTGTTTTTATCTTGGTGTTTTCCTTAAGAACCATAGTCTGTGTTGAAATGTAACTCAAAAACATCCACTTATATCCTGGAAAGGAAAAAACGATGTGACGTGTAACCCAATTAAAAGCATATTTGCTTCTCCCGTCTTATACAGACATCTCTTAAGCTCCACTGCAATGAAAAGAATTTTTGAAATTGCAGCTTTGTCAAAGATAATGTTTATAAAAAAGAAAATACATGTGAGAGGTTTTTCTTACATTAAAGGAGGTTAAAAGTTTAATGTTTAGCAAAATATCAAACATAGTATTTGGTGAGAAAAACTATATCTTTTCACGTCTGACAATTCTAAAGGGAGCGCTGGGCTGACCGGACATTAGCAGCAACGTTAGGCTGCCTGCACTGAGTGTGTGAGTGTACCTTGTGTCATTTCTTGCGACTCTGCCATTAACTCCATAACAGCTGGCATCGAATATACTAAATTGTGGTATAATGAGCTTGTATATTGCTAGCAATTACAGAGTTAAGTTGAATAAATCCTTGGTGTACAAAATAAGTGTGCTTTCCATCTGACAATAAATCAAAGGTGATGCTTGCCTTAATTTAAAATTGCCTAAGATCATATATAAAAATCAACAAAAAATACTGAGATTGAAACCACATCTCAAAACTTGCCAGGTTTGACTACATCCATTTCCTATATGTTTATGACATCTGTCATCCTAATCTATTATTTAAAAACTTTTTATGCATTGCTGAGTTACAAAGTATGTTTGTGATAACTGTACTTCTGGATTTGAAAGTTCAAATAGTGAATGCTATGTATCTTGATTTCCTGTTCAATTTACACTTTGAACAGAAACTAAATAACCAGACCATAATATTCTTTTAAAATGTGATTCTAGAAAGACAATGCTTTTAGGAAAACGATAGAATTAAGTGTCTGAGGACTATATAACAATATGTCATAAATTAATACATAAATTAAATTTGCTCTAATTTTTAAAAAACATAACTTATAAAAATACAGTTTGGAACATCCAGTAATGGACTCTCTCCAGCATGAGTCTGGATAGCAGCTGCAGTTAGATAGAGATTCCAGTAGCCAGGGGTTTGGATTTGATTTTTCGCCATGAAAACACACACAGTAAATTAGATAAGGAGGTTAGGACAGGTACTGACACAGGACAGCTACCAGTACACATACGCACACACAAACACATTCCACATACACAAATCTAACACAACAAATATTAAAAGTTAAAGTAAGACCCATGGAACATACGGCTTACCATTGAACTGGAAGTTATTTCAGGAAATTATTATAAGTAGCCTTTGACTTAAGAGAGGAGAAATAAACTGCTAGTTATGTTTTCCATTCAGAATATTTTAAGAAATAGGAAAACATTTCATAAACTGTAAAGTGTGACATTTTCCCATCTTGGACATTCTGTGTCTCAAAATATATATATATATATATCCTAAAATATGTTGGTGATCTGAAAGGTATAAGCCTGTCTTATGCAAATGATACAAGCCTTAATATATCCATCCCAAAAAAACAGACTGGCTGCTTTAAAAGAATGAACAAAGTCATTATTGTTTCATTTCCTACAGAATCAATTTGTATTATTGGATATAAAGATACAGAATGACATAGATTCAAAGTCCTGAACTAGATCAGTCCTAAAAGAGCTAAGCTTGACAGGCCAAAATTTAAACTGAAGGAGTAAATTGAGAATTATAACAATTAACCATTACTTTCTTGGTCATTGGTGGTATCCACATTACGACATCTGCCATATTGAATACAAGGAGAAATTTGAGAAATACTATCTACATGAAAGTTTCTCTGACAGTCCCCCGCCCTTTTCCCTTGTGGTAGGTCATAAAAGCTTGGAAGGATTTTGTGACCTTCTTGAAGCAAGTTGGAAGGCCCTCACGCAAGAGAGGTCTTTCCAACAGCCAGAGAAAAGAAGCAGCATCCTTCTCTCTGAAAATATGGTCACAGAGAAGATGGCACAAACCCATCATTAAGTTCCCCCATAGTTTACTAGATCATATCCACTCTGTCCAGTTGTATTTCTCTAAGACTGACACCTCTTCATCAAGCCTAGTATAAACACTCAAGTTCCATGGCCTCTTTGGGTTTTCACTTCTTTGTGAATGCTCAGAGAAACTTGACATTAAATCCACCTGTGTGCATTTGTTAATCTATCTTTTGTTACAGCAGCCCCAAAGAATCTAAAATGGGGAGAAGGTGAAGATATTTTCCCTCTCCTTCATTGTCTAATTCTCAGAACTTGAGTGGGTAAAAACAAGGGTGAAAATGTGAGCCAAATGAGTTGTTTTCTTTTTTTTAAAAAAGGAAGAAATTTCTATTCTTTTGGAGACAAAACTAAGGTATTACATCAGCAATAAGATCAAAGCCACCACTTAAAGCATGAGGTACTGAAACGCCTGCAGTCAGAGGGGTAGAGGTCATTCAGCACCTGAAGATGTCCATGGTTGCTGCATCAACAACTGAATTCTGCGAGGGCATGGGTGTGGTTGAGAGTAAGTGCCTATCTGAGCAACTACAAGAAGAGTACCCACTTATTGCTATATGCAGAGGTAAAAACAAAAGGCAAGAACCTTTAGTCAGCATTCTCACCCCTTGTTTATTAAGGGGTGCATTGATCCAAAGGATCAGCTTATGTGATCAAAGCTGATAGCTCAGATGGCTGAAATGACTGCCAAGACAGATTTGAGGACATTATATGCAAATCTTTTACTGAGGAACATGTTCACATACATAGACATTTTAAACATTTTACAACCACAGAGTGACTGAAACAGAATCTATGGACCAAAAATAAAAAAGGAAAGGATACTAATGAAAATCTTTTGTATATCAAATAGTTTCCATTGTATCAACATCATGAAGAATTTAAAATTACCCTAAATACTTCTGCTTGCCCAGTGCACCTAAGAATTGCATCTTAGAACCTTTCTGCAACTTTCTTTTTTCAGTACTGGGGCCTGAATCCAGGATTCCTCTACTCATGAGCTACACTCAGTCCTTTTAATTTTTTATTTTATGATGGGGCCTCACTACATTTTCCACATTGGCCTCAAATTAGTAATCAGCTTCTCTAAGTCTCCAGAGTAGCTGGAATTATAGGAGTTCACCTCAGTGCCTGGTATTCTCTGTTACTTTGGAAGTTTAATACTGCTACAAATAATGATCAATAAAAACAATATGGTAAGAAAAAAGGAAAGACTATTTCCTTTTTTGACCTGGAAACAAGAGATGACTTTTGGCATCTCAATTTATAAAAAGTATACTACCATGTCTTACATGATTAAATAGTCTACTGACCAACATGCCTGTCAATCTCTTAAATTTGAATAGCACATTGATATCTTTTTTGTTACTGACTCACATGGGTTAAAAACCAGAAAGGTTGGCATTCTTTTCTTTCAGTGGCCAAAGCTTCCAATGCAACAGGCCACTGTACTTTTGTTCTGGGAAGTGGATTTGTGGACAGATGACAAGGTGCTAATGAGGAGCTAATGTCCCTGCAGTTGGCAAACTGCCAACCTCAGGATTGGAGGATTAGAGCATTTGTCTGCATTAGCCCCATACAAAGGAGGGAGGGACTGGGGGAAAACCAACTATAGGTTGAATAACTTGACTCACAATGGATTTGTGCTCCGTTCATACGGAAAGGTACTATTTCAGGGCAAGTATGCACTTCTCTGAGGTAACATAACTAGCTCTCCTGTAGATATACTTTACTTCATTCCTATTGTGGAACAGCTTACTTAGAACAGGCAAGTTTAGAACATGACCCACCTCATCCCCAACTCTGGATATAATCATATTAATGAGGAACCAGATGAAATTTCTTGTCTCCCTTACATCATTCATCATAAATGTGAAGTCAGTTTATACAAGTGTCTAGCTGAATCATTTCTTGAATTCCAACTTTATTCTTAAAATAGCACTTTGCTTTCTTTTTTTTGGGGGGGGGGGAGGCGGAGCCCAGGATTGAATTCAGGCCCTTGTGCTTGCCAGGGAAGTGCTTATTCTACTGAGCCATCTCCCTGGCCCCAGCACTTTGCTTTCTAATTTTACCATAAAAAAATTCATATGAGGAGTTTCTAAGCCAGGAAGCTGACTGGGGGAAATAACCCCAGAAAGCCTTGAAATTTCAATAGACCCCTACTACCTGAACAGAATACAGCCGAGGTGCTTCCCCCTGAGCCGCTGCCACCCAGGCTTCTCTGACATTCATTTCAATGATAGTTAACCTACTACTTTAAAAAAATCTCACAAGGTGTGCTTATTAATGTAGACTTTTACTGACAGAAAAAAGAAAGAGTGTTCTGAATGGAAATACAGAGTTTGGAGGTTTTAAAACATGCATGCAGTTTTTTCCTTGTAAATAATTTTAAAAGCGTGATTCATGAAACTATATACTACTAACAGCCTAAATAATAATCATAAACTAAATATCCAGATAGTTACTTAATGGGATTTCAAGCATTTTATGTCTTATATAGACATAAGGAAATGTGTTTATAATATGTACCTTAGTTGCATGGTTTATACAAATTTGTTTCACTGGTAGTGGAAATTCGATTTGATAACTGAAGTATATCACTTGATAACACAAACACATACACACACACGCACACACACACACACACACGCACGAGTCCCTGATCGGTTATTTGAACTGTCCCATGAGTACTATGGCACAGCCTTCTACTATAATCCCAAATTCCACCCCTGCTCTGTTACTTTCCAGCCAGTATCCAGCTGGATCTCCCAGAAACAGACTGGAAATCATATTGTATCCTGACCTTGCAAGAGCGGTCTCTGGCTCTCTTCCCTTGACTCAGCTCTTTTGCAAATTCCATGCTCCTTACCAACTCTCAAGCCCATTCTGGATTCTTCAAACCAACCAAGGTTTCCACTGTAGGCTTTCAAAAGTACTGTTCAATGAGTCGCGGGGTCCTTCCCAAAGGCAGCTTTGCTGGCTCCTTTTCATCCTTCAGACCTTTCTTAACTGCCCCTCAAAGAGTCCTCCTCTGCTGCTCTGTCAAAGTGCATTTCTCTCTCCTGTTCCCTGTTCACTGCTCGGTTTTTCCTTCTATAACATTAAACCACAACATTGGCTTCATTCAAAGAGGTTTTATTTGGTCTCGCTTGTCTGCTTTTTTCTTCACTATATCAACAGGAGTCTTCCTCGCTGATGTATCCCCAGGGCCTGGCATAGTAGCTATACTCAGTAGGTACTCAGTAACTCTTTGTTCTATGAATGAATGCATATAAGATGCTGAGTAAAGCCCAAAGTATTTTAGGTTGAAAATTTTATGGATATGTCATTAACAAAGGCTTTGTTTTTTCTTTAAAGATGTTAAAGAATATTTGAGTTTTGTACAAAAGAAAAATATTAATTGGAATTACTTACATACTGTCTATTCCATTTTATTTCTATGTTGGCACCAGGTACTAACCTATTGAAAACTCTTTCACAGCTTCTGAGAGAATGATAAAACTATTAACATTAACAGTTAATATGAATACCTTTCATGCACTCACTCACTTAACTCCCAATCTATAGAAGAGGAATTGGAAGTACTGGAGTACACTTATATCCTACCTAGGGGCATATAACCAAGCACTGGAGAGCTGGGTTTGAATCATGACACTCTAGCTACAGAGACCATGCTAATTGCCACCATATTATGTCAATACCCATGTCTCGGGGCTCACAGGACCACTTATGAAATTTTGCCTGACAGTCACAATGTCTCATTCTCTATACACACAACATCAAATGAAGGTAAAATAAATAGAAGAAGATTTATAGAATTATAACACAGTTCCTGTTTAGGTTGGTTCACTCATCTATTCCGCACTTTCAGATGGATCTGGATTGCAAATCTTCTCACCCTCTCATCACAGACCATTAAAGAATTGCTTGTTTTCAGATCTGGAGTAGTATAATGCTAATGAGCTCTGCCCTCCTCTGGCCATGGCTAAGCTTGAGCACTCATGGTTTTCCTTTCCCTATTTCTCAAAGTTTCTCATCAACAAAATGACAACTGTTTTTGTGGACATCACAATTATTGATCATGTCTAGTTAAACTCAGAATGCATACAAGATCAAGGAGATATAATATGGGAAAGACTGCCTACATGGCCCCATGGAAATCTGTGTGTGTGTGTGTGTGTGTGTGTGCACGCGCGCGTGTGCACGTGCATGCACATGCTCATGTGTCTTTCAGAAGATGGCTGATACCAGTTGAGAAATGGCCTAAACAAGCACAGACAACTAACCAAAGAAACTCCCATCAGATAGGTAAAGGTCAGGGCCAGAAAGATAGCTCAGTAGAATAAGTGCTTGCCTGCAAGTGCAAGGTTCTGAGTTCAATCCCAGGTACTGAAAAAAAAAAAGGTAAATGTCTTAAGAGTGCTTCATATTCGGTACAAAGTCTCACTACACAGCTCAGACTCACAGTGATCCTCCTCTTTTCAGTTTCCCCATGGCTGGGATATAGGCATGTACCACCATGCCAGGTCTTGGGGGCCAGCTCAACACACCCAGGGATGGCAGCATTTGGTGCAGGGTATTGAACCCCAGTCCCTGTGCTTGCCTAAGCTGGTATTTATTCTCTGCTGAGCTATCTCACTGGCCCCTTAACACTCACTTCTTGAAACAAAGATAAGTGTGATCCCACATGAAGACTGCAAAATATTAACCAGATTACCAATAAATAGCCCAAAGGCACAGATTGAGTCAGCAGGGATTTTTGTGAAGGCACACGTATAATGGTTTTGTAATAAAGCTGAAAACTGGCAGACTGAGAGAATCAGGTAAAGTAGTGAGACCTCAGGAGAACACTATTTTTAATGTAGTTGCTGGCTCTACTAGCATTTTTTTTTTATCTTGTTTTGCTTTTGATCCTGAGGATCAAACTCAGGACCCTGCACTTGCCAGGCAGTTGCTTATGCCACCTAGCTATCTGCCCAGCTTACTGGTTTTTATTTCATCTGATGAATGACACATGTAGGCTCCAAAAATAAGTATCTGGGTGAGTGCAGATGATATTTAAGCTAGCTGAAAACACTGGTGCCTAATTTCCATATATTGTTTCAATTTTTAATAGCATGAATCTACTCTGAAATGCAAAGTTGATCCTTTCACCATAAGTAAACAAACTTTTTCCTACCAAGCCAAATAGTAAATGTTTTAGGGCTACAAAAGTAGCTCTGAAGCAGAAGGGAGGGTGTAGAAATAAGTGGTTGGGGCTGGTTTTAAATAAAACTTTACTTTTTAGTATTGAAAGTTCAGTGCATTCATTTTCATGCATGAGGAAACATTATATATCTTTTAATTTTATCACAACCATTAAAAACTTTTAAAAATCTTAATTTTTGTGTTATATAAAAACAAAAACAGAGATTACAGTTGGCCAGCAAGCAACTTTTACTGGTACAAGAGGGGAAATGGTGGAGAGAAACAAAACAAACTCTAAGATACACTTTTGAAAGGAAATTAGTTTCAAAACACCCGCCTTAAATGTATAAGCGATACCTCCTACATTCGCACGTCATCTTCAGTCATTTCATGCAGGTGTAGTACACATGTAGAACAATGGATACCTCAATGAATTCTCACAAAGACAAAACACTCGTATAACCAGCACCCCAATCAACAAAACAAGAGGATCTAGAACCTCCCTTGGTGCTCCGCCTCACTCCAACAACCTGACTTCCAAACACAAAAACTACTGGCTTATCTTTGGTGAGTTTTACTATGTTAGTTTACTTTTTAAAAATGTAGGACAAAGTATGGCTACACAAGTAAAAAGAAAATTGCCTGTTATCACTGAAATTTATTTATTATAAGCCACAATCACAGACTCTAGAAATGAAAGCGATTTTAGAGAACATCCATATTTACATCTTCATGCTATAGCAGATTCTCAGAGTAATAAAACTAATATGCTTATAACTCAATTGTCTATCCAAATATTAGATATGTATCAGGCATATGTATATGTAGTCAAAATCTATATATTGATAATATTTGCATCAATGATACTAACAATGAGGAAAATAAATTTATAGTTATATTATTGTCAAAGCTATTGCTCTCATTTTCATTACGTACTTGAAAAAGCTCTGAATTATTGTTTTTATACTGAATGTGTAAGACTGGCCAATGCTTTCTATTAGTTGCACTCTAATAAAGATGAGGGACTTTACATCAATTCCCAAATGATTAGCCTTAATGATACAATACAAACTCAGTGAGATTTAGTGATTTTTATTAACTGTTTTCTTTTGCTAGATATACTAAAACTTGTGCAACTTTCACCTGTATTATCAAATAAATATAAAATAACAATTTGCTAAGTTTATTAAAACTGCAACCAATAAACTTTAAAAAGAAGACGTATGTCAAAATTAAACATTTTCACAATCTGGTAACAGCACAGGATTTTTTTTTTAATGTGCTACATTTCCAAACTCAAATATAAATATGAGAGCAAAGTTATAAAAAAAGTAAGGTGGCAGCTGCGTAATTGTTTCCCAACACTCCTTCATATAACCTCCTAGGCAACACCTTTTTTCTCCCCTCCCCTCAGCCACCCCACGTTTTCACCAGGAAAGCACCTACATTAACAGGATCTTCATGTTTATTTTACCAAGCAAATTAAAATTTATTATTATTTAAGTGTAAACAGCAATTGTATATTTTGTCCCAAAATAGCTCATTAGGATTTCTTACTATAAAAATAGACTAATTCTGAAAAAAAAAATAGACTAATTCTGAAGATTTCAGTGGGATTGGATAATGTTGCATGAACTCTGCTATACTGGTAGCCTTCTATGTGACCTTATCCTTGCCAAATTACCTTAAACCTCAGCAAAATGTAAAATTTCCTCATTCAAAATGTAAAATCATGAATTTATTTTCCAGCTCTAAATTATTCTAAGAACATGAAACTATTGCCCAAGCCATAGAATTCTCCTCTCCAGAAATGCCTGAATACAGAAAATTTTAAGACCAATTTTTCCTGAAATGTTATTAATCTATTTAATAGTTCAGAGGCTAAATATTAAAACACTTCAGCATTAAGAAATGGATCTTGGGCAGGCCAGATGGCTCAGCAGACTAAAGTGCCTGCTTAGGCAGAGCGCAGCACCTGGGGTTCAGTCCCTGCGTGCAGTGCTGGCCCTGACCCCAGAGTACACTGAGCTGGTGATTGAGCCTGGGCGTGGTGGCATGTGCTGTAATCCCAGCGCTTGGGAGGCTAAAATCAGGAGAATCACTGTGAGTCAGATCTACACAGTGAGACCCCATAGCCCCTGTTCCAAAAAAAAAAGAAAGACATAAATAGATCTTCTAAATTAGATTAAAAAAAAAACTCTGCAAACAAACAGTTGAAGTTTCCAACTACTGGCAAAGAAATTTTATTGACTCAACATCTTTAAAAAGTGAAGCTTCTGTAACTGGCCAATACTCAGAAGTGTAAATTCAGCCCAACTGATAACACAGTAACAGTGTGAGGAGTTTCAGACTATTACAGTCAATGGAACTGAGTCCCCGAGGATGGCCATGACTGAGTCCCATTGAAAGCAATGAAGTAAACAACCACATGTCATTACTTTCAAGAAGGCAGATTCCATCTTGCCCATCACAACAGGGAAATATAAATCCATACCTACTCATTTGCATGAAAAAAATGTAAAAGGATTTCAAAGCTACCAAGGTGTCCCTTGAGACAAAAACAAAGAAACAAAACCAAGCCCCTGGTTTCCCCTATCAAAGTTGAAACATGCTTACACCTGTCAAAGATCAGCACTCCAAGAAAGGAAGAATCATGATGTGTGTGTATGGACAGTACAGTTGGGATAGATACGCCATGCTTCTACATAATTCTATGAGAGGCAAGATTTGCACCAATGGTGGTTGGACAGGATATTATGTCTGCTTCTAGTACTATGGACAACCACTAGGAAAATAATAAGGTAGAAAGTATTAATTATTGACTCTTTGATATAATTCAGGTATAAAAATTAAGATATGTAAACAGCTACACTCTCTTAATTTACTGATAAGAGACTTCTGCTATAATAATGTCTGTAAGTATGATATCATGTATGCACCTTATATGATACCAAAACATTACGAAAACAGTTTGCAATGCATTAATTTATCGAATTCATCCTGTTAAGGTGTCTTAAAACTGTCTCATTGATATTTGTACTTCAATAAAATAAAAAATAATTTCAAAAAAGTTGGAACATGCTTAGTAGAAGCAAAAAAGTCCACAATTTAAGCTAAGGAAGCATAATCCTGGGCATGGGTTCTTATTCTTCCCATTTTTTCTTTCTAAAAATTGATGTGCTGTTTATGGTTATACAAAATCACATGCTTGCCTCTGTGTCTTATTCAGCCCCACTTTTGCTGCTTAATATATTTTTTTAATTTGCTGCTAAATATTGATAACTTAGAGAAAAGCTTTTTACCCCATAGTTGGTCAGCTTGACTACAAATTTTCCCCATCTGCCTTAATCCACATATGTTCATTTCCCTAACAGAAAAATTCAATCTTAAATTCTTTCCACATTGATTGGACAGAATTCCAAGAAAACCCACATCTTAGACATGATAGAGTTTGCTAAGTTTTCTTCACTTCAATTCCTTTTACTGGAAACTTGGTTTGAGCATGATGTTTGTTCCTGTGCTCTTGCAAATTTACCCTTAATCCTAACATCTCAAAGTAACAGGAATAAGAGATTAGAGCTGCTATAGATGATGGCAGATTACTTTTGTTAAAGGAACAACCAAGTGAGCCATAAACATTTGCAAACATGTATTTAGATGTGCATTAGCAAATGTTTCTCAGCTACCTCAGGGAAAAGGGAAGCCCTGATTAAAATTCGTGCGAGTTTTTGTGCTATAAATATTCTCATTATAGCTAAATTTAAGGTACCAATGTGACGACTAACTGTAGAATACGGAAAATGATATTCAGTAGTCCATCAGTGTTTAATTTTCTTACCATTATGATACAATAGATAAAAATGATTCAAAACCATACATAATAGCAAATGTTCTTATAGTAATTAAGAAGTGATGGATTCTGGGTATCACATGTTAATTTAATTGTATGTAAGTAATTTAAGTGTATGTATAATAATAATTTAATGGTTGTATTTAACATGGGTTTACAGAATTCCTGACAATTTCCCAACTGGTTTGTGCCAGTTCTGGTCAGTTCCAGTCCACTGCTGGGCATTATTCCCTTTAACTTGGAGCAGTCAGCTTACACGTTAGCATTGCCTGCGGGATCACACAGGACTAGCAACATGAGCACTGACGGCCCCATGCAGCCGTCAGACCTGCAGGATTTGTCCTAAGTAAATGA
The DNA here is from genome assembly GCA_004027165.1 of Ctenomys sociabilis. NCBI lineage: Eukaryota > Metazoa > Chordata > Mammalia > Rodentia > Ctenomyidae > Ctenomys > Ctenomys sociabilis. The sequence continues at coordinate 90,624 of PVKA01000071.1, forward strand.
TTCCCTGCCAAAATTCGTGAAGAGTTTATGCAACTTGCTTGGGACATGACTTATCTCTGTGTGATACAAAAGAATTTAAAGGTTTTTATTCGAATTTTTCATCTAGAAGGGGCAAGTTGATCTCAGCTGCCCTTCGCCACTCGTGTGCTCTTGGCTTACCATTTTATCTTATTTATTTGTGTTTTAATTTTTATTCATTTAAATGAGAAAAAGACAGCGATGAAACAGTTTCGATACAGGTTAGTAGAACGTTTACAATACTTAATACACTGCATGTTGTCTTCACAGTAGTAATTCAGAGGACAGGCTTAACATTTTATTTTTCTTTTATTTATTTATTTATTTTATTGAAGAACAAGTAGCAATGAGACAGTTTCAAGACAAATTAACAGGACAGATTTGATAAATTAATGATTGCAAAGTGTTTTCGTAATGTTTTGGTATCGTACAAGGTGCATACATGATATTATACTTACAGACATTATTATAGCAGATGTCTTTAATTAGTGAATTAAGAGAGTATAGCTGTTTACTTATTTTTTATAGCTGAATTATTTCACAGATTCAATAAATAATACTTCAGGCTTAACATTTTAGTAATCTTGCTTGAGTACCTGTCATCTTGGCCTTTTAAATGTGTACCATTTCTAATGTCATATCATTTATTACTATACTCTCTTCAAAATAAATTTCTAAAAAAGGCAAAAAGAAAAACAAGAGGGACAAGAATAAAAATTTAAAGTTTCTGGAAAACAAGCAGTAATATGCAAACCTATGCCCAAACTTACATAACTATATCTGTTAATCTGAGCAACAGATAAAAATAGATAATACATCAACCATTGCTAATCAGTTATTCTTGTTCTAAAAATCTGTAACATATGTATTGTTCTGTGTTATCCTGCTTCTGTGTTTCTGACTTTTGTTCTCCCTTTTGTCTTTTACTTTTCAAAATGAAATAATAAAATTAAATTTAATAAAATATATAAATAAATAATGCCTGTAATCCCAGCACTCAGGAGGCTGAGGCAGGAGTATTATAGTGAGTTCGAGACCAGCCTGAGCTACAAAGTGAGCTCAGTCAAGACAATCCTGAACTGCATAGCAAAACCCTGTTTCAAAAACACAATAAACAAACAAACAAACAAAACATTTTAGTAATCTCATTTATAAAGTGAAACTATAACTTGAGTGCCTCTTAGCATTCTTAAAATTCCAAAAGCCACTATAGATTATAATTTCCTCCATGACATACAATAATACAAGAAAAAAATAAACTACTTTCTCATCCACTTAACAATCCAATCAATAAAAATTGTAGGACATTTATGAAGCCATGTAAATAAATTCCACCATTTGCAATTTTCTCCTTTATCTGGGTTCTCTTTCATATACAAAACAGCTTTTGACTTTTAAAAGCAGCTCCATGGGTTTTCTCTTGCCCAAGACTCCTGTTTCTTCTCAGTACATATAATGCACTCTTCATTTTTGCTCTTCAGCTAAAGAGCAATGCAATATTGCTGTCTTAGATGTATACAGAACTTTACATTTTCTAAGTAAGATTTATCATTTTCTAATAATTCATTTCTACCACTAGCACTCAATTTTCCTCTAGAGAATGTTCTTTTTCACAGTCAAAAAACTGACAATTTTATTTAAGTCACAAATATTCCTGATGCTGAGAAGAATGAGATCCCAGGAAGGTGGATGTTTTGACATTAGCCTGCTGCATTCGTATTCTGAGTACCTTCTGCTGTGGACTAGCCTCACAGAACAATTCAAACTGCTATTTCTGTGTAATCCAAAGTCCCATATGCAGTTGACCTTCAGGCATAGTCCTGAGGAGTCCTAATACTTTTATAACTTGTTTACAAGTGTTAAGGTTCCTCTCTTACTAGAGCTACCTGTCTTACTGTGAAAAGTTCAAACAGAACAGTACAACGGGAAGCACTGAAACAATGCTTAGGACACAGGACTGTCAAATGCCTTTATCCTTAATTCCTCCTTTGACAATATGATTAATACGGCTTTAGAAAATAAAACAAAGAAAGAAATCTCTAGATTGTTTGCCATCTAATTGTACACTCAACGTTCTAGTCAGTCTGCCACTTCTTAATAATTAGTGATGGTTCTAGAGAAAGGTAAGGCAAACTTTTCTTCTTGGGTAACTGTGTTCTCTTGCATTAACTTATTTCTGCCTATTTGGAAACTTGCCTGTGCTTTTCCTACACGGTTCTTTCAGTTTATTTCCCCAAACTGGGCGCAAACATAATTTCTTCCAGCAACAAGTATTCGCAGGCTCCCGCTTTCTCCTGCTTGTCTTCCCTGGGTTCTTGTGCGGTTCTGCGGCACCCATCCAAGCAACGCTCCCTGCTCCCTTCTCTGAGTTCCACCTCCATCCCACCGATCATCATTGAGATCCCAAAGAGCCTCAAAATTTCCTTGAGATGCCTCGCAGCAAACCACATCTTTCTTGTGATAATCAATCCTGGATCTCTGACACATAGTTCAAAAACCTAAGAAGTAAGTCAGTACTTAAAAGGGGTCAGCCCTAGGCGGAGAAGTCAGGGGAAATAATTTTGATCAGAAAACTAGTTTTAAGTATATGAAAATATAAAAGTAGAACAGTATCAGTATTCCATTTCAGCATGGGAATGCTTTGCTGTTTTTTACAGTGTCCTACAAAATGCAGAGTAAATCATACCTCCAAAAAAGCATCTACATGAGTCTAGCTCTCTAAATTGAAAATATAAGTTTAGACTTCAGGTCCATTTTCAAAATTATTTCTTAAAAATATGTGTTCACAGTTATATAATAAATGCTATTGATACACACAGCATTATTTTGCAATACATAGAATTTAGTCCTTTAAAGTGATATATCAGGAAAGTGGGAACTCCACAAAGAAACACAAAAGCTGAAATGTCATTTATATCCTAAAAAGAATACTTAGAAATGTAAAAGAAAGCCCTAATAATTATAACAACCCTATCTTCTGCTGAATGGAGGCAAGTCACTTACTAGTTTCGAAAAAAAACAAAAAAATTCTGTTTTCCATTTTTTTGCAGTGGAGAAATGAAACCTATCCTCATACCTATGAGGCAAATATTCTGCCCCTTTTGTTCCACCTAACTGCACACAGCTACCCCCTCTGTTCCACCTAACTGCATCTTGGTCTTCTCTCTGGCTTCCTGTAATAATTCTTTTTTGGTCACATTATTTGTCTAGAGTACTTTGGACACAGTCTCCAGCATTAATCTACCCTTAATATTTGTGTTTCAAAAAAGCTCAAAGAACACAGCTGAACAGTGGGAAATAATTTAAACTGTGTGTGCAAATTGCCATGAAAAAATGAAGAGGAAACTGTGTCAAAACAGAATGTTCACATTACAATGAAAAAAGAAAAGAGTGATTTTCAATGCATACAGACTTCACTGAAAATATTTTAATCCCACAAGGCTGAACTTGGAGGATGTCACCATGCTTGTGAAAACTCTTAGAGCAGAGACACTCTCCCTACCAGCACTTAATAATAGATGTTTTGAAGGAATTGTTCTGGCTTTGTCTGTGTAGGCAGCAGCACTGGCGTGAGGCATTTTGTATTCCACCCTATGTTCATCCCACAGCCCCAGAATTTTCTTTAGTTGTCATCTTTATTTGAAACAGTCTGAGCACTACAGACAATTTTGAACTTGAAAGCACTGGGTAGGTGATGATATTACCAACTAAGTGTGGATGACTTTAAACAAGCTTGAGAGTATCACTTCTTCTAGGTAAGTCTTCTCCCCTCTCTTTTGTCATATTTGTGTCCATCTGCATCAACTTTATTTTTTTCTAGTCTGCAGGAACCATTATATTTCTAAGAATTACCCCAAAGAGAAATTTTCATTTCCTACTGTTCTGAACAACATAACCAAAAGGAAATAATAAATTTAAATAGTTGAAATTCTCTTTCTCCTTTCCTCCTGTCACTCTCTCCCTTTTCTTCTCCCAACCCCACACTTCCCACCCTTTCTGAGATAGCTCTGTAACCCAGGTGGCCTTGGATCAAGCCAGGCTCAAAATTGCAATCCACCTGCCTCAGCCTCCCAAGTGCTGAAACTATGAGTATGGTATAACCACCATGCCTAGTTTATATATTAAAATTTATTTTATCTTTTTAATAATGGCCAGAGCCAGGAAGATAGCTCAGCAGACTAAGCTCCTGCTTTGGCAAGCACAGGGACCAGGGTTTGATCCCTAGCGCCACCAGGGCTCAATAAGCCAGTAACAGAATCCGGGCAGGTGTGGTGGCACACATCTGTAATCCCAGTGCTCTGGGGGCTGAAAACAGGATAATCACTATGAGTCTGAGATGCATAGTGAGAGTCTTGTATCAAATACATAAAATTTGAAAAAAAAAATAATGGTCATGGATGAGAGAAGCTTTTCAGTATATGGTTTTTTCTTTTCTCCTTACATCCATCTCCTTTGGCAATTAAACCCAACACCCCCAAATAAACCACAGCACTTCCTTTCTTTCTTTGATAAGGGCTCTTTCTAAGTTGTACACATAGGATTTGATTTTGCAGTTTACCTGCTTCAGCTTCCTAAATAAGTATCTTGCATTATAGGCATGTAGCACAGATTTCTTTTTCAGTAAGTATTGTTTTACATTTTTTAGATGTCAACACATTTAATATATTTGAAAGCAATAAAAAGAAAAAAAGACAGATTAAAAATTGATTACAATGACATTTTAAGTCCATTCTTCCTAAGTGCAAGTAAACAAAAAAGAACAAAAATTAACAGTAAAATTTTATTTTACTAGGTTATTACATAGAGTTGATGATGTTTTGGGTAAATTTGAAGCATCTAAACATAACACCCATATATAAATCTTCAACTCTAACAGCACTGGTAATTCTATAGTAAAAAAGAGAGAGAGATTTTTAAAATAGAGTTAAGAAGGGAGAAAATTATTTAAATTTATTTATTTTTCATGGAAAATAAAAAGTCTATTTTGTTTTTCATTGTAATTATATTTCACGTTTGATTGTTTCCAAAGGGCAATCCATTTTCTGCTGAAAGTTTGAGCAACTTTCTGTGTGCTGTAATTTATTCTTGAGTGGGAGGGCTGAGGATGAGTCCACAGCCTTCACAGTACATGATATTCCAGCTCTTTCTTTTACTTTTTGTTTTGTGATAGAGCTGCTAAACCTTAGCTAGGCTGGAATTTATATTTGTCTTCCTCAGTATCCCTGAGTTTTGGGCATATCCCACCACACGATGCTTCAATATTGTGTTCTAATTTATAAATGTCTTTCTATATAAGGTACTACTTTCTTTTAGAAGATTCTGGGACCAAAACCTTCTGGAAGTCATATGGTAGTTTGACACAAGACATACAGATTTGTCAGCTGTGTCACTGTTAGATTTGTTAGTCATTTTGCACACACAGCACATTGAGGAGATCCACGCCAATAAAATGGAGCAACTATATCCCCTGAGAAATAACTACAATTCTTCTTTTGTGAATTAAATTTTGAAACTACAGACAAGTTTAACATTGTCCAAAAGGAAATTAGGTGGTAAGGCTATAAAACCATTTCTCACAGGACATACAGAGAGCACCTCTTCAATGAGCCTGTCACTTTTTCTCAGTTTCTACAAACTTGCTTTCCCTTGAAAGGCAGGACTCTTTCATTGGGTACCTCACCTCTGAAAAGTGAAATAATTATAAGGGTTTTTTTGGTTTGCATATTTTAAGACAAAAACAGTAGATAAATCATTCGTACATTAAGAATGATTCCCAGCATATAAAATAGAATGCAGAATCATCTTAGATGTACAGTATCACCCAGAATGCTTTTCAGCACAGCATCTAATTACCAGCAGAAAGGTCATGCAAAAAAATAATGTGATTAGAAGAGGTTGAAGAAAAAATAGCCACATATTTGGACATAGACCAAATATCCTTTTTGCCACTGTAACTGAAAACCATTGCTTCAATATTTAATGAAACGCTTCTGCTACAGCACCTGGTCACATTGTCAGCACTGCCTAACCACTGCCTCCCCCGTGGGTCATTACTGCAGCCATCTGAAAGGGGGCAAACTGCTCATGGAGGACAATAATGCCAGTCTTTAAGAATCTACAGCTACAAAACAGCAGGAGACAGTTACTTTGGCTTTGATCTTGGGAAAAATGGCTGGGGGCAAAATGCTGTTTCCTACCATCAGAGACGATACAGTTAGCAATAATTCTGTAAGTCAAAGCCATTCACGGGATGCAACTTGGCTGCCCTGTTTTGCTTTCTCTCTCCCCTTGCAGAAAGCTAGCAGCTCCTGGTGAGAGATCCTTGTCAACAGGAAAACACTGGTTCATGCTACCCTGCTAATGATCCAATGCATCAATACCTCAAACAATCACAACAAGCAGATGTCCTAAGTTAATATAGACTTCCCTGGGATTTTTCTTGGCGAAACATGGCTTTAAAAGGCATTAGTCTTTTGTCCTCACTAGAGAACAGCTAAATCCTGGCACCAATTCCTTGGATATGTGAACCTCAGCCTAATGGAATTTAATTACTTTAGTGGCATTAATCATCTGTACAGTAGAGCAAAGAGTATTTTATTACCACTTTTAAGGGTTATCGGCACATTTATTTCAAATGAACTGTCAAGCTGCATTACGTGTGAGGCATGCCAGGTTTGAATTCTGCAGCTCAGGTAAAAATAAATTTACAGTTTAAAACTCTTCCCCCATCATCAACATCCCACCCACGAATAGTGGCACCACATGTGTAAGACTCTCAAAATTAAAAGAAATTAAGTGTTGAATTAGCTATTCATTTTTTACTCTCTGGTTTTATTCCTTATTCTAACCATTTGACTACTCATTTGCAAAGGTTGCTTTATACCAAGGACCCCAGGAACACCAATTGGCATCAAATAGGCTGTGACACCATTACAGGCTTAGTTACAGAAAAGTGAGGCTAATCTGGCCCTTCTCAGGCGGCAAGCAGCAGCGGCACGATAAGCCTCCTCCAGTCCCCAATATGTAGCAAATGCATTTTGTTTTTGTTCAGATTCAGGGAAAGTGAATGTGTGTGTTTCTCACTTCTCAGCTGTTTTTAGCCCTATCTGAAACGTTCTATACAGACCTCGAAGGAACTCTTGCATCATTTATAAAGCTTTCTTCCTGTGCTAAAGAGATCCAAGAGCAGAATGCAAGATACCAAACTCAGGTTAATTCTGCAGATTTCAGTCAACTTTCTGCCTGTCATGAGCATTCCACAGAACTCACAGGTGGCAAATGAAAGAGTGGGAATGGAAAGGTCTTGCACGAGGGGCTTCAACAGATGCAGTGGGAGCAGCCTGTGGCTCTGGAATCCAACTACCTGGACTTTGACCCCTTGAGAGTATTTGCTACGAATCCCTAGGTAAATTCCTTAATTTCCCTGCTTTGCTGATCTGTAAAATGGAAATATAACCATATATTTATTTCATAATTCAAAAACAATAATTCATGTAGAAACAAAATCTTAGCACATTGTTCATGGGTGCTTGTTATGGTGCTGTTAGAGGAAGAACACATAGTATTTGAAGAGCCATATAGTCCACCTTGTCTCATGGCTCCGGAGCACTGTCAAATGTGAATCCTTGCGCACTCAAATAATTTCTAAAACACCTTTATTATTTTCCTCTTCCTCTCTGCCTGCTGGCATCTTTACAACCTGCCCCGCACTATACTCACTTGTTAAAGGGATTTTTCAGTCGTCTAATTTCAGAGACTTTCTGCAGTAAGAAGCAAATGAGAGCAATCTATGACATGAGTACTGTGTGTGCAAAAGATACATGATTAGTGTCAAAATGGATGCATTTGCCTTTTTTGTTTGTTTTTTGTTTTTCAGGAAAGGGTCTATGGGGTGTTCAGGGTCTTACTACTAGATTAGACTCATAGTTTACAGCCTCCCAAGAGCTGGGATTACAGACACGAGTCACCACACCCACCATGCCCAGTCTTAATCACTGTCTCAACGTGATCCAGGAATGGAGCCTGCATGGCAGGCAAGGGGATTGAATCCCAGCCCCTGAGCCTGTTTGCAGGTGCTTTAATCTACCCAGCTATTTGGCTGGCCCTTCATTTGCGTTTTTAAAGTCTATTTGTCCTGTGACTTCAAGTGAATTGCGCTGCTGTATCTATATCTCCCTCAACAAGCTTCATACCACTCCATAATGAATTAAATGGCTCCTTTAAAATATGTATAAGTATAGTGAATAACATACTTTTTTAAATCTTGGAATAAGGACTCAAATGAAAGACTCTTCTGTCTAGGACTTCTCCATTTCAAGATCTCCAAATTCAGAATTTTTGAAAGAAAAGCATTCTACAAGGAAAATAATAGTTAAAAGGTTTTGTTTTGTTTTGTTTTACCAAATGTAATTACTAGTTGTGGGTAAAAAAAAAAAAAAAACTACATCTTTCAGAACGGCAGGGCAGGACCCTGAATTTCTTTACCCCTGCTTAGTACTCTGATGCCATGAACATGCAAACAAGGTCCCAAATATTTTTAAAGATATCTCACAACAGAAGAAAGAATGTTCTACCCAAGTCCCCAACATTCTTGGACTCCGCATTTCCTCTGTTTCCACTTTCTGTCTCTCTTCCATGAACATCTCTGTATGGTGTTTACATAACATACCCTCTGGTGCCCTTCCTTTCATTTCCTTTCACATAAGTTTGGATCTTCCAAGCTTTGGAAAACTTCCCAAACTTTGGAAAAATAAACACCAACAACAAAATCTTTGAACCTGACTATGAAACTCTAACTGCTTTGATTTATTAATTAGCACTTTCATCTTTATCCATGTGTGTCTCTCATTTTCAAAAAGTTCAAATGATTTCCTGTCTTATTCGTAGTCAGGTTCAGAGTTTCAAGAAAATAACCCACACTAGTCTAGCTATAAATAGCCACAATCATATATAGAAAGTCCAATTTTTAGTGATGATATATATTTCATATGCAAAAAGGAAGTTAAAATTAATACTAGATGTATGGCACCAGTCTTTTTCTATTTGACCAAGCTGGAAACAAAGAACTGTCAGATTCTATACCATCAGTGATCAACAGGAGTCAAGTTTATCATATCCCTGTCACTTACATTATAAAAAGTAATGTCACTGTAAAGACTGCAAGCTAGACTTACAGTAGAGCGTCTACTACTAAGTCCTCTTCCCTTTTTTATTTATGTGTTCATTTTGTTTTTTGAGATAGGGTGTACTGTGCAGTTCAGGGTGGGCTTGAACTCACTGTGTTGCCCACACTGGCCTCAAACTCAGAAGAATCCTCCTGCCTCAGCCTCCAAAGTGCTGGGATTATAGTCATGCACCACCACACCCAGCTGCTTTTCTATTTTTGCAGTTGTAAATGCTACTTTTCCATTTATGAAATGAAGATAACATTAATCGTCTTAAAAAGCACATGAGGACAAACGAGATGAATTTATATGCCAAGTTAAACTACATAAATCCTTTACATGTTATATAGTGACAACTACATTAAAGGAAAACTAAAGTAATTTCATTTCTTTTCTTAGAGGAAGCCTGAGGCTTTATAATAGTGAGCTCTAGCCAGCATTTCTAGGTGATGGGCACAAAATATCTCTGGTAGAGAAAAAGTCTTTTATAGAATCTACATTCTCTAAATGAAGAATTCCTTTGGGACAGTAAGTATGCTCTTTTATAGTGTGGAACCATGCATGCAATTTGTTTTGTTAATTAGGAAAAAAAAGATAAGAGACCTGATTTTATATTTTATGTCACCAGAGAAGAACATAAACTTACAATAAATGCTATATACTGACTAGGGACACAGGCCCAAGGTACGTAGACAACCTGGCAAAGGATAAACACACTAGCTGACAAGTTCTGTTTCCAGTCACTGAGATTCCCATTCAGTTCTTTTTAATTAGAAATCCTGTTGGGCTTAGTCCATATTACAAATGTATTATAAGTATGAGTGTTTTGTTCTACTTCTCTACTAATACAATTTTTTATTACATGTACTGTAAGCATCAATAATCCAGTTACCAAAATGTCCTTTATTGAGATGTTATGAAAAAACTGACTTGCCAGGTATTGAGATTTATTTTTTTGGAAACAGATTATCTCTCCATGAATTTGTCTCCAATTTATTTATGTTCTCTCTTGCCTCTGATATTTTTATTCTCTGCTTGACATGTCTTAAGGTGCATTGACTGAAAATTTTTAGGCTTAGTATTCAGGACCAAAGCATATCATTATTTGATATACCATCAACTTAATATTTCCATATTATTTGCTCCTTCTTTTAATGCACCCTAGAGTCCTATTTTCATTCTGAATAACTGCCTCTATGTGATGGTGAGGGACTTCACTGAGCTAACTATGATGACTCCTAATTCATTTAAACAGCACACACTGTTTTAATCATATTCAGGTTATTGTTGTTTAACATATATCACGTCTTTCCATGAACTGAACTGTTCTTTTGCTAACTTAGCTTTTCTTTTATGTGAAATGTTCTAGGTCAGGTAAGTAATATAGTATTTAAGGACACGTTGGTAAAAAGTAATGCTAGCTCAGTGGCAAAAATGTTTCAAATATAATATTAATCATCTCTGAAAACATGAGAATTACATTAAAAGATTTTCATGCAATGGTGAATATTGAAATATTTAACACTTAGGAAAGAGATTTATGTGCCTACCTTGTTTTTTATAGATGTCTTTTCCACTCTGCTAATTAACCAAAAGTTATCTGTGTTTAGACAAATTTTGTCTCCGTCACAGACTGAACTGAAGTATTCAGTTCTACCTACTAATCATCCTCTAGGTAACAGAACGCAATATTTTGAATACAAAACTCCGAGAAGAAAAGACAGAACTTTTAGGCTCTCATTCAGATGTTCTACCAGTGTCCACTGCACTCCCGACAAGTGCTGTTGCTTTCCTTGCCTTAGTTAGTGTGTTCAGAGAATAGATCAATTGACTTAAAGAACTTTATAAAACATCACAATTTGGTAGCTCAGAGATAGCTTGGCGGTCTGAGTGCCTGCCTGGCAAGCACAAGGACTGAGTTTGAGCCCCCATAAAGCATGGCATGCTGGTGGCCACTGAAACCAGGCATGGTGGTGCATGCCTTATAATCCCAGAGCTGGGGAAGCTGAGATAGGAGGATCACCATCAGTCTGAGCTGCGTAGTGAGGAATCATCAATCAATCAAAGCCATCAATTACATTTTAAAAATTGTGATTCTGCTTTCCCCCAGATTACATTGCATTGTCTTTAGCCACTTCCTTATCTTAAATTATGAGTAGGGAGAAAGCATGCCCATACCATCATTCTACACTTGAAAGTTATGGACAAATTTCACTGATACAGCATTTCAGCCTTCCTGACCAGTCTCTGGTTGAAAAAACATATTCTTAACTGCAAAATTAAAAGGAGATATTTTTCCCAGTATTTTAAACTGTACTTTTCATGATTCCAAAGCCTGATCTTTCAAATTTAGGCAAGATTTGCCTGGAGAGAGATACTACTTTGTCAACTACCATTTTGAACCCACCCTAGTTTTGCCTTGAGATAACACTGTCACCCACTTTCAAATGAAATGTTCTTAAGAAATAGCAAACATGTATGTTACTTTGGTAAAAATAAAGCATAATTAGTTAAACGTATCACAGATATATAATTAAATGGTTGTATATAGTATATTAAATATGAGTTTAGATTATATACCTTCTTTAATAGTTACTTTTGGGGCCAGGGAGATGGCTCAGTAGAATAAGCACTTGCCTGGCAAGCACGAGAGCCTGAGTTCAGCCCTTGGTTCCGAAAAAAAAAAAACAATAACTTATTCTTGAGTTCTCTTTCAAGGCCCTCTCTATTTCATATTAAATTAGCTACTAGGTGAAAAAGTTGGTATTTCATTTTAATTTATAGAGATAAAATATAAAACAGCTTGGATATATGTGTTGAAATATGAAAAACACACTATATATACCTCATAAATACTGACTCATGCATTAATTTTATTCTGCAGCTACCTATGGAGTATTCATTACATGCCAAACACTTTTATGGGCTAAAGTAAACATAACAGAAAATGTCTCTTACCCATAGAGCTTACAGATAAATGAAAAAAAAATACATATTTATTCAACTCTGTGCCCTAGCAGAAATACTGTCCACAGTTTATGGACAATGTGGTACAACCTCAGTAATCTGTCAGATGGAAATGAGTGACACAGAGAATCAAAATTACTGATTATAATGGAAAGTAAGTATATCTAAGATCTAACTGTTCTAACTAGGTAGTGAGGGAAGGAAGAGACCTTACATAAGTGAAGGAACAAGGGAATGTTGATATGTCTGGGAAGAATACTCAAGTCCCTGAAGTTAGTTTGAATTTTTTGCACCTGAGAACCATCCCAGGCACTAGCATGGCTGCCACAGGGTGCAGAGGAGGCAAAAGTAGAGGCGAGCAAGGCCACCAACATCAGGAGGCTCATGTGACTACAATAAAAAATTTTACTCCAATGAGATCAGAAGTTCCTGGGGAGCTTCAAGGGGAGAGGTACCACGTTGCCACTTACTTTTCAACAGATCACTCTGCTTTCTGGGTTTAGAATATTACTTTAGAGGGCAAAGCAAAGGAGAGAGATAAATTAGGAATCTCTTAGAACAATCCAGGTATGAAATAAAGGGTGCAGTGATGGGTAGGGTGGGTGATGAAGTAGTACTAGAAAATGATGAGTAGTCATATGCAGGGTATAACCCAGAGGGAGTGTGGATAGGTCTTGGCATAGATTAGTGTGGGCATAGAAAGAATGGGTTATGATGGTTGAAGATGATCACACAGTGTTTAGCCTGGACAAGGAGGAGAAAGGGGTCATTTTTAGCTAAGATGTAAAAGATTTCAAAGTTGGTGGGAAGAGGGCCAAGGAGATAGCTCAGTAAAATAAATGACTGCCTGGCAAGCACAAAGTGCTGACTTCAATCCCCGGTACCACAAAAAAAAAAAAAAAAAAAAAAAAAGGACTCAAATTTGGTGGAAAATAGAAAAGTCTAAATTTCAATTTTTAACCTGATAAATCACAAGAGTTATTCATTACTCAAGTAAGGGCATCAAGTAAACAAATATAAAGGTATGGAGGCCACAAGAGTAGGCCAGGATAGAGACATGTTAAGACTTAACAGTTTTGAATTGAAAGATACACTCCATGCACTGCACTTGGTGGTATCGCCTAGGCAGTGACTACAGATAAGCAAGTGAAGGCTAAGCACTAGAACTAGGAATAATTCCATGTTTAGAGGACAAGAAGGGGATGACTTGGAAAACAACTAGTGAGAAGGGGATGATCAAGGAGAAGGCGCTGCTTGAAAGCTCAGTGCAGAAAGTGTTTCAACAGCACAGAGATGGCTAATGACATTAAATACATGGACCATGTAAGAAGAAGGCTGAGAATTAGCCACTGGATTTAGGTACATGGACTCATTGATGGTACTAACAAGCATTGTTTCAGTGGAAAAATGTAAATAAACACTTCGATGGAATAGGATTAAGAGAAATTATTAGGTGAAAAACATGATTACAGAATGGCTACAGATAATTTTTTTGAGTATTCCTAGAAAGGAATGGCATTTAGGGGTTAGAAAATAGGAGATTTTAAAACGACAGATGTGTGGCAGGATATTTATTTTGTGGTAGTCTATTCCCACAGAAAAGTAACAGATGATGGTACAAGAGAGAGAAAAACGATTACCAGAATTCCCTAAATACAATAGAGGGGATGTAATCCACTGCAGAATCCTGGAGTTACACTTTGGAAGGGCAGGTATAGTTGTCCTGAAGAAACCAGTCCAGAAGGAGAATGCAAAGATAATGGTCATAAAAATATGAATGACTGAAGTGATCTCCAGGTAGCAAAAGGGTGCTGTTGGAATTACTGTTAAAGCAGAATTACTGGTGATTGTGAATTTTCCTCCAGATGCACTGAGATGGACAGGTGCAAAATGAGTAGTTATTATTAGCAATGTCTAAGTTAGCAGTTTTTAGAATCACTTGAAGGCTACCAGAGTAGACTGCTGAGCTTCATTCTCACAGGGTTTGTGATAAAAGAGCTTCAGGACTGAGTCCCAAAATTCAAGGCTCCGGTGCTATACCTGTTGGTCTAGGAACCACATTTTGAAAACCACAGGTTTGGGATGTTATTACAGTATAGTGCAGCACAAAACATGCTTGCAGTGGGCAAAATCAAGGGACTCCGAGGCAGGGGCATTACAAAATTCACCCACCCAACTACTACAGGAGTATTCATTTCACTCAGGACTTCATTTAACCAAAATTAAATTCAATATTGAGTCTGATGTGTCTCATGTCTTAAAACTGTCTCATTGATATTGTACTTCAATAAAATAAAAAATAAAAGAAACAATTAATCTAAAATAATAATAATAATAATAATTTTGTTCTTCCATAGCTAATATTGTTATGTACACACTTTAATGGTCTTTTTCTTTACAATTACTTTTGGACAATTTCATTTTGTGTATCATGTAGAATTAAAAAATAAAAACAAAAGAATCAAAGATATGCCTTTATTTCTATGAGACTCATATTTTAAAACTTTGTGTGTCCCAAGGGAAGATGGAGCCCACTTGTGGGCTTCTTTATTCCACTGTAAAATATAGGATTATTGCTAAAGATTATATATTGGTGAAAAATGATACTAAATGTCCAGGAACCCACTGAAAAAAATTTTAACTACTCTTTTCATATAATGAATATAACCTAAATTGTTATTTTATAAATGTCTATTTTATATATGTATTAACATTTTATAATTAAAATATGTGAGAGGAAAAGTAATATACAGAGCAAGCCTCTGTGTTAGTACTACCAACATTCAGGTTAAAACCTTGACCCTAACTTTGCTATTGACTGATTAAGCCTACACATCCTTAGTGTCAAACCTGTCTCCTCACTCCATGAAACTCAACTCTACCTGCGACCTTTGAGAATCTGATAGCAATTATGATCTCCTTCCCTGTATGGGTGCTGTGGTTGGAATATAGTTCGTTTTAGAAACTCGATCCCCAAATGCTACAGGTATGTGAAGCCATTGGGAAGAAACTGGGTGAGATGAGGTCACAAAGCTGAGCGACCCCATCATGGGATTGGCAGCTTTCTGAGAAGAGAGACAGACGAAAGCTTTCATGCCTTCTGCCAAGGTACGGCACAGAAAGAACACCCATCACCAGACACGTTCCACCACTTTGGACTTTCCAACCTCTAGAACTACTATAAATAAACTTCTTTTCTTTATGAATCACCAAGTATTTTGCTATGTAGACACTAAACAAAGACAAGGGATACAAATGCTCAGATACAATGTTATTCAGACAATTTCAGACGGCTTTAGAAATGTGTGAAGCATATTTGTGCTATTCTCCTCCATCTAACAGGAAAATAAATCATGGAAAAACACATTTTATCTTTCCTTCACCATATCACACATTACCCTTTTTATGAAGAGTAAACTTCTTTTTAATAAAAGTCAAATAATTCCTAGTATCTCTTCAGTAATCAAAATAAGTCTACAAAAACTGGACTCATCATGGATCTTGGGCACCGTGAAGTCTTCAACAAGTGACAAGGTTATGGTTTTAGTCCTCAAGAGTTTTATAATATGAAAGGAAATATAAGGCAAACACACATGAAATTTACTTAAAAATATATAGGTCTGGGTAAAGATTTCAAATGGTAAAAGGAAAGACGTCATAAGACTCATAATAAGCCTTTTGTCAAAATAAAAACTCAAATATTAAAAGCAACTGAGGCAATGATCCTTCAGGTCAAAGTCATAAAAGACGGCTTTTTGAAAGAATGAGCCTCCAGTTAGGCCTTGTAGAAGGAGGAGAAACAAACAAAATCAACCTGCAGAATGTATTTCTGATAGACGAGAATGGCAGGCTACCTGTGGCTACAAACCTTGACATGTTTGGCAAGTTCTCCATCAAAACACATTGTACCTGTGGCTCAGCAGTGAAATGGGTCAAACAGTGTGAAAGATCTCAGCAGAGCCAATGCGCATATCAAATTAATGCAGAGTTAAAGTACTAAAAGTCTCCCCCAGGAAGGCTACTTTCCAGTTCACTCTTAGAGAATCTCTTTGTTTTAAAAAAAAAACACTACTGGTAGCACTGTTCTCATTGATCTCCTCTGTAAGCACTTTACAGCTTCCAAGGCTTTGTCACAGGTATGGCCTCACATTTTGTTGTTTGTAAAATTTGTATTGACATTTTTTAATGTTTTTATTCTAGCAGTTCAGATGATTGAACCCAGGAAGCACTGTACTACATTCCCACTCTTTTTATTTATTTGTTTATTTTAGGTTTGGGACCATATCTAAATTCACTGCCCAGACTAGCCTCAAACTTGTAAGCTGTCAGCAGCTGGAACTGTAGACATGCACCATATGCCCAACTTGTACTGACCTTTCATTAAGCAACCTCCACTAGGTAAACAGAATAAATAAAATGGATACAATTATTTGATCTATGTAAAATTTTGCATGATTTTTAAAAAGATATTAAGAAATTGCAGATTGATGCAATTAGCACCCAAAGAATATATCCTTGCTGTTATTTCTGGCATAACCCATGTTAAGTTGTTTCATGAGTCAGAGACAAAAGAAAGAGAATTTTCTCAGGGCAATAAAAATGATTTCGGAGCCGGGGAGATGGCTCAGTGGGACAAGCACTTCCCTGGTAAGCACAAGGGTCTGAGTTCAATCCCCAGTTCTGCCAAAAAAAAGTCTTAAAAGCTATCATCTCCTGAATTTTATAAAGTGCTGAAACAAATGCATTTTGCTCTTGTTCTGGTTTCCAATTTTTCAAATTAATAATGCTGTCAAAATCAGAAATAAACAAAATGTTTGATCAACATGTTTTCTGATAACCTTGAGTACAGTAAATTGAACATAATTTAATATTTTTATCACTCGTAAATTGGGAGGTCTTTGGACTATTGGTGATTGGGAGCAGCTGGGAGATGGATGACTGAGCTGAGCCTGAAGCACCTGCAGTGCTCAAAGATAAAGGTTAGTATTGAAAAACAAATTCTCTTAAGTAATAGTGCTTGCAAATTAAGGTCCAAATTATCAGGATTCTAAACAAAATTAAAAACTTTGTATTTTAATGACTTTAATCATCTGCTTCACCTCCTAGACCTGGCATTGCTAGACCTACAACTTTATTCTATGCCTTTATGCTATGCATTTATTTAAAAATTTAAGTTCACCCTATCTGGCAACTAGATAGTGAAGATTTGATATACTTAGAAAAACTGTCTTCTCCAAGTATAAAAATTAATTTATTACTCAGAACATTTACAACTTTATAGAATGAACTTAGCAGAGCCTAGAATAATGGACAGCCCCAACACACTCACAACTTTCACACACACACACACACACACACACACACACACACAGTCAGCCCCTCAAGGCTTAGAAAATCTAGGGTCACTACTAAAGGCAAGGTACAGCTAAATTTGGTTTCTGTCTTAGGAGAAGTTAATTTGATTCTGATTATTAGAAAATTAGTCAGCTGTACATATAAAATACAAACACTTTTAGAAAGTAGTGTTTTAATACTCTTTCTGGGACTACTGCAATTCTATTCATAAATTTAATTATTAACATCCAAACCTCCTGTCTGCAACAATCTACTACGAAAGAGTTGAAAAAAAGGAGTAAATTATTCTACAAAATGAGTGTGTTTTTTTCTTTGCCATGAAAAACAGTACTTGGTAGCCTGGGAATAAAGAATCTGGAGAGAGATCCTAAATAAATCTGGAACCTGGGATAAAAATACACAGAGTATCAAATTCCACCCAAAAATGATCATAATCTCCAAACCACATGTAAAGTTTTGCAGACTGGATCAAGGCAGAAGAGAAGTAAGCAAAGATTTTTTTAATACGCAGTAAAAAAGAAAAAGCATTATGGATAATCATAAGCTACCAGGAAAAAAATAACAAGATTTAAAGTTGCTGTAATAAGGCAGTGGGTAAGACCACAACTACATGATTCTAATTATCGTAGTTATGGCATTAGGCCATGTACATTACTATGCTTATTAAAGGGACAAAAATGACTTTGACTTAACAGATATAGATAAATTATAGAAAGTTTATAGGCTGAGACTAAAATGATGCCTCTTTTGCAGTAAAAATAATGGTTTTAAATAGAAAATGATAAATAATGAGCAAGTAAACAAGTGTATAATAATTAGTTTAATTTTTAGAGAGGCCAGGACCTCAGCTTTATTATTGATAGTGTATCACGCTCGCTTCAGCTCAGTACAACTCCAGCCATTTTTTTAAAGTGAATCTCTGGTGTGTCATTATGCTTTTAATTCCCCCACAGCAGTCTTCATTTATTTTGGGGGCATTTTTTGCTCTGTGCCTTCTGCATCAAGAAGAAAATATCCAAAATAACCTTTAAGATCTTTCAACCTAATTGTTTTTTAAATTATCTTCTCCCTGTGGTCCAGTCAAAAGCAAGGAAGATGCTCTTGCCATTTCTCCTCATCGGTTGCCAAGAAAGACCTGTGCATTGCATTTTTTAAATTCTTTACAAATCTGTTTCTCTCCAATTCTACCATTAATAGTCCAAGTTCTCCCCATCCCTCGCTGCAATTCCAACAAGTCTGACTGCGTCTTCTGCGGCCCTCTGTACCAGCCACAGCACTCACCTGCAACCCAACCTGCATGCCCCACAATGCCACACTTCTCAGCTTTGCTTCAAGCCAGCTGTACCCTTCCTGTTCTATTCTCCCTTGTGTTTTCCTTCAGACTCTTCAGTGTTCCAGTCTCCTTCTTGCCTTGAAACTCTTCATCTCCTTCAATGCTTTTCATCCAAATCATCACTTATTTAGCCTAACAAATCACTTCCTTAGACAAGTCCACTTTGGTATTCTCCCAGGTGGGGTCAGTACTTGTGTGTATGCAATATTATGCTGCATGTAACAGTCACAACGCTGTTTACTGATATGTCTGCTAACTGCCCCTCCCCTGCCCTGTAATCCTTCCTTTCACAAGACACACAGGTAGACACACTTCATGAGAGCAAGAAGTGCATCAATCTCAATAGGTACTGAATTTCCAGCTCCAGGAAAAATTCGTACTACATGGTATATATGTCCACCAAACTGTTGGATAGCTCCAGCAATGGAGGAAAGATGATTTATAGATTGGGATATGAAAGCCAAGGAAAGTTCCCCTGAAAAGTAAACCTGAATAATGAACAGCAGGAATTAGAATATCTTCCCTGAACAGATCATGACCTTGACTAGACTAACCAACTTACTGTGAGAATCAGTAAATTGGGTATACAGTTTCTAGACATCCTAATAAAATAATTTTGACTAAACGCCTTCTCAAAATAAACACCTATGCTCTAGAAATCTAAGTTATTTCTTCAGTATGGGAATATGCATATGTATAACTATTGATTTGAAGGTTTTCATTTTTATTTGCTGAAGGTTTTTGTTTTGTTTTGTTTTGTTTTCAGACAGGATCTCACTATGTAGCCAAGGCAGCCCTTGCATTCACAGTGACCCTCCTGCCTCAGCCTCCCTAGTGCTTAGAATATAGACATTCACTACCACATCCAACTTGGAGGTATATTTTGATATAATTATATAATTAATAATATAATTATCGTTTCCTACTGTGCTGTCATTTTCTCAAGGGTACTGAGTACTATTTCATGAAGTAAAAATAACCTTTATTTTATATAGCTGGAAGAAATAAGTTTCTTTTTCTTAGTCTTTCTCAGTAACAGTTCACAGAAAGATGCTTTATGAATGAAGAGTTCAAAAGTCTCTAATAATCAAGGAACAAAATGCCTTACATGGTGTGAGCTGCTCATCAAGGCATAGCTAGTGAGGCGACTGCCCAGCTCAGGCCGGCAGACCCAGCACCGCCCCACACCTTCCACACAGACACTCACGGATTAATACACAGGTGCTAGATCTGAGTATAAAGCAATTATGATTCACATAAGCCTTGGTAGGAGAGAATTTATCTCTGTATCTTGCCTAAGAAGGAAGATAGTTAAGTAGTAATCAGCAATCTCTTCTTCTAATTAGGATTGACCCTGGCAAATATAACAATAAACATATGAGGAAATTATTTAACCACTTATTTCAAAATGAGTTCACAAATTAATTGCTCTTTAATTCCAAAAATTAAAATGTACAGTATTAGTATAAAAAATGTCACAGGAAAAGAAAATTTTGAAACTATGCAACCATTTCAGTAAACAATGTGGTATTGGTACAGCACTAGAAATCAATACACTAGAGGGGCCGAAAAGGCAGCATAACCATGTAATGTACAGAAGGCATCACTTCAATTGGGTCCAAAATGATAATTTATTTTAACGTAGAATGATGTTAGTAACTAATCTTCTAGAGAAAAGAAATATTATATATGAAAACTTTAATATACTTAAAATTTCATATGTAAACCTGCGTCCATAAAAATATTAGAAAATATCACATAAGTTAATGTATAAACCAAAAGTTCAGGATAGATATATCTGAATGCATAAATAGTGTAATCAACTATATAAAAATAAATCTATAAACAAAACAACTAGCAGATAATGTTAAGGAAAACTATACAATTCAAGTAACACTAGAATTTTGCAATGTAGAATCCATGCATAACTTTTAATTTTTTTTTTGTTGGCCCAGCCCACCCTGGGGGGCAGGGCTGGTGCTGCATGTGGTGCTGGGGATTGAGCTGAGGTCCCTGGGCTGCCTACACTTGCCTAAGCAGGTGCTTTAGACCACTGAGCCATCTCACCAGCCCAACATTTAAAACTGATAGCAAAACGATCTACCACCATATCAATGAACCTGAAAAACATGCTAAGTGAAAGAAACCAGACACAAAAGGTCATATATCATATGATTCTACTTATGTGAAATGTGCACAGTAGGCAAGTGTGGCTGCCAGAGTACATGGGTTGGAGCAAGGAGAATGGTGAGTAACTCCTGAGCTGGCTCTAAGTTTCCTTTTGGAACTAGATAGAGGTGTTGCACAATAGGATGAATGAACTAAGACAAGGGAATTCATCACTTTACAATGGCTGAATGGTAATTGGTTACTTTTATCATTGCCAGGACCAAATGCCCAATACCCACAAGTGAAAGGAGGAAAGGTTTATTTCAGCTCACAGTTTGCAGAGGTTTAGGTCCATAATTGGCTGGTTCCAAGGCAGGACCACATGCCCTAGGCAGATGGCAGAGGAAAAACAGTCCATGACAGAGAGGGCAGGAAGCAGCAGCCTCACTGTCCCTCATATTTCATCTGGGGTACAAGCCCTTTTTCCATCGTAGGCCTCCCCATTAGCCACACCAAAAACCATGCTAAACCAGTCTGTGAACTAATTGAGTACCACACACCTTCAGTCCCAGTACCACACACACTAGGTCAAGTCAGCTCTGAGAAGCCCCACCAATGAGCATATGAGGCTTTGCAGGGACATCTAAGATATTGTAGGGCTGGCCAAATAGCTCAGCAGATTAAAGCGCCTATAACGAGGCACAGGGGCCAGGGGTTCAATCCCTGGGCCTGTCATGCTGCTCCCATTCCTGGGGCGCCCTGAGATGGTGATTGAGACTGGGCATGGAGGTGCGCACCTGTAATCCTCACTCTTAGGAGGTTGTAAACAGATAGATCACTACAAGCCAGATCTAGTAGTGAGACCCTGAACACCCTGTAGATCCTTCCCTAAAACACATACACACACAAATAAAGATACAAGCTATAAGAAAGCATTAGACAGACATCTCACAAAGTAATCCTCATAATGAACTAACTTATAAGAAGATATTAGATCTCCTTAGCAGATAGGAAAAAGCAATTTAAAATACCAAGAAATATCTTGTGACCATCCAATTAGAAAAAAGAATCAAAAGAAAAGCAATACAATGCCTACTGCTGGTGAGGACTCAGTAAATGGTTCCATCCACCAACTAGCTGCTGTACATGCAACTTGCTACAGAAGTTTCTGAGAGTCACCCAGGGAGATCTACAGATTACAGTTGTCTCTACCCCAGTTTTAGCAATCCCATTGCTGGAAGTCAACATCACAAATAAAAATTTCAATAGGTAAGAATTCACTGAAACCCCTAGTGCTGGAAAGATTGCCTTCGATAGGGGAAAGGTTAGCCACCAGCTGGTTTAAAAGATTATCCCAATGTCTAGCGACAACATACAGAGAAATGTACAGAATATTATCCTATCTTTGGAAAGTAAAGAAAATGCATATCCATATATTAACTTAGGAAAGTCATAGAGTATAGTATGTAGGGGCTATTACCACTGGTGATTTAAAGGGAAAATGAAAGCACACTGGTCTAAGGAGAGGAAAAGGGAGAAGAAAACAGAAGAGAAACAGAAAACTCTTAATATTCATGGTACCACTTTAAACAAATGCAACATAAAAAATAAGACACTCATCAATATAGGTCCCGAGGCAAAGAGACCCCAGGAACATGGTGGGTAGGAGGTGGAAGAAGCCCAATATTAGATACATGGGTAGGCTGCTGCAGTCCATCCAAACTAGCCCTTTGTTCACAGAGATTATAGCATTACACTTTCAACCCGTTTACTTAAGTTTTATTTTCTTTTATATTATCTTATTTGCTGATTCTGGGGATACAAACCAGGGTCTCACACTTGCTAAGCACATGCTCTACCATTGAACTAGAGAATAATGATAGCTCCTGTTAACCTTGTTTTTAGGAGAAGTATGAGATTGAGATCAAAACTACTGTCCATGTCATATACACAAAAGAGACACTTCCTCTCAATGGCAGTGAGACCAGGAGAAAGTTGTCTACATTATTTAATGTGCTCCTTCTTCACTAAAACATCTGTACTTCAGAATGGCTCACTGACTTGGGAGGAATGCTGTGAGAACTGAGGAACTAGACAGAGGTGTTGCAAGGTAGGACGAATGCACTAAGACAAATGAATTCATCACACGCACTTGCACAACACCTGGCACTTGGGGCAGTTTCAACAAAAAGCTCAAGCTAGAGAGAATCCAGCACTTTTCCCACTGCCCACACACCCTTCCATTGCTGGAATCTGAAGACATTCCTAACTAAAAATATAACAAATGTATATCTCCTGGAGATTTTCAAAATTATTAAGAAACTCCATTTCTGTGATGCACGAATGAGGATTAAAGTATCTCTTCCTAGAAAATACAAGATTCAACTATCACTACTTCATATGGGAGTGTTTTTCAAGTTTCTTTTTTTTTTCTAAAACAAGATGTTGGGCCTGCCAAATAGGTCAGTGGACTAAAGCTCCTGCTTAGACAGGCACGGGGTTTAATCCCTGCTGTGCCAGGCCAGCCCTGCCCCCAGGGCATGTTGAGCAGGGACTGAGACTGGCTGTAGTGGTGAGAGCCTGTAATCCCAGAGCTTGAGAAGCAAAAAGCAGGAGGATCACTGCGAGTTCAATCTGGGTAGTGAGACCCTGTAGTCCCTATACAACATGCATAAAAAATTAAAACAAGATATTTACATTGTCTCCTTATTGGAAAAAAGAGTGTAGTAGTAGTAGTAGTTGTTGTAGCAATAATAATAATAACAACAACAACAATAATAGTTTCATAGCGCCACTTTAAAACTTGCAGTGACTTAACATCGCACTAAAATTCCTGAAGACAGCACTCAAGAGACTCAGTTCCCAGGGAATCAGACTCCTCCTTACCTCTCTGACCTGTATCTACACTAGATCCACCCCCAGGCCAGTCTTCCAGCCTTGGAAACACTTCCTCCATCGATCCCAGAGACATGCCTGGCTCTGCGTCAGGATCTTCACACTTGCTTCCCTGTGCCTACAAAGGCCTTCTACACATCACATGGTCCCTCCTCCACTTCTAACAAGTTTTTGTGCAGAAGTCTCACTCTTATTCCCTAAGCCTTCTACCTAAAGTATCAATAAAACTAAAAACAACAACAGCAAAAAAGGAGATATATTTCATATCTCCTTTGGCTTTATTTACTCATTTATTATCTGTCTTCAACCATAATTGGTAATCTGTACTCACCCCACTACCATACAAGGCAGGGATTTTTTTTTTTTTAATTTTCTTCTTTTCTGACAGACATTTCATAAAATTGGCTTAATGAGTAAGACTTGCTTAAATTTTGAGCTATATGTAACTTGTATATATATGAACAGATACTCATATTAATCTGCAAACACAAATATATAGCACAATCATCATTAATTACTAATATAACATGGGAAGAATAACATATGACAAAGATTCTTTCCTTAATCCAAGCTTCAGTCGAAATTCTCTGAGCCCTCTGCTGGGATTGGGCCTAATCCTGGGCTTCCTGCTATGTCCTTATAGACTGTATTTTAAACAAAAATTCAGCAACATTAATTTGATGAACTGCCCCTGCCTTGGTATCTGACCACCTTCAATATCTCAGCTCCCTTGTCAGCTTTCCCCAGGAAATCCATTGCTGCATTCCAGCAAAACTTCTCTTTCCCTCACTAATTCCTCTCAGTGATTTTCCTCCACTGTCTCCACCCTTCGCCTTGCCATGCAAAGACCCTTGGCCTTCTCATACTCGGACCTGAGACCAATCTCTCTCTCCCCTGCAAAGCTCCTTTGGTTTCTCTTGAACAAAGTCTGCCTCACCATCTTTAACAACTATCAAGTTTATTTTTTTTAACACATGACAGCTTTAAATGGAAGATATTTTTAAACAACTTTGTTGAAATAAAAATAAGCTCATTTTTCAGACTTGAAGAAAATATATCAAAAATTTCAAATTATCCGCTTTGCATAAGATTAATGAGACAACCAGGAGAGTTGAATATTATCTTCATGTGGCTGAGCTGTCATATGAGGGAAATAGTATTTTTAGACTATAACCATTCATGAGACAAAGCTTTAAAAAAGAAATAGCACCTGATCAAAAAGGAGTCTTAATAATGTAGTTATCTCTAATTAAATAATGCAGATAAAACAAACTGTCATGCACAAAAGCTGTCCTTCTAATTCTGAACTTCACATTCTACTATGAAAACTCCCTTGAAAATAATTAATGTTGGCTCACACTTACAGTTAGCATGCTTTGGGTCATAACCATAGGAGAGAGGACCAGGAAGAGGTGAATAAAGGGCACTGACACACTGGAACATTTTTAGAGTCACTAACAATTTTGACTGGGGTGCAAAATACATGAAGGTAGATTGTCTTCATAGGAATTCATATTTTTAAAAATTAACATGAAACATTTTCATTATCATTAAATGAATGAGATTTTATGAAGTAATTTTTTAAAAATCCAAGGCCATTTCTATTAATTTGCAATGTAAACTGAAGTACTGCATCCTTATGAAGCCAAGTCAGGCAATGTCTAACTGTTTATCCAGACACTACCTGGTGTCCAACCCTTTGCTGAGAAAGATACAAAGAAAGCTTCTCAAATGAGCCTTTCCTCTAAGGGGATTGCAACATATTTAGGCAAAAAGATAAATCAAGCATCCTGAAAATATTTCAAGAACAATTAAGTGTGGCCAGTATAATCACAGGAGATCTATCATTATATATGCTGGCATCTTGATAGTAAAGGTAGGTTATAAGTTTAAAGAGATATCTTTCAAAAAATTGCTAAATATAGGATACGACAATGATATATCCATACCCATGTATATAAAGGCACAATTCATAACAGCAAAATCTTGGAAACAGTCTATATGTGCATCAACAGTTGAAGAAAATGAGATATTTGTATAAGTGTAGTACTACTACTCTGCCATAAAGAAGGTCAAACTTGAGTTATCTGTAAAAAAAAAAACTGGAAGCACCTTTTTTTTAAAAAAAAAAAAAAAAGTCCTTTATTTATTTATTACAGGGTTTTGCTAGGCATCTCCGAGTTGCCATGATCCTACTGTCTCAGCCTCCCCAGTGTTGGATTACAGGCATGCACTACTGTGCCTACTTGCAGTGGCTGGCTCAGCATGCCTTAGGTTCCAGGGCTGGCATGGCATGCTATACCAGTGATCAAAATGGGGTCCTGGAGCTTACCATGCAGGCTCTTAGACCACCATCTCCCAAGCCCAAAACTGGAAGCATCTTTAGATCATAATATTAAATAAGTATAATAATATGAAAGACAAGCTTGAACATCACCTGGTTTCTCTTGTATGAGAAACAAAGAATACAGTGAAAGATAAGTATTACAAAACAGAGAAGAACTAGCTAGTGAGATAGCCCAGTGGACTAAGTGCCTGCTTAGGCAAAAACAGGGACGAGGGTTCAATCCTTGGCACCACATACCATGATGGCCCCATTCCCTGGATGTACTGAGCCAGCCACCAAGACTGGCATGGTGGTGCATGCCTGTAATCCCAGTGCTGGAAGGCTAAAAACAGGAGGATCTCTACATGTCTGGTGTACATTGTGAGACCTTTTACAAAATACCTTGTTCCAAATATGGATAGAAGGAAGGAGGGAAGGAAGGAAGGAAGGAAGGAAGGAAGGAAGGAAGGAAGGAAGGAAGGAAGGAAGGAAGGAAGGAAGGAAGAAAGGAAGGGAGGAAGGGAGGAAGGAAGGAAGAGGGGAGGAGAGGGCAGGGGAGGAGAGAGGAGTGAAGGAAGACAGACAGACCAGGAGATGGGGGTTGAATGAAAAAGAAGATATGTTATGTACGTGTACCATCTCCCCATGAGGAATGTAATCATGATGTACTGCAAACACGCACAGTAGTAATAAAAAATTAAAAAGGAAAAATAGATGTGTAAGATGGGAACAATAGAGTAGGAAATCTCCAAGAGGGTACTGGAGGAAGGTAACCCATTCAATAAAAGAAGCCAGAGAATGAGCAAGGACAGTGGATGAAATGCTATTGTTTAGAGCCTTAAAATTCAGAGAATCTAGGCTTTGTAATCATCAAAAATGAAACAGTATGTTGAATTTGATACTATTCCACAGTCACCTCTTTATGAAACGCAGATCTCAAATTCCTTTAGTTTGAGATGAGAACTGTTTTGGTTTTCTAGATTTTCTAAACTTCAGAGAGGAAGTGTACTTAGTATATTAACTAAAAAAAAGAAATTCTTTCTTCAGAGTATGAAGAATTGCACTATTCACCCACATCATAATGAATTTTTCTTTTCAGTTACTACTTTACTTTTCACAATGAATAACAGTGAAAACATCTTCAAATATGTTCACTGTTGGCCAACTTCTAAGTCAGTTCTGGCTCAGAGATAGGGTGTTCAAATCCTAAATTCTTCCCCAACATACTGTCCTTAGGGCATTCTCACTGACATACCAGGTGTCTTTTCTAGCCTGTCAGTTTTATCCAAGCTACCCTCTGCTTCCATCTCCCAAGAGTATTTTAGCTCCTGGGTTTCTCTTCACTCTACTGGGTTGAAGTGTTGTTGAACTTCCTGTCTAGGGCTCTTGGGCTGCTCAATAACCAGTCTTCTGGGGCAGTATTCTGTCTCTTTTAGACTTATGCTCCCTTTCAGTGTAGCTAAATCCTTCTTGAAATAATGAGAACTGTACATTTTGCTATTAATCCAAGGGTATCCTTGCCAACCTGAATATTTTAATCCTATTTGGACAGATGCCCAGATCTACATGGTAAATACTGCATACCCATAAATACCCGAATACCCATAACCCTCTCCAATAAAGAACCTGTGATCTTAGCTACTGGGCAAACTGTCAACAGAAAGTATTCTGCTGTCAGCCCTCTCAGTGATCACTTCAGTTCCAAAGAGGAGTCTTACTCAAGTTCGTGCCCCTTCCTGGAACAGTCCACATCAATGACTAATCACTTAAAGAATATAAATATCTGGACATTTGGCCCAACCCTGAGAAGCCATTCTAGCTCTAGAACTCCCATTACATCGTCTGAAGTGGCGAAAGACTGTAGCATGGCTTGTCTTTCCCTTCTACCCAGTCTTCATTGCACAGATAATGATCTCCTGAGGTTGTTTCTAAGTATCTTGCAAAGAAAACACTTTGCAGGAGTATATATTCTGGGGAACCCAACTTATACCATCAGGGTTTTCTCCCAAGCACAAGGCCTGCACATGTAAGTCTTACTCCCCAGTTCATCTCAACTCAATATCAAGAAATGCTTTTGATTGAGGTCATGACAATTTCTTGAAGGGAAATTTTTGGGAGATTTTTTTGGGTATACTTCCAAATTACAAAATTGTTTGTGTTGTTAAAAGTTCTGAATCTAGAAATGGATATGTTTTCATTATTAAAAGATATAATATGACTTCAGGAACCATCAAGTCCAAACTTGTAGTTTTATAAAGATTACATTTTATATTTATGATTTTGGCCTCTTTACTTACTATAATTGAATCCAAATATACCAAGCTTGGATATACTTCCTTCATATAGGAGACCTCTTAATATAGCAATACTTGCTGGTAATCACGTGGTTCTTGGTGGAAAAGACTAGCAAAGTTTTGGAGAAATGCAGGAATATTTTTTATTGTAACAATGTCGAAGAGCATCTTTATGATATTTAGTGATGTTTAGCTAGGTCTGCTAGGTGTCCTGCAATAAATAAGTCAATTATATACATAAAAATAAAGGAGCAAAAAGCCTAACTCACATCTTGAATAATTTTCTGTGGCTTTAGAGAACATAAATATAGTTGAAGAATGTATTCATAATTATTTCAGCCACATAGCTCTACTTTACATATAAATACAAACCACTTTTTAAAACTAAAAAGGAATCTTGCGGTGCTATGGTTTAGCATATTGAATTTTCTGGTACTGCAACTCTTATATAACCAGAGAAAGATTAGACAATGTTTTGCTGTCAGTTTACCAAGAGTTCCTCATTATTTGGTAATGCATTGCACCGCATAGCCCGTAGATCACTGCTCTACCCACACGGTTACGATCGCGGTGATCCCCCACGTATGGGAGCTGAGGCCAATTGGGCTGCCCCTCATCCTGCCAACTGCATGCATCGTGAGAAGTGTGATATTATAAACCCTGTTCTCTTTTCTCCTCTTTTATAATTACTTAGGAAATTTTGTTTATTTTTTAAAAATTCATGTTAAATGTGAATTTTATCTCAGAATAATAAGAGACTTATGGAATATTTATAATAGATCATTGATTGAGGTGAGGTTGGTTAATTGTAAAAGGTATCAATTTATATCTTTATTATTTTTAAGAAAGCCTTTTAAGTAAAGAAAATATATGCCTTTGAGAGACTGGACGCAGTGGCCCGTGCCTGTAATCCAGCTCTCGGGAGGCTGTAAATAGGCGGACCACTACAAGTTCAATCTAGTATTGAGACCCTGCACGCCTTGTAGACTCTTCCCTAAAATACAAAAATAAAAAAAAAAGAAAATATATGGCTTTGATCTCAAAATTCTGATTCTAGAACAGACCTATAATCACTGTTCACATTTTATTTCGTGCTAATTGAAACAAGACAATAAACTGCTCAGCTGAAAAAGAAATAAAACTGTAAAATTATAAAATATCCCTAATTACATTTGCCTTCTCTCCATATACTAAAGGAGGAAGTGAAGGGATCTCCCTAGAGAATCAATGTTTTATTTTTGAGCACTTTTAATGGAAACCTTTTAATATTTAGCAGGTTTATAAAAGACAGAAACATAAACCTAAGACTGTCAGATCAGACAAATGACTTTTATATCAAAAGCTATTTGAAAAAACAAAATTGCAAGATAAACACAAACACTGCCTGTATCTTGTAAGCTGCTGGGACTGTGAAAAATGCCAAAACTTGAAAATTCTCATCACTTTACCATTCTTACTCTAATATAAAAATCAATAATAATAACAATATTTAGTTAATAGTTGCATACTTCTTTGTTGTAAAACAAATACATCTGTGGTTAATTAAAATAATCATTTTAACATGATTTTAAACAACAGCTACAATATTTTTATTTTAATCATGAAAAGGTTAAAGTATTTCTTAAAAAAATAACTTTCTGTAGGTAGAAGTATTTATTGCTGTCCTACAAGTGTGGTCAAGATGGCGGCCCTACTCATTTAGAAAACAAAAACTGGGCCTGTACATGCAACTCTTAACTTGCTCTCAGGGGCTAGAAGGAGGGAAGAAGAGCAAGGAGAACAGGGAGAGAAAGAAGAAATCACAACAAAACCTTTTCAGTGGCTACAGTGAAAAGGCAAAGGCAATGGATGGACAGTGGTACAACTGAAGGCTAAAAGGAAAGGAAAACAGTGCCTGAAAATAATAAAAGCATTTTTCTTTGAAACTAAAAAGGACAAAAATTTAATAGAAAATTTTTAAAATATGTGAAGTGAGATGATGCAAAGATGGTAAAGGAACAATCGATATAGACAACTCCTTATCTTCCTAACATAGCATCTTAAACTCCAAAATAATCCATGATTGCAGCATTCTGCAAAGATACAGATGTGATCACTCAATATTCTGTGCCTGTTTTGTATTTAAGAAGTCATTTTCATGTGTGAGGAGGAAACCAGCGTAAGACATGCTTTCTACTGACAATGGACTATTACTCTTCCACCAAAAGCATGTTTACTTCTGATGCTGTTCTTTCGAAAAGTACTTTAATATCACCTTAACATTAAACGTGGACTTTTTGAATATACATGTTTGGTGTGTTTTCTTCTCCCGAGCCTCTACTATGCCCATAGTCCATAATCTTTTTTATCACTAAGTTGCTCAAAATCCCTTCCTGGTTTTCACTAAGTAAGGAAGAAACTTACATGTAAATTAATTATCAATATTAGTCTTTATTGAGTTTTGTGACTCTTACTTGCTTTAAGAAACTGATTTAATTACTCAGTTGTGATGGTATAGCTGATTTACATATTTTATTAAGTGTCCCTTAAAAGGCAAGGTGATTTACGTAAAAGTATAGTTCAAAGTAGGACCAGTGTCAACAATCACTTGTTATTAAATGAATATTTTCTGAATATCTACTAGGTCCTATGAAGTCTATGTACTATTTCTTGCACAAGTAAGATAAAACAGACTTAGCTCCAGTACCTACAAGACACTGATCAACTCATGAAACCAGTTAAGGCACTATATGAACTATAGGACACAGTGTGAGATCATAAAAGAGTATGATGAGTGTCTCAGTTACTCTTTTATCATTGCTGGGACAAATTCCCAATAGCCAAAATGAAGGAAGGAAAGGTTTATTTAGCTCACAGTTGTGTAGGTTTCAGTGTACACTCGGCCAGTACTACTCAGACCCATAATCCCAGCCTTGGATCATGAATGAATAACAAACTGTACGACCAGTCCCCAATGACTACAACAGGCTTTAGGGGGACAAATACACACAAACCATAGCAGTGAGTTTGTAGGAATCAAAGAAGACTTACCAGAGGACACAAAGAATGAAATACTGAATAAGGTTAAATAAGAGGCCAGGAAAGGTGGGAACAACTGTGAAATGACAGACTTTGCTGAAGAAGTGGGGAAGGGGCAAGAAGGAGGGAAGAAGAGCAAGGAGAACAGGGAGAGAAAGAAGAAATCACAACAAAACCTTTTCAGTGGCTACAGTGAAAAGGCAAAGGCAGTGGATGGACAGTGGTACAACTGAAGGCTAAAATAATAAGGCTCAGACAATACAAAAATCACATGGGGCTAGGAAAGACTTTTGGTCTTCATTTCTCAGTACCAAAGAATCATTAAATAATTTATTCACATGTAAATGAAGAACAATTAGGTTAACAGTGATAAAGACCCCTTCATTTCACAGAAGCAGTTATAAATAGTACACTTTAAAATATCCTATAAATAGACATAGAAATGGCAATAAGTACATGCAAAAAAGCTTAACATCACTAATCATTAAGGCAATATAAATCAAAACCACCATGAGCTATCTCATCTTCACTTCTGTGAGACGAGTTATTATCAAAGAGACAAAAGAGAACAAATGCTGGAAAAGATGCAGAATAAACAGTAAATGTTGGTGAGGATCTAAATTACTATACATATTATGGAAAACACCACTGAATTTCCTCAGAAATTAAAGATAAAGCAGACGTAGTAATGTCTACCTATAATTCCAGCACTCTAGAAGGCTGAAACAAGAGGATCATAAGTTTGAGCTCAGCTTGGCAAATTAGGGACTCAGTCTCAAAAATAAAAGGGGAGGGCTGAGGATGTAGCAAAGGTACTGGTTCCAATTACTGGTACAAGCAACCAATTAATCAATCAAACTACTGTATGATCTAGCAATCCCACTGTTGAATATATACCCACAGAAAATATAATCTGTGTGAGAGAGATTTTCACTGACATATCTTTTGTAGCACGATTCACAGTAAATAGCTCAGAAGTAGAAATAACCCAACAACCAGAGAAGTGATGGACGGATAAAGAAAATGTGGTACAATGGAAATTGTCATACAATGCAACACTATTAAGTCATTAAAAAGAATGAAATCCTGTTATTTGCAATAAAATAGATGCAGCTGTAGATTATTACATCAAGTAAAATAAACCAGGTGCAGAAAGACAAGTACAACATAATCTCACGTGTGGAATACAAAAGGTTGATCTCATAGAAGTTGAGAGTAGAATGGTAGTTATCAGAGGGTTGGGAAGAAGTTGCCCACTTGGTACAATACAGACACACAGAGCCAAGTTGTATACTGCTGCACGGTAGGGTGACTACACAGTAATGATAACGTACCCTGTACTTCAAAAAGCCAGAAGAAGAATTGTACATGTTTTCACTGTAACAAAATAGATGTCTAACTTGACTTAAACATTACAGAACATACACATGTATGAAAATCACATGGTATCTATATTTACGTTTTTATGTACCATTCAAAAGTTAACTTAAATGTTTTCCGTAAATGAATGCAAATCAATCACTGAGGTAAAGCTTTTCATAATCATCTAAATAATCATCATGACTCACAGCTTAATGTCAACAGTCCTGATTCCCTGAGGCTAAAGAAAAAGAGGCAAAAGAGACAACTCCTCCAGTATAGCTGGAGGATATAGCTCAGTGGCAGAGTGAATGTTTAGCATGTGAGTAGCCCCAGCACTACACACACAGACACACACACACCGCCACTACCTCCACCACCACCACCAACTGAATATAAGTATATAAATTGAATTAAATGGATGGAGGAATATATATAATAAAGTATGCACATGCACTTATAATAATAAAATTTTTAGCTCAATATAAATTATATTCTACTTTGCAAGTACAAAGAAACATATAAAACAAAAGACATACATTTGTATACTACACATCGAACAAACAGCAGATTCAGAACCTCAAGGTACAATGGAGCGGGGAAGATGGCTCAGTAGAATAAGTGCTTCCCTGGCAAGTGCAAGGGCCTGAGTTCAATCCCCGGTTTTGCCAAAAAAAAAGAAAAAAGAATCTCGAGGTATAAATACATGAAGTTTGTCTAAGTTTTTGATGTCATCATTTTTATACTTATCTAGGCCAGAATTATTTATAGTAAAACAAACAGACATTTATTTGATTCATTCATGAATTTCCTCAAATGTTTGCTAAATAAGAAATCAGCCTACTTAATTTAAAAATATTGTGCCTGTTTATAATGGCTGCTGTTAATAAGTTAAGAAGTGAAGCAACGCATAAATGTTTGCCTTTTCCAAGCCTCTAAGCACATTAGGAATCCACATTTAAGAAGAGAATGGGGGAAGCTCAGTTTCATTCCACTATTGATCTATCAGACAAGAACTTAATCAATCTTCTTTATAAGCTATTAAAGCTGAGCTCAAGAAATGAACTCACCTGATGCATTCAACATTGATTGCCTCTTTCTAAGAACTGAATGTCAGTCTTATCTACCACTACAGCTGTGATTCAATTTTTAAGGGACAAGATCTTTCCTTTATTAGTTTCTTAAAAATTCTCCAATTAAGAAAAAGCATTTTTGATACTGACCCATGGTGAATAACTAAAACAAAATGAACACCATAACTCTTGATTTTAGTCACAGCCTCCAGGGAAAGCAGAGACCAAAAGCATATGTTCATCAAAGAAAATTCAGCACTAGTCCCAAGACCCTGCTCCAGTCTGTATTCTGAAAAATGCTCTGGCAGCCTGAAACTAATGTTGAGACCTTAAGCTCAGATAAATCTTAGAAATTCAAAGGGAAACTCAATGCAGCAGTAAATCTGTCTTTACTGCATATACATTTCAGCCAGAGGCTTCTATATGTAGTATTAGGTTATATGACATCCCATTCAACATCTAACTGCCTCATAAATACAGGCTGCAAGAGCATTTGATATTTACAGGGCAACCCCAGAAGTGCTAGATGCTATACATTGGGATTGGGAGGATGGGAAAGGCACCCCTTTCTTATTTTATGACAAAAGGTTAATAGCACAAATCCTCAATGACCAAAGAAAGTTCCCTTTGGCTCAGCTTTCTGTTTTCCATTTCCTCCTTCTAGAAGCATTCAGTGTCAAAAAATTAAATATAGGAGAAATAGCACAAGTTATCTTCACAGTGTTCCAAAGCTCTTGAGGGTATTTGCCACTTCAACATGGAAATATTCCAGCCTCCTAATATAATATGAAGAATATCACCTCTGGATATATGGTTAGTTATTATTTCCTAGGAGATAGGAGAGTAGAAGGCATAGTATTTATTCCCCACTCCTCACCCCTAACTTCTTTGCTTCTCCTTAGTCTCTGAAAATATGACACAATTCTATCCTAGGCTATTGGGGTTCTTTCACAATAACTGATTCTCACCACTTCTTCAAACATACCTGATTTCTTCCTCATCATTTCTAATTAATTCACCTATTGGCAGAGACTATAGCAATGTACTCTATAGAAATCTCAGTATCTATAGAGCATTGGTTTCATAATCCCCTGAGAATACCAAAATCCTCATATATCCCTTGATAAAATGGTATGATGTTTTCATATGACATATTGAGCACATCCTGCTGCATACTTCAAGTTACTTCCAAGATACTTACAATACCTAATACAATGTAAAAACTACATGAATATTTGCAATACTGTATAATTTGAGAAATAATAAGAATCTGCACAAATTCATAACAGAAGCATTTTTTTCAAATATTCTCCATCTATGGATGTCTGAAACCATAGATGCAGAATCCACAGATAAAGAAGCCCACTACACAGAAAGAAAAGGCCAAGGGCAACACTCATATCAAAAGTGTCTTCTCTCTTCTTCCCCTCCATTGTCTTCCACAAGCTTCTAAACAGCAGACTAAAACGCTAAGGAGCCAAACAGGCCCAGAAGAACTGACCTTCCCTGGGAGTCTTCACCCAGCCCTTGGCCTCACGTCCCATAGAAGTATAAAACAGACAACTTCTGTTCTGAAAGACACTGTTACCATGTGGATTCCCATATAAATCCAAGGAGCTGAAGGCTTCAATCTTTCCAGAGTACCTAATGCATTCAGAAAGACAGAATGTTGTATGGGGTCTAATGTTTATTTATTGGAAAAATCAAGACTAGCTGGAAGTCCATTAAGAGGATGTTTCAGTAGATTATATTAACTTGTAATTAATTTTCAGTGGTATTTATGAGAGAAGCCTTTCATCAGCATAATTCAGACTTTGAAAATGATAATATTAACTAATATTAATTAAATAATAATTTATAAATTTCAATAGTTTTAATTATCTTTTGATTAAATTACCTGTTAGTCAATTCCACACTGCTTTTGATATTAATTAGCTGACTTAAACATGATCTACTAAAACTACTCCCCCGTGGATTATGACATATTGTCTAAACAGGTCAACATGGAGATATTGAAGTGTGACAATTTAGATTGCATGATTAGCAAAATTAATTGTTTAAGGCACTGCTTTTTCATTCTCAATTTGCCAGCGGGTGAAGTCTTTAAAATACACCCTGGGTTTCCCTAGGCCCAAATTCCACGACATCCAACCTGTGTCTTCCCTCTTCTCTTCCCATCCACTCTCGATGCTGTCACAGAACATTCTAGTCTTCTGAGAGCCAAATTGGTGTCAGCCTATTAATCAGCCAACAAAATATGTCAGAGGAAAATGAAGTTGCAACCCCTCCCCATCACACTGCTCTGCCTCTTCACTGCTTGGGACCTCAGTGCCACAGCCCAATTCGGGTCTCTCTGTGCAGTGCAAATGGCCCAGACCTCATTTTTTATCTGGCAATATTTAATTTAAAGCCACCTTCCCTCCCTAGTTCTCGAAGACGAGTATGTTGCTAACTCTGTGTGCCACTCTCTCACATCTGTGGTGGAATTGTGCTGCGTTCTCCCACTCCTCCACCCCTCCTCAGAAATTAAGACCTTTTTAAATGTTTTATTTAAAAATCAGGTATCAGGCCGGGGAGATGACTCAGTGGAATAAGCGCTTCCCTGACAAGCACAAGGGCCTGAGTTCAATCCCTGGTTCCGCAAAAAAAAAAAAAAAAAAAAAAAAAAAAAAAAAAAGCAAAAAAATCAGGTATCAAAGTGACAGTTCATATTAATCATTACATTGCCAAGCAGAGAGAAAGAGGTCTGCTTTTAGTCATGGAAACAAACACCTTTCTCCAGAGGTTCTGGGAAACCACCTCTCCTCAAGAGATGTCCCAGAGGCTACTGAAGCTCCACAACTGCCCAGGTGGACACAGGAATCCCTGTGCCTCAGCTTTGCCCACCCAGTAGCTGGAGACTAATGGTATGCGCCATTTTCTAGGCTATGATGTACACTACCTCAAAGGTAATTCTTTATGAGGGCACAAAACCTTGCTAAGAGAGTGTCACAGTGAATTTTAACAATAAAACAACAAGTGGTTATCTTAGGTAATTCATATGATCAGATACATTTCACTCTGAATGATTTTATTCTAGTATTCTCAATTTACAGAGATTGGTGAGTATAAATTTTATGTCTGTGCCCTGAACTTTCCCTGGGACATGATGTGGTCTGTATGTCTCACAATGAAGCTGAGAACATCATAGTATTTTAAAATAAAAATCAACAGCAGTACATGAAGTAAAAGGAATATCTGTTATCCACAGAAATAAACAGAAAGAGAAATTTATAATGCCAAAGTATTGGTTTTTATTTGTCTTGTATTAGCATGGCCATCTATATAGACTAAAATTGTGTCGATGATATAGGAGGAGCTCTATTACACATCTCTGAGTTGTTTCTGGGTACAGTAGGCCTTGCTACACTTGTATTATTTTGCTTTGATCCTGGGAATCAAACCCAGCACCTTGTGCTTGCCAGGCAGGTGTTTATGCCACTATCTCCATAGTGCAACAAAGTTTTACAGAGTTATAGAAAAGCCTTAAATAAAAGGAGAGATACACTTCTCTTGAAGGATTTATCATTATAACAAAAAATGCAATATATGTCAAAACTAATTTTCAGTTGTACACAACTGAAATTAAAATCCAGCCTTTCTATTATTTATTTAGGTACTAAAGATTGAATCCAGGGCCTCAGGAATGCTTGGCAAGCAGTCTACCACAGAGTTATAGCCATAGCTCCAAGTTTCTTTAATTGGTCATTTCCACAAGCATCTGATAAAACTAAGTTGAACAGATAAGAATAAATAAGAATTTGGAAGGAGTACTGTGGAAGCAACTTACACTGTTACAAAGTAGGGTGGCTAAAGCAGCATGACCCTGGTTCTAGAAGAGATGTAAATCTGTACTAAAAATTACTTTTATAATTATTACATTTCTATCATTATATTAATAGAAAGGGATGAGGTCTTAGATTCAACAGGGGAGAAACTGGGAAACTTATTCCACATATTTTTAAAAACTCAATTCTTCAAATAATGTTTCAATGATTTTTGACATGTTGCTATTTTGTCTGGTAGGTCTCAAACTCCTTGATCCTCTTGCTTCAGCCTCCCAAAGGCTGGAATCATAGCTGTGCTGCCACACAGAACTCCAGTGAGCTGTTCATCAAGTACTCCCATGTTAGAGGAACTGGTTCAATTTCCCAGGCATAAAATAGCAATTTTTTTTTTAATTGAAAAGAAAGGAAGAGGCCTGGTATGTTAGCTCAGTGATCTAAGGTGCTTGCTTAGGCAAACTTAGGCAAGTGCAGGGACGACTGTTCAATCCCCGGCACCGCATGCTGCGTCAGCCCCACCCTCCAGGACAGGCTGAGCCAGCCACCAAAAAATAAAAGGAAGATAAATAAAATCCCTTAACTTGTATGAGTTAACAATTTTGGACACTCAGACTTAATGGGATGGCCAGGCATTTGACCAACCCATAAATTAATCATCAATAATACTTTAGATGACAATCAGTACTATGAAGAAACTAAGGCAAAATCAGAGGGTAAAGTGATAGGAAAAGTTATACCTGTTAAAGCTAGTTGATCAGAAGGGCTGTTCATTTTATTTTAAAGTGAGAAAAAACATAAGCAATGATACTAAATTTCAAATCAAGATAGTAGGAGACTAACAATGGTTAGTGCATTGCTTAGAATTCTCTGTAAAGTAGTTGCTCAGTTTACAAGATACAGGCATCAAAAATTGATCAAAAAATATAAGCACAAGCCTTTTCAATGAATTAATGGAATTAGTAGTAGCTGTCTTTTTGCTGTTGCAGGGTCACTACACAGCTCAAACTTGTGGCGATCCTTCTGCTTTTAGAAGGCAGGGTTGGTATGGCATGTGGTACTAGGGATCAAAGTGTGGTCTCTGTGCTGGCCTAAGCAGGTGCTTTAGACCACTTTTCTAGAAGGGCTTTCTTGGGAAGCTATAATTTGTGTGGGAACCTAGATAAAGTGAAGGTACAAACTGTACGTACTTAGGGAGAGACTCTTCCAGGTAAAGGTGACCACAAGAGCACAGCCTTTCATACTTTCATACGAAAGAAGTCTTTCAGTAGTTTTAAAAAATATAGCAAGTTAACCTAACACAAACCCTGAAAGAATTTATGTTTTGTGGTAATCAGATGACCAGGACCCAGAGAGAAAGGAAGAACCATAAAGAATGGTTTCTCTGTGCATGCAAGAGGTGTGGTGGCCAGGAACACAGCAGCAGGGATGAAGTGATCATAAATGGTGGGAGTCAGGGCACACTTTGAAGGCAAAATACAAAACGTAAAAGGTTTGCATGTGCTTTAGATGTAGCACTATGTTTCAATAAACCGTTTCAATGATGCCAGGAAGAAATGGCCCAAACAATTACCATTATATCAGTAATTGAGGTATTCCTAAATGAAAACCTTAGATGGAATGTAAAATGATGAAAGGTTATTTGATTAAAAACAATAATGCTGGGTAAGACAACAATGGATGATTTT
Source organism: Ctenomys sociabilis (assembly GCA_004027165.1). Lineage (NCBI taxonomy): Eukaryota > Metazoa > Chordata > Mammalia > Rodentia > Ctenomyidae > Ctenomys > Ctenomys sociabilis. The sequence goes on from PVKA01000071.1 coordinate 130,044, forward strand.
ATAAATCTTACATTTGGAATTTGAGAAATAAGGATTTAAACAATTACTTCAAGCTTCCATGGAAGTTGCCATTACTTATTTAAATGTAGTTTCCTGTTTTGATCTCTCTTCCTAACTGCAGATACTACTTGATGCATTCAAAAGAAGTTCACAGTAGAAAAAAATAAAATTCGTAGTCCACACATTTCACTTCCATAATTGTTTTCACCCTCAGTAGCCATTAGTGGATAACTTGAATCCCCAAGCCCACTTTGCATCTCTGCTCATGTTCTACAGAAGAAGGTACCTCTTGTGAATTGACCCCAATTAGGCATTTAGGGAAAAATATATTTATGTGATAAATAAACATAAAGATCTTCATATGATTAAACAATTGTTTTTCTTAAAACAAAGATTAAACTTTTTAACTAGATTTCTAAAGTTTTGTCACATAATTCCTATAAAGTTTTAAGGAATTTGTATAAATAGGAGTGTATAAACTTGGTCCTTTAACATAAAGAACCTACTGTACTGCAAAATCCTGTAAGTCAGTTGGGTCCCAAATTTTCTAATCAAAGAGATTATGGGGCCACAGAGAAAAGTGATCAATGATGTAGAGTATGCTTAAGGAAAGTCACATGGAGAGAAAAACATTCTCTCAGGCTTTCACAGAGAGAAAATTGGTCAAGAATGGCCATGACTCATCCACAAGGCTGACACAGACAAAGGATCTGCAAACTGCAATACAGTTTCAGGATAAATCCTGAGGGGATTTGACTGACCTTATCAGATATAAAAGCTATATTTCTTGTTATACAGGTTGTGCTTTATCTTGGTCTTAACCATCTAGCAGAAAAGTATAAAAATGAGGTATAAAATGTAAAGCCATATTAATATGCTGAGCTGTAAAAGGTTCAAGTCAACAACTTCTGACATTGCTAGTCTTACAGAAAACCCACTACTATTATGGACTACTCAACTATCCTGAATATTTTGCTGAATTCATGCACCTACAATATTTGAATGACAAGGGAATGCCCTTCTCTGACAAAACTAACCAAAAAAGTGGATATAAATGAAGGGCCATTTTGTATCTGTATATGCAAAATATAGAATACATATATAGCTACTTTCTCTTAATTCAATTAATAGAAAGATTTGTTCTAATAATGTTTATGGACAGGATATCATGTCTGCATCTTGTACTATGGATAACCACTAAGAAGACAACAATATGCAATGTTTTAATTATTGAAACTGTCCTACTAATCAGTTTTGAAACTGTCTCACTGCTATTTCTCAATGAAATTATTTTAAAAGATTAAGAACCTAATTATTTTACTTGATTTAAATCAAAATTATATGTAATATTATAAATCTGACTTTATCAAATGTTTTAAAAGAGTGAAGAAATAAAAACTGATTTGAGGGCTGGCCTGATAGCACAGCAGACTAAAGCACCTGCTTAGGCATAGCTCAGCAGCTGGGGCTCAATCACTGGTATGGCTTGCTAGCCCCACCCGCAGGACACACTGGGCCCGCGACTGATACTTGGTGTGGTGGCGCGTGCCCGTAATCTTAGCACTTGGGAGACTGAAAACAGGAGTCACTATGGGTCTGATCTACATAGCGAGACCCTGTATACCCTGTACTAAATGCATTACAAAAGTTGATTTAAAAATTGAGTTACAAATACTGAATTTGAAATAGTATATCTTATTTTCATGCATGTTCCCTATATCCATGTCCTTACATATTTCAAATTTTCTAGAATACTTAATTGTTAATTATGACATACACAGTTTTATTTTCTTTTTTTTTTGTATGTAAGATTTTACATAGTTCTTAATAATAACACATTAACAAAGCTGGTGACTACCTTCACTTGTAAAATAAATTTCATTTTAAAAGTATCATAAATCTAACATAGTATACGTTGTGTTTCAAATGTTGGAAAATTAGATATTAAACTCTAGGGACAAACTGATCGTCTAATTCTAGTCCATGAGTAAGTACCAAAAGAAAAAAGAAAAAGAGAGAAAAAAATCATTACCTGGAGTTGATAGTTTAACTGATCATGATCAATTTGAAGTGCTTATTGCTTAAGTAAATGACCTTTGGGGTGATTTCATTAGCTCCACATACTGCAAAAGGTTATATCTGAATTCAATTTTCTGATTGAGTCCAGGCATATAAAACCTCAAAATTGTCTGAGTGGGTGTAAAAAAAAGCAGAAATTCTTTCTGAGACAAAGACTGGACTGTAAAATGCAGCTTGGTTTAGCTTCTCTAATTGTTAGCTATATTGGCAAATATTTGAGTGAAAATAACAATACACTGAGTATGCTGATATAATCATTACTTTGATATTTGTGATTTAGAAAATAACTTTAAAATTGGCGATGAGTTTGAACCTTTTAAACTATTAATTACTGTAGACAGGATTTTATTGCCATGGATCTATTTCATTTCTTGGACAAAGTCTCCTTACCTTTATAGGGCTAAATTAGCCCCTCACAATGGCTTGGCCTTGTTTCTACTTTGCCACCCTTCTTGGAGGTGCTAGACGATATGGTCATTATTTTATTAAATTAAGATTTGTTTTAAATATTTGTGAAAAGAACTTTACATGCCTCTTGCAGACATAGCAGCAGGAGAACAAAGAAAGGGTGTTTGAAAACCAGATTGGGCATAGATACTTGTAATCTTAAATGATTGGCAGAAGAAATGAAGTCAAATATTACATCTAAATACCTCAAATTACAGAGCAATGGGATAACACAAAAATGCTTCAAAGAAACAAAAACTGCTTTTTTATTCCACTGACTGTGAAACCAATGTAATAATTCATTTTCATGATGCTTCTTTTTCATCACTGCCTTTTCAAATAGTTCAAAATCTAGGAGGCATAGGTCAGTGTTGTATATACACGCTTAGCAGGTCCAATTCTGCATGCTCAATCCCTGCACCAAAACAGAAATTAAATTTTGTTTTAAAAGCTAAGGTGCTTTGTCTTTATATCAGCCTGTTTAACTAATAAATCTCTTAAACAATTCAGGCCCACATTTACGTTCCTATCCTACCTATCTTTGGTTTTCTTCTTCCATCACATTTACTCTTTCAAATGTAAGCCTTTTCAGAGGGAGGGCCACTTCCTCAAGCCAATGTCTCAGGCTCTCCCAAGGCTTCCCAGGGGTTCAAGCTGTGTATGTGACAGAAGTGGTCAAATGCGAGGGAAGAAGGAAGGGATGTGACCCCTAAGTAGTCTCTCTGTTTTATTTTTAAAAGGAGCAGGATGATCAAGTAGAAAGGCTTGAAAGAGAGACCAGATTCTGAGTCTAATCAATGCTACTTTCTGAATGTGTACTTTGGCCTGTCACCCAACCTATTTGCACCCAGCTTTTTTTTCCTTACCTGTATAAGAAGCAATTATGCTCTTAGTTAATGTTATCACCTGTAAAAGGAGGTAATAGAAGCATTTGCTTCAATACTATTGCAAAGATTGAGCAAAGAATTTCAAAGTTCTTTGTGAACTATAAATAGAATATGGTGGTTACCATTGTCCAGGAGATCTATGGAAACTGTTTACTAGCTAGGTACCAGCTCTTCTCATATAAGTAGAGGAAATTCTTTTTGTTAGAGTCATGATTGCTGAGGAACAAACAGTATAACCTTTATTCTGAAACATTAATGATTTTTCTATGAATTTTATTTACGTACCTAACATGACACAGGATGATTTTTTGAATTTTTTTTCATTTGTTTTTGTGTTCAGTACAGTGTCTCACTATGCAGCTTGGACTTCTAGTGATCTTCCTGTTTTCAGCTTCCCCAGCACTGGGATTACAAAATAGGCATGTGCCACTATGTTGGGACTTGGTTGCTTGCTCAGTGTGCCTGGGGGGTGGGACCAGTGCAGCACATAAAACCATGCCAAAGCAGGCACTTAGTCTGCTGAGCTATCTCACCGGCCACTGATTTTGTGATTATTAAGTTAGCATGTCAGTGCATTGCTGATAGAGATTAAAGCAATTTTCAGGATTTTCTGAGCTCTAATTTGTGTTTGTTTTCTGTATTGAAGACTGAAATGTGGGCCCTTGTTCTGAACTACATCCCTACCCCACCCCTTCTTTTCCTATCCCTTTTTATATTGATTGTGTTATTTAATTCAAACTTTAAAGTTCTAAAACTTGAAGCAGGAAAATGTAGCTGGCTTTTTTAGGCTTGCAAGACAGAGCCTCACTGTACAGAGCCCGAGCAGGCCTCACCCTCATGATCCTTGTAATCAGCTTCCTGATATAACTGACATTTGTGACAACTTTTTAAATTTACATTTTAAGAAAAATATGGTCTCAACCATCTTTGATATTTTTTACTAATTTTAATAGTAAAAACCTCCTTTATGCATAATTCTCTAATATGTTGAAGGATATACAGACCTGAAGACAGACGAGCCATGTTATGTCAATGGAACCATAATGCAGACGTGGCTCTTTACATTGACACATAACATCTTCCTCTAAGCCACCCCTCAGAGCTGATACTGCGTCATGATTGACATGCGGGATGTAGGGTAGTTAATGGCTATGCATTTTGAAAAATTAGGAAGATAAGTAACAATTTTAGATATGCTTTTGAATTTTAAAAATTTGACTTTTCCCTTTATGAAAGAATAAAGAAAGAGATATTCTCTTACATCTTCTATATCCTACCCAGGAAAACCTGAAATATTAAAATTATGAGTGTTGTGTCATGAAATAAGATTTGGATTCTGCTAGGCTTCTGAATATAAATCTCATATGACATTTCTACTAGCTACATAACTTTGTACAGTTGTGACTCAATTTATTAATCTAATAAGTGGGTATAGTGATAATTCATATTTCACAGAGTTGGGATTTAACACATATAAATTATCTATGAGAGTGCCCTCTGCACACAAAATAAATGTTTAATCAGTACTCTGAAAATGAAAGCTTCCTTTTTGGTCTAGTCTTGCTGTTATAAAATCACAAGAATTTCCTCTTGTGTAATCAAGATTTCACATCCTTCTCTGAGCTATTAGCCTACTCAAGATTAGATTCTGCTAAATATTATTTATTTTGTTTTGTCTTCTAGCATTTTCTCTGATGACTTATTACCTAAAGCAAGACCTTACAATACATTTTCTTTTCATAACATAAAAGCTACAACATTTCAGGTAGATGACTCCATTAAAAGCTCATTTTTCTGATTCTGAAAGACCAGAGGCTTCTCATTCATCACCATTCCATTTCCACTCCTCTCCCTGCTGGCAGCATTACCTAATACACTAAGTTTCAAAGTTCCCTTTCATTGGCCAGCTGCACGCCACACAAATATGTGTTTTTTAAATCAACAACAAATATTTCACACTACAGTATTTGAGATAAACTACTTTGTGGCCAGGTTGCTTTTCTTTTCTTTTGGCAGAAATGGAGAAAAGCAGGAATGATTAGATAACTGAGCAAACTAAAGTACCTAAGAATGTAACTCTCATTACAGATGACATAAGTCATGGCCTACTGCAAGGAGGCACCTAAGAAATCACAGCCATCCTCGTTATAGACAAGGGCAATAAACATAGAGAAGCTGCTCTATGACCCAAAGGAGTCAGGAATAAATACAGAACAGCCAGGTTTCTTGCCTTCTAGTCCATTGCTTTTTCTTCCATTTTGTCTCTCAGCTGAAATGCCAGTGCTGTAGTACTTCAGAGAAAAAATAATTGAGGATAATTATTTGTTCATACAACTGAACAACGAAAGTGAGTTTTATATACCAAGATAAAATCTGGAAGAAACATCTTACTATCAGTTGTTCAGATAATTAATATGTTTAGAGTGCTGAAAGCATAATCACACACACTCAATATTTATAAATGCCCTATAAAAAATTCACTTTCTCTTTTCCAGAATCATTGAGCAAGAAATTAGTTAATTCCCAAATTCAAACTCATGTCATTTCTTTAAACATGGATTTACTTTCTTAAATAAACCACTCAACAATTATGGAGAAATGATTAAGTACTTAGCACTGGGAAAGAAGGCAAAAGATCTCAAGTCAAGTAAACAACTAGACAAAAGTAAGTTGAGTTCAGTAATGGAGACATACGTGTAAAGAAGAGGAAGCTTGAAAAAGAGGGTCAGAGATTTCTTTTGAAGAACACTTTACAATCTGTGTGGATTAGCTTTTCTGTTGCTGGTACATAATACCTAGATCTACACATTAAAAAAAGGAGTGGTTTAATTTGGTTCAGAATTCAGGGGATTCAGTACATGGTCAGTAGTGTCATCATGGCAGAAGATTGTGGAGCAGCAAAGCTGCTTGGTTCATGTTGGCCAGGAAGCAAAGCAGGGGAGCAACAGCAATGCTAGATCAAATGTCTGTAAGCTCACCAGAGAGCGGCTAATATGAGTCTGCACTGGAAACCTGAAGAAACTAGAAATTAATATCCAAAGGTGGTAGCCAACCAACTGTAGCTCTCCAAACACACACCGATTTCCTTCTTTCCATTTTATCCCATCCAGGCTGCAGCTTACTGTTTGCTTGGTGGATGGGTCTTCCGCTCTCAGTTTTCTGGCCCTTACGCCAATCATCTTAGCAAATACTCCACAAACTTCAAACACAGCTGAGCTTTACTGCTCTGGTAGGCTTTTCATGCATCACAATTAACAGTCACACACAGTTTTAAAGCAGTATTTATTGTTAGCTAAATCAAGCAGCAAGGAAATTGTAGCTGAGGAATAAAGAATAGGAACTAGCAGCAACAGTACTTTATATGGAGCATGCTGTTTTGGTGATTTATCCATTTCATGTATCACACAAGGTTGATTCTACAAAATTCCTCTTTTACAGTGGAGGAAAACAATGGTCTGAGGAGGTGAGTTCATTTGTCTTGTGTCATATTGGGCCTGGATTTCCATTTAGGCAGTCTGACATGGTGAGGCCACACGGTTACTAACTGCCTATATTCCACCACTCATAACAATGTGAAAGAGCAGGAATGAACCATCTCCCCAAGTCACATAGAACATAAGTTCTTACAAAGAAGTGGAGCATGTACAGGCTGATGGAATAGGAACACAGCCTTGATCAGCATTCTCTGCTATCCTACTGTGCCTGGCACTTGGCTCCATCTTGGTACTGAAGATATAGGCCACTGGAGAACATTTACCCCAGGAAAAGTGGAATAAGATCACTTAGAATACTCTCCCTAGAAAATACTTGGCATAACTGAAAAAGTGAGAATAAAAATAAGGCGACCACTTCAGGATCTCTTATGATTTCACAAGCAACAAACATTAAGGAGTTGGACTAACAGCAGTACTGGTCATAGAAGAAAAAGATGGAGTCAACATATACTTAGAGGATGTTGGACTAAAGAAAGAATTTTGACCTAAACTTACTTTTATTTAAATGAAAGATGAATGGTGGAATTATCCACTTAGATACAGGACAAGGAATGGGCAGTATACATGAAGGACTATGTGCTATGGTTTAGTTACTAAATGTCCCCTAAAAGCCCATATGCTAACAGTTGGGTACACAGTGTCAGGCACTCTGGAGATAGTGGAACCTTAAGAAAGAAATAATGTGTAGTAGAAGGAAGTTAGCTGCTTAGGCTTGTGCGCTGGAAGGAGATTTGGTGACCTTGTCCCTTCACATCTCTTTTCCTGCCATGAGGCAAACAATATTCTGTACCAAATGCTCCACTGTGATGTTCTGCTTTTACCATAGGTTCCAAAAGCTATCTCACCATGGACAGCAACCTCTGAAATCATAAGCCAAAATGAATCTTTCGTCCTTTAAGTTGATTCATCTCAGACAAAAGCTGATTAGCACAGTGTAGAAATTAGTTCAGCTTGGGTTCCATGATTTCTTGTACTGTGGGAGAACAGTGAGATTATCTAGCCATCAGTTGAGTACATAGCTTTGCTATTCAAAATGAATGCAAGTTTGGGAATAATAAACTGCGCATAGTAGGGAGGGTCCTGATATAAAGGAGTCAAAGGGTTAAGGGACCAGACGAAGTACACAGAGAGGGAGTCCTAAGAAATGGCTGCTTAACAGCTGATGGGACAAAGGCCAAGAAGCTGCTTTTGACAGGAGGAAGCTCAGATGAAAGTGTCATTAAAGTCTTAGGGACAAGAAACAGTAGAAAAAAGAATTGGTCAGTGGTATCAACTGTTTCAAAAAGGAAAAGTAAAACAAAGGCAGAATTCTTAACTTTATATTTATGACCAAATTTGTTTAAACCATGTGAGACCAAAATGCCATTTAGTAAAAATTCAAATAATAGCTCCTTTGATTTTCCAAGTTTTGTATGTATGAAACCACTGTGCTGTATATAATTATTTACTACTCCTTGAGGAATAAGAGAAATTAAGGAAAAATACACAGAAGTATAAGTTTTACTCTGCTACATACAATCAGAAAATAATCTTAACAAACAAGTTGAACACAATAGATAAGTGAAATTGTGCTGAAGAGGAAGGAAAGGAAGAGATGAGTTTAACAGCTCCTAAAAGGTAAACATTTTAGACCAGGCATAACCAAGCATGTTTTCAGAAGCTTGCCACACATTCAGTATCATTGCAAGTGCTCATACACTAATCCACCCACACTGCACATCTCTACTCTGCATCCTCCAGCCTCCATATTGCCAGGGAGGAGTGGGTGGTGTCAAAAGCATAAGGTAGAAGCTTGGATAAGAACGCAGGCAAAAGCAAGAGTCAGAAAACATGGATAATAAGAACAAAGATTTCCCTGTCAGACAGATGATTCACAAGGATTACTACTCATTCCCTAGTATTTTATTTTATTTATGCATTTGGTACAGACTCTCACTGCGAACTTAGACTCATAGTGATCCTCCTGTCTCAGCCTCCCCAGCACTGGGATTACAGGCACGTGCCACCACACCCAGTCTCAGCCTCGGGCTCAGTGCACTCAGGTGTAGCATGTGGGGCCAGGATCGAACCGTGCTTCCTGAGCTTGCCTAAGCAGGTGCTTAGCCCACTGAGCTATCTCACAAGCCCTCTTCCCTAGTAGATTTACACAAATTGTCAAGACTTTAAACTTCAGTTTTATAATTAATTACATAACATTTTCTATAATTTCCTGATAGTATCACAAAGAAATAATAGCTAACATTTATGCACATTTCTTACACACAATATAAAACACATTGTTCTTTCTCATATAATCTTAACATCTATCCTAATCCGTATATTACTGTCAACCTTTTACATGTGAAGAAACTGAGGTGCAGATACTTCCAATACTAATTTGGAACCCATCGACAGGTGGCAGACTATCTTTGACAGACTTCCATAGAGTATACTCTCTTGCTTCACAATAAGCATCTTTGTGGTTCCAATAAACACAGATGTCTGTTTTATAAAGGGAGAGGGATAGGACTAGGAGATGATAGGTCATGGAGAGAAAAAGTGTTCCTAACAAGGCCAGTACTCAAGGGGTCCTTCCCAAATGCAGCAATATTAAATTTCTACGGGCCTATCTAGCTACACATACATATATGCATAGGTATATATAATTCATACACACATACAAGTCATGCAAGTACATTCTATTTTTACATATGCATGTGTCTATATACATAAAGAGAACATATTTTTAAGAGCAAAATATACCCAAGTGACTGTGACAATGCTTTCGCTTGCTGAAGGATGGCTGTGTTGGTGGGTATGACGTTTAAACTTTCAGCTGTTCCCCTGCTCAGAGCAGACAGCCTGTCAATCAGCAAGGAGGTGCCTTACCCAGGAGCAGAAAAGCAGTCACCTAACTGCTCCCTACCAATTTAGTTAGGGATTCATTCTAACTATTATTTGAAGTGCCTAGAAATTAATGTAATATTTCCTGTACTCATTTGCATTGCCTGCGGGCTGGAAGAGCCCCCTGTGAGGGCCACAGAGCTAGGCAGGGAGCTGTATCCAGGGCAACTCAGCACCAAGTTAAAGCAGGAGCAGCCCATGCAGACTGATGCTGACACCGGGATTAGGATCTGTTCTAAGAAGCCACGCCTGGCTGATAAATTGAAGTGGTAATTTGGGATTTAACCAGATAGAGCAGTAAATGTATTAGAATGAGAAAAATCCCAGGGGAGAAAAGACTGGAGAAAGCATACAAGCTGGTGAGTGAGGTTTTGTTTTGTTTTGATTTGATTTTTAAATTCAAGCCTCTCCTTTTGCATTTGCATCCTGAATTTGAGCATCTCTTCTGCTACTGCAAATATATTAGTAAAGTGGACTGCCTTTGTTAGCCTAAATTGCTGTGTGTTTGCAAATACATTTTAAAAGAATGTCACTCAAGAGAAAGCTTCTCTGGGACCCAAATTACAGTGTCTATAAGTAACTCTTGACCTTGATGCATCTGTGCCCTGAGTGTAATGAAAGTAGGTGCAGAAGCAGTTGAAATCTTCCCAAACTATTCATCTCTTATTGATTCACTTGTTCTATTGTGAGCAGAGACATACCTACACACTAGTTTAAAATTAGGAGCTCCCAAGACTGTGATGAATGAAAGAGACATGATTTGCCCTTTGGGATTTACAAGTACAGAATTTTCTCAGCAATGAATTGTTGGGAACCTCATTGTTCTGGCACATCCTAAACACATTCATTAATTTATTTCTTCAGTCTGTGAATCCCATACATTTCCAGGTTTTCTATTTTTCTGAAGCCCTCATTATGCAATAATTCTTCCAAATGCTCTATAATTTTTAAATCTGTAAAACTTTTGAGCAATCAAATTAATTTGGGACTATTATAGAGGAGAGTGAAGGTGAAGGGCTTAGAATCCCTTGTGCTAAATTAGAATCTAGTAACTCCTAGATGATGTCGCTGCATACAAATCAGACAAAACCAATCCACTCAAGTCAGCTATTTATAGAAGTTTCCCGGGTTACTTCAAACACATAGATTGTTCTCTGTTTCCACTTAAAACATTTTTCTCATTTCTAACACTTTTATTTTTGAATTTTTGTAAAAAAAAAAAAAAAAAAAAAAAACACTCATCACCATATTCACAGGAAATCTGTCACCTCACTCTCAGAGCCAGGGTTTACTCTTATACTGCTTCCTCCACCTGGAAGTTAGTAACATTTGGAAAAAGCCATATGATTCACTAGTTTCTAAATCCTAAGAATAACCCATATGGGAGGGTAAAAGCTGTGGGGGGGAGCTGAAACATGTGGCCAAGGTTCTAACTCTCACTCTAGCTGTGGAAATGGGACATCATCCATACTGATGCTTCACCTCTGGGCAGTTCCTTACCAACGATAGTGGCAAGTTCTCATGTCTTCTTTGGTTGTCCCATGAATAACTCTATAGGTACCAATTTATTCAGTTCCCTGCCCTTTTGGGCACAAAATTCCATCCAATTAGGATGCCTTTTTCCAGGCATATATACAAGAAATCACTTACTCGAGCCTCTCATAAGACTCTGGACAATTTTGAATTTATATTTTGAATTCTATCTTTAGAAGGCACCACATAATATATATACTTCAAGCCCCACAAAACCCCATCTACCTAAGTCCTATCCATTTCTTAAGTCAAGTCCTACCTCACTTACCTCACTGACTTGTGGTAGAACAACCTACTAACAATGCAAAGGAAAAACAAATTTTGGACTGCAACATATCAGGATGTATTTCCATTAGTTCAGTCTCCTCTGAATAATGTTACATACATCTAAATGATGAGAACTGTGTCAATTTACATTTTGTGAAAATAGGACATAATTATTAAAACAAATTTAATGTTTGCTTCCAGGTACAGCTTCATGTCCGCATTTCACTGAGGAAACTTTTGTCAGTGGCTGTCCTTTGCATACATACAAATATACTATAATTTCATGTTTCCATTGTTTGTTTCTAAAACACTAAACATAAAATTAATTCTTTATGCTTTTTATACACTGTAACCTCAAAACTGAGATTGAATCTAAAAGAATAAAGCTTTAGAAAGATTAAACCTTATACAAACATGAAAAAATTGAAAACCTGTGCATTCCAAACAAAGAGAAGCTCTGCTTTAATAAATATATCTGTATCTATACTATATTAGTTCATTTTTAATAAAATGGATCTGCATATACTATTGAGATCTGATACATAAAGGCATTTAGCTTTTTGTTTCTGTTATTTTGGTCTATTTGCTTTGTTTTGTGTTTTCTTTGTTTGTTTTTGTAACCCTGGGGATTGAACCTAAGCTTTTGCACTGAGCTACACCTCCAGCTTCTTTTTTCTATCAAAACACATCTTGCTATGTTACCTGGTGGGTTTTAATTTGCCATCATCCTGCCTCAGCCTCCCACAACGCTGATATTATGGGTGTGAGCTTCCAAGAACAATTTTTGAAAACAATTTTAAAGAATTCCAATATTTATGGAATAACTTATTTTTTTTAAATTTTTTTATATAAAACTCCTTTTTTTGCAGTACTAGGGGTTGAAATCAGGACCTTGCACTTGCCAGGCAGGTGCTTATGCCACTGAGCTATACCCCCAGCCTCTTATGGAATAACTTATAGAAGCTCAACACCCACTCCTCCTTTTTCAGAAAATTAAATCTTAACAACTCGTAACATAAAAATATCTTTGCATTAAAAAAATTGAGAAAAGAGCAAAATGCAAAGAATTTACTCTCCCTACTTCATTGACATAGAGCAGTATTTATTGACTCCAATGTGTATATAAATTGTACAGGGACATGCAAATTCTGACTCGTCTGAGCTAGAGCTGGACACTGCATTTCTCATCGGCTGCCCGGGGACACTGAACTACTCCATACACCAAGAATTTAGATTATATCTCCTTTTACTTTTGGCAGGCACTCTGTCAGTCACTCATTTTACCTTTTGTTTAAATATACAGATCAGAATACACATGACACTCTGATCTGATTAATATCCCCCAAAGAGCTAGAAATTTCTTTGCAAATAGCTCTAGATTTTTCGATAACTTGGGAAATTACTGAAGTGTGATTGGAATTATACATAGCTAAGGAGAAAGTCTGAACCCAAAAACGGGTGAAAGTAAGAAGACTACCATTTTAACTAATAAATCTAAGGCTTATTTCAATACTGTTGCACATACAAGGTCTTTCCAAAACTTAATATTTTCACATTTAAAATCAGAATACTGATTTTCTGAGTGCTATGATTATAGGCATACAATACTATAGTATTGCATGCCTATAATCATAGCACTCAGAAGGCTGAAGCTAAAGAACCCCAAGTTCAAAGCCAGCCTAAACCCATTATAGATTTCAAGGGCAAAAAGGAGACATAATCTAAACTCTTTTAGATTTAATCCCATAAAATAAAACAAAGTAAAATGAGGATTCTAGATAAGCTCTCTCTGAGCTCCCCACTGGTTTCTGGATTGAATCACACTGGCCATGGGTTTGCATGAGTCACAAAGGCTAACATATAATTAATCTGTTTATTTTCTCCATTCTAATAGTGCAGATTGTCAATCAACATATCTGCAGAAACAATCAATATAATGATACTGGGACTTAGCATTAATTAGGAAGATTGCTGAAAAACATGAATGTGTTGTTTCTTTCATCCTTTGTGTTCATTTATTGCCAGTTATAGACCCTGCTTTTGTGCTTTATTCATAAAAGAGGGTAATTCTCCAGAAAGAGAATTAGTAGATGTGGATAAAATTTGTCTATACCATAATCAAATTCAGAGCATTCATGAGTCACGTAACTCTGTAAAGAGGCTTTCCAGACCCACATCCTGGGGAAGTGGTATCTGGTCCTTAATTCATAGCCCCACTTGGAAGCCAGAATGGGACACCCTTTTGCTGCTTTGGAAAGGTTTTGAAAGTGGCTTGCAAATGTACGTTATATTTTTATCAGTGCACATCTTTCTTAAATAATTTATCAACTAGCAAACAAAAATACACTTTGCATTTTGTTCTGCAGGCATTTTCTTTTCATCTATTTATTGACTGAAATAAACACAAAGAAGCATGGAAAAAAAGAAAAAAAAGATGAATAAATGAAAGAAAACACTCCCCAACACATAGAAATCTATGGAAATGGATTTTTCTTTAAAGAGATGATCTAATAAAAGAAAGAAGACTCAAAAGTTTTATAAATCATCTTGTACTTATTTTGTTATTAGGAGAAAAGGGAATTTCATGGCAATATATAAATCATGAATAGGAAAAAATTATAAAGTCTAAATTTGGAAAGAAAATAAATGTGTAATTCACTGGGAATATTACTAATAACTGAACCACACTATTTTAGACTATAATGGAATAAATATAAATCTATTATGAAAACAAAAAATTTCCTTGACAAGGGTGTATTCTTAATAGACCTACAGTAGTCTATTTTTCCTCTTACTGGATGAGCATGATGATAACTACCCTAAGTGTCATCTGCTCCCACTTTCCCTCACTATTCTTCTGGTAATGACCACTTAAGATATATACATTAAAATATGAAGAATTTGCTATCACAAAGCCAGAGAAGTTGTTTTAAGTCTGGATTGTGTGTGTGTGTGTGTGTGTGCGTGTGTGTGTTACTGGAGACTGACAACAGGAGCGCTCTATATGAGCTACCTCCCAATCCCTTTTCTCTTTTTATTTTACTACAAGGTCTCTCTCAGCTGCCTAGACTGGCCTCAAACATGCAATCTTTCTGCTCTGGCCTCCCAAGTCACTGGCAATACAACTGTTCCCATTGCACCCTGCTAGTCTGGATTCATTTTAACTTAAACAGAAACTCAGATCATGCCTTAAAATAGGAACTAAATTTAGTTAGCTTGCTGTCTGTCTGATCTAGTTTTATTGCCTTATCCTTAAAAGTAAGACAATTCTTCCCTAGAATATAAATTTTAGTCACATAACCACATTAGAATTTTCATCTTACCTCTGTCCTGACTTAAAGAATAAGAAAACAAACAACTGATGTGAATTCCCTGGATTCATTTTTGTTTTAATCCTTTATTTATTTATTTATTTATTTATTTATTTATTTATTTGGTACAGGGTCTTGCTATGCAGCTTGGACTCATAGTGATCCTCCTGTCTCAGCCTCCCCAGTGCTGGGATTACAGGCGTGTTCCACCACACCCAGTTTTGGGGCTGGCATAGCGTGTGGTACCAAGGATCAAACCCAGGTCCTTGCGCTTGCTAGACAGGCACATAGACCACCGTGCTATCACGCAAGCCCTCCCTAGATTCTTTAAGCCCAGTTAATTGAAGTTTCAATGCAACTTTTAAAAACCTTATTTTAAAAACTTACTCTTTTAGGGGTAGTTAAAATATTCCTTATATCTGTCCTAGAAAGCAGATAAGCACAATGAATTCTTATTTTCTTAATTAAGGATTTTACACTATCTCATAGGTGATACTTTAAAACTCATCTCTCATTGTCCAGGATAATATGGATAAAAGTTTGAGATGGGTATTATTCCCAAAACAGTCCTGCAGTTTGATTATACTACTACATACAATTACTTTCTTTAGGCTTTTAAAACTAAAGAATTTTTAAAGCAGCCAATAGATTTTCTTTCTTTGCACTGCTCCATTTCCCTTCATGGAATTCTCCTCATCCTGCACCCTGAGGAGCACTGAGCCCTGCAGCCTGTGTCTCAGACCCAGCTCCTTTTTCTCTACTTCCCGCCCACTGGCAGTGCTGGCTTGCCAAAGCCCATCCTATCAGGTCAGCCAGTGACCCAGAGTCCATGGCTGAGAGTGAACCAAGCACTTGTGCTGACACCTCCCTTTAAGTTCCACTGAAGGCACAGAACAGTATTTCCCCCCAAAGAATAAAATCCTTAAGCACTGGGTAAGATAAACAACCTGCCCATAAAAATCCAAGAAAACTAATTCATATTTACAAAAAATGGAAGCCAATTCAAGCATAAAAGATGAAAGGGGAAAACTGTATCCCAATACATCAGAGAAAAGGTCAAGCTCAATCAACAATTTTAAAGATTAGGAGTGGCTTGGGAAGCTGTCTGGGCTGGGGTGGTGAAAAATTACATTTTCGACTAGAAGCCACAGAGAACTTTCTTCCAGTTCTTCCTCTCCAGAGTGTAAAATAAGCGATAGTGCCATTAACTTCCTTTGTAAAAATTTCTAAGAACTGCTTTCTAAAGAAAGTGGGTATCATGCATGATAAGCAAAGCTAGTGTGGACATTTGGGTGGAGAAGTGATGTTATACTAAGCCATGCCAAAAACTGGGCAAAACACCAAGAGATGGAAAGAGCGGCAAGGCTGAAACAAGCCTCCCTCTTTGGCAGTTGCAGCAGGCCTGGCAGAGTCAGCCTGCTGCCTACAAGGACCTCCAGCAGAGCACGGGCACTGCACTTGTTCACTTCTGTGGCACTTCCTCTGAAGGTGAAGGGGATGGCAGAGCTGCAAAGGAGACACATTTCCAAGGCCGCCATTAGCTGAGGAAAACTCATAAAGTCCCAAGTGAAACTTTCAAAGTTGTAGCTAGTATCATGAAAGATGCTTGAAAGAATCTGGTATCCAGTATCAAGAATAGATTGTTTTCATAGTAAAGAAGAAAACAATCCCAGAAGCTTGTGAGAAAACAATAAGGAATATATCCATCACTAATAAAACTGCAGTCTAAAATATCTAATAATATATCTATCATTACCTGTCAGATGTCAAATGTGTCCCAAACTTTCATATGAGGTACAACAAATATATGGTGAATGCTTAAAATTAAAAAAATTACTGTTAAAGATAGGATGACAGGAAGTCTCTTCTCTTCCAAAAAGCTTCTCCCTGCTTCCAAAGTATTTATCCTATTGTTCTTATCACCCTCTGAAATAGTTTTGGAGGTCCTTTCTCTGAGCGTCTCCAGTTGCACTGTCCTGAATTAATTCACTGTTTCCTGTTGTGTTTGACTCTAGGCTAAGGTCCAAAGCCCTAGGGCCAGCTCTGGTGACCAGGTCACTTGTTCATCCCACAGTGGTTTTTACAAGACTTCCTTTCTGTTGGATGCAATACAGCAGCAGTATACACCCTATTTTTTATCCTACCTCATATGAAGACACGAAAGAGGACTTACAGAACTGTTTCAGAAAGTGGCAAGGGTGATGGAATGAGTGTTTAAAGCAAGGGGAATTATCTTGAGAGCGATGAATAACAATGCATCTTTTATTATAATAAAATCTCTTTAATTTATATATTCACTGTATATTTTGATCACACATCACACAATGCATTTCATTCTTACAATCATATGTAATTAATATTTTAATATCTACATTAATGTTAGAGTTACTAAGGCTACTCAACTGGGGTTAACAAACATGTTCAAAGTTATGCAGCTAGTCATATATATATATATATATATATATATATATATATATATACACACACAAGGTCTCACTATGCAGTTTGGACTCATAGTGATGGTCCTGTCACAGCCTCTCTAGTGCTATGACTATAGGCAGGTGCCACCATGCCTGCTTCAGGGGTCCACACGGCATGCCCAGGGTTCTGAGGGCAGCACAGCATGCAGTACCAGGGATCCAACTCAGGACTTTGAGCTTGCCAGGCAGGCACTCATATCTGCCAAGCCCTATAGCTAGTCTTATGGTGTATCCCAGCCAAGTTTAGTAGGCTCCAAAGTGTGCTATTTTATTTAAAACCTATCTTATTTTTGTTTTGTTTTCATTTGTGCATTTGGTACAGGGTCTCACTATGCAGATCAGACTCATAGTGATCCTCCTCCAGGAGGATCACTCCTCTCGGCCTCCCCAGTGCTGGGATTACAGGTGTGCGTCACCATGCCAGGACTTGGTCGCAGATTTAGTGCACCCTGGGGGCAGAGCCAGCTCAGCATGCAGGACTGGGGATCAAAGCATGGTCCCTGAGCTTGCCAAAGCAGACACTCTGTCCACTGAGTTATCTCACCAGCCTTCTAAAACCTATTTTGTGAGGTAGGGATGTAGCTCAGTGGTAGAAGTCCCGCCCAGCATGTGTGAGGCCCTGGGTTCAGTCCCGTAGAGAAGAATGTAAGTGAAGAAATACAAACAGAATTTGGAAATGAATCAAGTTGAAGGCTGGCACAGAGGAAGCATAAGAGACAAGACCAAAAAGCCAGACTGAAGCCCAATTACCCCAAGTTTCAAATGCCCTCGTGCAGAGATTCAATTCTAGCAGTATATTGGCAGTAAAGAGCAATGAAAACTTTTAAGCAGAAGGAAAGTTCCAAGCTGAAGGAATGACACAAGGTTCTCCTGAGACATAGGCAGAATGTACTGGGGAAAGGAAAGGACAGGACGAGTGGCATGAAAGGGTCTAGGGGATGCTGTGGTGACTGTAAGTGTCTCCAAGACTGAGAACCTCAAAAAACCACTATCATTTAAAACTTTTCATGTGCTTCCTCTGTGTCTCTTAAAAACTAGTTATGTTTTTATTTATTTTTATATTCTTACTGGAAAAAAATGTAAGTTGAAAATGGAGCCCCGATTGCAACCAGTATACTGCAGATCCCTGGGGTAATGGGTCAGGTCCCTGGAGGGCTCTGCCTCTAGAATAGGCTGTTTGCACACACGAACAGGGCTCATACATTTTGTTCATGAAAATGCTCTGAAAGAACTGATGTACTCCAGTATATGGTGTATGTTTTTTATAATTACACCAGAAGAAAGCATTCTTTATGGAAATAAATGTGGTTTTTAAAAACACATTTCTGAAAAACAGCAGGCAAAGCATTAATAACAAAGTGAAATGATAAACAGATTGGAAGTCTGAGAAAAATTCTATATTTGTATTATACAGGCATTGTTTTCATTCCTGGCACCTTATTTTTCATGTACATAAAGAGAACGCAAGCTACAGCAGGGTGAGACAAAGATCAATGCTGAATGTATTACTTGGCACTGGTCAGATGCAGTTTAATAAGAAAAAAATTGATCCATTAAGCTAAACCTAATTTTTGTCCGAAAAATGGTTGAAATCTCTTCTTTATATTGCTAGCTTCATAAAGACCTATAATATTTGGAAGAAACAACTCAAGGCTCAGTTTAATAAGATTAAATGTATTGCAAATATACTTAACAAGAATCTATCAAGTTGTTAATGATTGCTATTAATATCAAACAATTTTTGTATAGAATTTTTTATTAGAGCAATTGTAAAATACAGCCATAAGAAATGCAATATAAAAAGGTTTTTAGGTAATTTGTAATAGTTACAATTGCTGCTGCAGAACTCAAATCTTAACCTACAAGACACAGTCATTTATTTTATCAATCCAGTTTCTAACACAAGTACAATTCAATTTATAAATATTTAGGTGCTGGTGTTTAGTCTGCACAGCGAAGTGCAGAAGAGTTTCCATCATGCAGTGGTGCTGGTTCACGGTGGGAAATCGGGAAGTGAAAGATTTGTTATGACAAGATGCAGAATGAGTTCTGAAAATGCAATATTAATTTCACAGAAATCATTTTGATTCCCCTTCACTTTGTAATCACTAAGAAGACATAGTTTCGATCTCAGGTTGCATAAATTCATGGATCTTCAAAGACAGGAAGGATTTCAATGACTATCTGCTTCAGTCTGCCCATTTATGGATACAGAAACTATAGCCAAAGACTGATCCTGTAAAATCTGGCAAGTATGCATACACTTAGAAGGATACTGAATTTTTTTATTCACAAGATAAACAATGCAACTACAGAAAACTAAAGCTACAGAAAAATGAAATAGAAACTTGTTAGTCATATATAACATGTATCAAGTTGAAAAACATGGATAATAAATTCTTTTTTACCTAAGTCAATAAAGATGTTGGCTTAACTGCCCAAACGCTTCATCCTTTTTATTTATATGCATGTTTACCATCTATTATACTACAAAAATACAGAAATACAAAAATACACACACACACGCACATATTTTTCTTGCTCTTTAATCCACATTTAAAATATCTCCACAAAAAAATTAGAATATTTTAAAGGTCCTGATTTATACAAACATTTATTCCAATAAAATATTTTTCAATCACTATTCCCAAAATTGAGAAGGAAAATTCATGGTCTTCCACTCACATTTTAAGCCCCTCCAGCGAGGGCACTGGGTGATGAGCTCGGCCTTTTTACCTCCAGGGTACCAATTTAAATTTCTTCTGCATCAGGAAGGAAAAAAAATATTGTTTTCATTTTAATGCCTGCCCAGTGTTCTAAAGCACAATAGTGCTTTATGAGGTCACAGTTCAGTTCTTAGTAGATAGATGTTTACATTAGAGAATTGTCACCTAGAAAAAGACAGAAACTGAAAGATTATGGGTACACAAATGGTATACCGTTGCCCCAGATACTGTACAGTGTATCATTTCTGTAGGAAGGACATCTGTGGCATTTAAGAAAACCTTTCAGTTCACAGGAGGCAAATTAAATATGCACCATAATGACTATATTTATCACAATACGTAACATCTGAACACTTGCACACACCTCTGTTCTTATGTGCAGGACCTCCCCGTGAAGGAGGGATGCCAGGTGGTCAAACGCTATGATCGCCGGGTCGTGGGGATCTTCGGACACCTATTATTCTGAGTTATAACTCCTGAATATTTAATCACAAAGAATGATATAAGAACTCTATCAATGATTAATTTGTATTATAAACATATAAATCACTTTTTGGTTGTCATGCTAATACTGATTTAGAAAAATACACACTTCAGCTTATATTGATCTGTTTTCCTAATTCTTTATCACTAGAACCTAACATGGCTGCTTTTGCAATTTACCTTCAAACTTATCCTTTTAGGAGATGAAGTAACCAAAAGATATTGAAAACCCAAAGTAAATTACATTGTAGCACTCTGACTTCCCTGAAGGAATGGATACACCCCTGTAATCTGCTTAGCTCACAACTAATAGCCAAGGGAGTCAGCTCTGTCTTAATCTTTGCTAAACTATGACTCTCCTTTTAACACATAGCATTTGTCTTCAGGACATCTATCAAATATTTAGTATATATTCTAACACAAAATTAAGTTTTCTATTAAATTGCAATCTACATTGCGAATCAGGGCTTAAAATGTATATAAAATCCAGTACAGTGACTTCTTATTGAAACACATAAAAAAGAGATGCTTTGGAAATTATGCCTATTTTTAAAATAAACACATAATTCAAGAGAACTTAAATCCTTGGTCTATTGAAACTGGTTTGCTTATAGAATTTGAATATATATATATATATATATATATATATATATATATATATATATATATATATATATATATGAGAGAGAGAGGGAGAGAGCCAGTGTGAAAATGGACTTACCAAGGGGAGTGAGGACAATCATTCTCTTAATGAAATTAAAATTTGAAATCTGCTACAGAAGAGTACAGAACAACTGAATCATTTATTTAAAAAGTGAAACTGAATCCTATCTACGTATACATCCATGCAGACAGAATGTATATATATGCATTTATACATATGTATGCTATATGTATATATGCATACACAAATATACATAGCACATACATGAAGACCAATGGAGAAAATATATATATTTAATTTCACTAATACAGTATAAAGAAAGCTAGAGAGAATAACAGTGATAAAAATCATTAAAATTATGAAATTAACTATGACAGTAATCTCTAGAGTAAAAACAATGCTATAATAGGAAATGCATACGAGGCCATTTTCTTTTTTTTTTTTTTAATTCCTTTATTTATTACAGTGTCTCGCTACACATCATGGATTCTTTTTTCGCGGGGCTGGGGGGTGAGCTCAGCCGGCCCTGCGGGGAGGGGCTGGCATGGCATGTGGTGCTGGGGCTCGAACCGCGGTCCCTGAGAGGCGCTCTAGACCACTGAGCTATCTTGCCAGCCCAAGGCCATTTTCTTAAACTGCGTTTTGAAAATAAAAAGCAGGTAAAACTGTAAATAGTGGTTAGGATATCCAGAAGTAATCAATACTTCAGAATTCACTGAACTGTGGAAAGGAAATTAATATAAGAAAGCACACACTAACAAAAATACAATCATACAAGAAGAGATCTGAAGGAATAAAGGATGCTAAAAAAGCTTTAAAAGGGAAGTAAGTTTTGAAATTGCTGAAAAGCTACAGTACACATCAGGCTGAGCTGCAGCTTAGGTTAGTGGATAGTCCATCAAAACAGGATGCATAGCCAGGCATGGTGGCGCATGCCTGTAATCCCAGCACTCGGGAGGCTGAGGCAGGAGGATTGTTGTGAGTTCGAGACCAGCCTGAGCTACAAAGTGAGCTTAAGGCCAGCCTGAACTGCATAGCGAGACCCTGTCTCAAAAAGACACACACACAAAAAAAAAAAAACAGAATGCAAAAGAGGAAGGCAAAAATGAATATCATTGGCTTTGTCATAAGAATTGATTCTATCTCCTATAAATGTTTTGTGAGAGCTGCTGTCAACCAACATGCCTCTGCACTCCTTTAGAAAATTTACAGCAAACTTATAGAACAAATCTGTAACCATGTATCATCTGCCATATGTCTACTACTGCTACTATAAAATTGCTTTTACTAATTCACACAATGCCTAAGTCCAAAAGTGAGAGATAGAATCCAGGATTTTGATTTGCACTTTACCTTAGTAACTTTAAATATTTCTTTCTCTGAGGTTCTAAATAACATGCAGCTAATTTCTCACTAATCAGAGTATAGGTCACAAAATCACAATTAAGACAAATGTAAGAAAAATGTACTTAAAGGAATCAGTGTAAATTTAGTTAAAATTACATCTAGCTAGCCAATATGACTATAATATATTTAGACAATGAAATAATGTAAATATTTTTAAAGGATGATTCTATCTAAATATTTATATAAATATTTCTTTTATAAATATATATATATATATATGTACCTATAAACTCAAATATAAAATCATAGAAATATAGGGTTATGTGTGTAAAATTATGTGTATCGAATTCTGACTTTATAGATACATTTTAACTTCTAAACTAATACACACACAGGAAAATATAATGATTGCATCTGCCTGGTCATTTCACTGTATAATTTATAATTGTCTTGGAGTACTTGTTACTGTACGATAGAAAGATACTTCTCAAGTTTCAGAAAAAAAATACGAACTATCAGGGTATCTCTTTGGTCTTGCCTTGCCAGGCAGAGCCATCCCGCTGGTCAGGGCCCCCTCGTGTCCGTCTCTCTAAACACCCCCACTTCGATGTCACAAGCTCGCACCCACACACCAGCTTACTCCTGCGCATGTGCTGAAGGCCAGTTCTGTGCTGTGGTAGGGATGAAGAGAAGCACAGCAGTCACGGAATTCACCCTCCCTGAGCCCACCAAGCACTTTTCCTTGCCATGCAGATCAACCTTATTGCAGGAATTCCCTGTGTCCACTGCCAACTTGGAAGCAACCTGAGAAGGGCCTTTTCATGGCTTTATGGCAGCATCCATCTTTAGCAGCCTATTTTGTATATACAGCTACAAAATGGTCCTTCACTTGTATCCCTTTTTTAAAGAAGTAGCCACATTCAAAAGAAATTATTTTTTTTCAAATAAAAAAAATCTGTTCTATTTAATTTATAACACAAGTCATTTTAATGCATTCTGCTTTTCTGTATTTTTTGTACCTGCAATGGAACTCAGGACGTTGCGCTGGCCAGGCAGGCTCCGTACCACTGAACTGTGTCCTCAGCCATCCTCCTTTTCTAGTTGACAATTTTAAGACATTTTTTCTCTTGAACATTAGGAATTATACTTTTTATATCACAACTTAAGTGCCATAACAATTCATCTGATATGTAGGTAAAGTACACGTGTGTGAAGCAGAAAGCAATATACAACAATTAGTTAATAATACTTCAAAACAGTGCATACCTTCCAAATCTATGGTGTTTTAGTAGGTGTAGGACTACATAATTACATTTAACCTCAGTGAATTTGTTCATTAGTTAACATTTGTTTTTTACCAATACCTTACTTGCACTACTAGCCAGCACAATGCTATAAATATAGTAATACAAAGGGAGGCACTTAACATTATATTGAGAATCTATCATTTGTAGAGTCATTATTCCACCCCTTCTATCCTTTCTACCTATTTTCCACCAAGAAAATGAGAAAGAGAGAAAGGAAGGGAGGGAAAAGAAAAGGAAGAGGAAAGGAAAGGAGAATTTTTTTATTCCTCAGCTCTGTACATTCACTTCAACTAAGACACTGTTAATTATGTCAAGAAAGATATTTGCAAAGAGTTTTAACAATAGTTTTTCCCTCAATAGTCATCGGGAAAAAGAAGAGTTAAGGAGTTTCAATGGTACAAAAAATTTCAGTGATAGAAATGGAATAGATGAATATAATACTAAGTGTAGACAAAGTCTTAGCTAGTGATTCCTCTAGGTTTATAAGTATATATAGGGTATTTTCAGGATTATCTACCTGTGTTAACCTACCACTTTGGGGAGAGGTCTAATCATAGCTAGCAGATATTATTGCCATTAGTCTTTAAAAGTAATTATAAAAAAAAGTAATTATAATCAAAATGACTAATAACATTAACAACTATGTTTATTTAATCAGCAATTAGCTCATTTTATAGACAATATAAATGTATATTTCAGTTGCTAAAATACATAGCTATCCCTTGGGTTACAAGATTTTGCACATAATAATTTTTTATGTATTCATTTATTGTTTTATGTATTTTGTACAGGGTCTCACTAGACAGCTCAGACAATGAGGGAGCCTCTGTTTTCAGCCTCCCCAGAACTTACATATGTAAGTATGTAGTGTTGCAAGCATCTATTATGTTTTATAATATTTGTGATACTTTCATTGGCCATGTAACACATGTCCTATGTTAAAAGTAAGTTAAAGATAAAAATTCCTGAACTGTATTCCTAGGTAAAATGAAAGACTATGGAAGTGTGAACAAATGGAAATAAGTAATTGTATAAAATGTATGAAACCCCCTACACAAAGAATGAAAAACTACAGGAATAGAAAAAGAAAATGGTCAGATGGAAAAGAAAAATAAATTACAATGTTTCTAAAGGAATATGCTCATTTCCTGTCCTTTTATACCTAGGCTCAGTGCTTATCGGGTGTCTGTCTGAGTCGGTGGGAAGTTGGGCAGCCGTGAGGGGATCTGACACCAGAGGCGCTGCTCACAGCTGACATCATTTGTTCTCAGTTTTAACTACTGAGCATTTTCCCATATCATTGGGGAAATTTTAGTGGTTTACACTTTCTGCATCAACAAATTAGTATCTCAAAACTATGAAGATGAGTGAATTTTCTTTATCCATAGGTGAGTGTCCAAAAGAAAACTACGTATCTCAAGTTCTTATCCAAAGACAAACAAACTGAAATAAAACAAAATCGGTAGCATAAGAGTATTGTATCTGGTAACCCCAGCCTTAAAAAGCAAATGCTCCTTTATAGATAGTGAACATTAGAAATTCTAGAAAGCTACAGTTTAGGCAAGAAATGGTCCAATTCTAAAAATACTAACAAGTATGATAAGCCCTCCCATCTTTTTTCTACCTGCAATCAGAAATGAGAATTCTCACTGAAGGAAATGAATGCCTTCTATCCCAACCTTAAAATATGAGCTACTTTTTTCCAGGAGACAAACACATTCAAAGCTGTACACCTGTACATTCAAAGCCCTTAGTCAACCAAGAGATAATCTGCCTAATATTTTCTTTCAAAAGGGCTTTAAAATATGCATCCATATATTCCCTTTGTCTAAGACTACTGGTTGTCATTCCTGCAGGAAGTTATGAGAATGAATCTGCCCACTTTTTTGTTTATTTATTTATTTTTTTTTTTGGCGGAACCAGGGATTGAACTCAGGCCCTTGTGCTTGCCAGGGAAGCGCATATTCCACTGAGCTATCTCCCCGAACCCTTGTCCATTTACTTTAGCAACCAAAGATTCTAAGAGAAAATATCCTTCAGAAAATAGCCCCAATAAAAATATTTATATCAAAGAGTCTGAATTTCATACTTTTCTGCATTTATGGAAACATTAAAAATTTTAAATTAGGAGAGAAATTGTGATGCTTTGTACTATCATGGAACTTATATTTCAGAGGTGACATTGTCAAAAGGCACCATAACAAGTTTGTGAAAGCTTGTGAAAAATAATTTTATTTAAATTAAAGGAAAAGAATATAGTTGTATATTGTTAAAAGGTGAGAGCATTTGACAGACAGTAGAGACCAGTATAAGGTAAGTATAGACTTAAATTTCACTTGTACCTTTTACTAGTTATGTGGCCATGGACAAATGACATATAATCTATGAAATATAACTCAGTAAAATGGGGTTCTTAGTATAAGAAAAAATATAGTTATGTGAAGTCTTTATCTCAGGTCTGTTCAGGGGATAAAGTCCTTGGGATTTAAGTTATTTCTTCCCAATTTCATAAATATTCCTAAAGTAGAAATACATAGAAAGAAAAGAACAAATGGCAAGTGCTTCTCATGCATAAGATGAAACCACGTCTATGTGTATATGACTATGTTAAATATGCATTAAAAATTTCTCTATGTCTACATAAGAAATGGTTGGTAGTATTTTTATCTCCAAAGCAAAAATATAAGTTTTACAGAAAAACACCTCAGGAAGAAAATTTTAGCTTCATTTTTATTCCTTAAAATGTTGGAACCTGTAATAACATACATGATTCAAAAATAATTTGGAATACAAACAAGTTATTTCAAACATAAGCATAATTTAAAATAATTTTCATAATATAGTAAAGAATCCATCCTATTCCTCTTCTCTCAAAGAGAGAAATGAAATTAAGTATAAAATTAAGTATAAAAAGTACTTCACTTTTAATAGCAGATTAGAATGATAATAAGTGATTTTAACAGTGCCACTAAAGGCCAAACTTTATATCTAAACAAGGTCAAATATTCCACTTCACTATCACTTTCATATGATGAAACCATAATACGTTACAAAAACTAAAACATTCTGGGGACAGAAAATAGGATCATTCTTATTCATCTTCATATCTTCATGATCCTTAGCACATGGTAGCTCTTTCGTAATTTGTTGAATAAGTAAACAAATTAATAAATAAAAAATGATTTTGAATACTACAGAAGATGCCCATTCAATACTTCATTCAAATTGTTAACGAACATACTGATGTCCAACCTTTTGTCCTTATCCCCATCCTGCTTAGAGACTCTGCCTCCAACCTTTAGAGAGAATCTTGCATCTATCTGTCCAATGGCTCCTGCCACCTGATCTAAGATGATGAGCTAAAGGCAGAGACTGAAACAAAGTAAGCTAATAGGTACTATCTGCACTAAACTTCTCTCTGTGGGCCACAACAATGAGGAAGCCAAAATGGAGTAGCTTAAGAACAAAGATTCAAATCAGAATTGGCTGTCCCTTGCCCAAACATGTGGTTGTTAAGTACCTACCTACAAGGATATCATTTTCTTGACCTCACTGCCCTTACCAAGTATCATTCCATTTCTTTACTCCAATTTTTAAGCAAAATCTGTGAAAACGGGCACCTCTGATTTTTCACTGCTTCTACAAAGGTCTCCGTGATCTCCCCATTATCAAGGTCTGCAGACACTGCCCAGTTCTCACACCACTTCATCTATCAGCACTGTCTTACCCAGCCAAGTGTTCTCTTCCATTCACTGTAACTGCTTCTCAGTATCCTTTCACATGTTCCTTCCCTTGCTCTGACCACCTCACATTGCAATGCTCTACAGCCCTCTGCTCTCCCTAGACAATCACTGTCAGACTCTCAGCTCCAAAAGTGACCTACCAGCTCACAAGTCTTCCATCGATGATGCCAGATCAAGCCTTTCTTTTGAATTTTTCACTCTATGCCCAAATACCTATATCCCCACATGGATATCTGAGCAATACTTCAAATGCAACAAGTCCAGCATTGAACTCATCTTTCTTTCCAAACCTCATTTATCAATAATTGTACAACTAAAATGATAACACTACCTTTCCAGATGTTCAAGCCAAAAGTCTTGCCATTTTTTGTGTTCTTCTCTCACATCCCTACCCAACCCAGTAGGAAATCCAGCTTGTTCTACCTTCAGATCAACTCCAAAACATGGCATTTCTCTCCATATTTCAATGTTGCCAGCCTGGCCTAAGCCTATAGATTGGAATTCTAAAAATACAAACATCTCAGCTAAGGTCCCCTGTACTATTACTACCATCCTCATACTGTGTTTTCAATGCAAAAGCCAGTGACCACTTAGACAGTAAGTGTGCTTCCATATCTTCTCTGCCCAAAGCCCTGGGACTGTACACTTTTGCTGAAATAAAAACTCAAAACCCTGTGGGTCTGTCAGGGTGCTGGCTTCTGGGACCTTACTAATGCCATCTCCTAGGACTCTCTTCCTCTCCTTATGCTTGCCCAGCCACACTGAGTTGCATCTCAAATGTGTCTTTAGATGCCCCTGTTTTTGGGCCTTTGCTGCAGAAGGCCACCTTGCCTAAAACCATGAACTTGGCTCCCATCCTGCCTTTTCTTGTATCTGCCCCATACATTTTTATACAATATAACTTCCTCAACAACCTGCTGCTCTCCCAAGGCTTCTGATCCTGTTCTTTATTCTTTTTTCTCACTGCACATACCACCTTTCACCCTACTTAAAAAATTATTTATTTGCTATGTTCACTGCATGCCTGGTCTTACCACAATGCAATCTTCTCACATGCAAGGATTATTATCTGCTTTCCTGATGGCCCAAGTGCTCCAGGTAGCCCACCACCTAGTAAATTTTCAATAGCTATTTGTTGAAAGCAAGGATTACACTATGTTAATAAGACATAAACAAGTCTGTGATTATGAAAATCAGAAATTTTGGCATTGTTTTCCTAATGTAATTTCAGCTTCAACAGTTTTCTTGTTGAAATTCAAAATTTATAGAGCAAATGCAGCACTGTTCTCACAACTTTACCTCAAACTCTCTCATATCTGGGACTCAAATCCTGGACTCTTACAAGAGCTCATGGCTCCTATAGGAGTAGTGCATTTATCAGTGGTGACACAAATGGGCCCATGTAGTATTTTGTACATATGGTGTTAACTTTTATGCTTTAATATATATGTGCAATACGGCTGAATTATACCTGTTCTAGGAACCATCACTTTTATTTTACTGACTTTTGTGTATTTAAAACCTCAGGCATAATGTAGTACTGAATTAACAAAGTTTTTTAGTTGTATAATTTCCACAGAACTAAGAAAAAAGAAAATATAATTGTTTTAACATTTAAATTTCTTCATAGGTTGTACTACGCAAAATTCTCCCAAGCTTAGGAAGAATATGATAACTTCACTTAGAAAATGAATTTAAGCCGGGTGTGGTGGCGCACTCCTGTAATCCCAGCACTTGGGAGGCTAAGGCAGGAGGATTGTTGTGAGTTCGAGACCAGCCTGAGCTACAAAGTGAGCTTAAAGCCAGCCTGAACTGCATAGCAAGATCCTGTCTCAAAAAAAAAAAAAAAAAAAAAAAAAAAAAAGATAAGAAAATGAATTTAAAATAACCAAACATACCTACATCAACTTCAAATAAGTTTCTAACACAAACGTTATTGTGCTTAATTTGTTTACAATATATGACATAAAAGGTTGCATGGAACTTATAAAACTGTGATAAAATGTACTCATTCAAACGTGAATTAAAATCTTATCTAGCAACAGATTACAGTCATTTCAAATTGAATCCAATTTTTATTCCTCAATTTAATCTTACAGATATTACATCACAAGAAAACATCTGAAAAAGTGCTTAATTTTAAATAGCACATGCCTATTTACAAAATAGAAAAAGAATGAACAAAAATATGAGACTAAAAATTCAGTTTGAAAGGGGAAATAAAAGCACTAATCACAAAAGAATAAAAATTAAAGACATTAAAATGAATCATGACAGATTCATAAAAATTGGATTAATTATTAGATCAAATAACCTTTTGAGGTGCATAGAGCTATTATGTAAATGTTATAACAGGCCCATAGATGTATCCAAAGAACACTCAAAAAAGTTTACAAATATGTCAAGGCAAAATGTAATTCTACAAAATAAGAAGAGTGGTTGAATAAAGCATCTTTAAACACTATTTTGAATGGATTTATTCAAACTTACTTTCATCTATGCCAATAGAAATGCTATAATAATTGAACCATATTATGTCCTTGGCCTCAGTTTTATACCTGTGTCATAAAGAAACTAAGCTAGGACTATAATAAACAATGATGTGCCTTACAGATATATAGAGTGGCATGGCCCAGATTTTCTAAAATACTTTTAATTTCAATATTCTCTCCCTACTCATCAGTTTATGTGTCCCTGTATTTTCTTCAAACGTATAGTTTAAAATTTTTCTTTGTCCATTCTACTTTTAAACTTAGAAAAATTCAAAATCAGTTTAGATTGATTTGAACCAATTCCAAAATGTCATAGCAAAAATATAGGGAATATGGATGTTAACCTCAAAGTAAGATAACTATTTTTCAGTCCTTTGTCACCATCATTTGTATTTAAACAATGGAGTAGTAATAAACAATTTTCATCTTTTTGATCTAGCAGGATTTCCACTTGACAAAATATTATGAGCGAGTATGTTTTATAAATGATTTGCATTTTTTAAACATTCACAATTCATTACTTCCATTAATTCAAACTGACCAACCACTCCATTTAACTTAAATAAATTATTGACGAAAAATCTCAATAGTTATTAATCAAATAACCAATAGCAGCTTTTTGAAAACCATGTTACTGGTGATGCACACCTGTAATTCCAGTGCTCAGGTGGCTGAGGCAGGAGGATCACTGTGAGTTCAAGGCCAACCTGAACAGTATAACAAAACTCTGTCTCAAAAAGGGCCGGCCAAATAGCTGAGTGGATTAAAGTGCCTGCAAGCAGGCGCAGGGGCCAAGGATTTGATCCCTGAGCCTGTTGTGCTGGCCCCAAACCCTGAGTGCACTAAGACAGCAATTGAGACTGGGTATGGTGGTGTGCACCTGTAATCCAGCACTTGGGAGGCTGCAAACAGGCAGATCACTTGAGTTCAGTCTAGCTGTGAGCCCCTGAATACCCTGCAGACCTTTCCCTAAATTACCAAAAAAAAAAAAAAAAAAAAAAAAGGCAAAAAGAAATCACCTTCCCTGATGCACTCAAAATTAGGCCCACTCATCTGCCTTTGCTGTTGGCAAAGAACAACCCTGCGATGCAGTTTTCCTAAGAGAACTTTCCATGGAAGTCTACTTTGATAGTATCTACAATTCTCTTTTGAAAATTGCCTAACAGCAAATATACACACAGAACAACCAAAATATCAGCAAAAGATTAAAAGTACGACTGTATGAAAAGTTCAGCCCTGCTTGGACCCTAGTGGGCAAGAAAGAACCAGAGTGTCCATTGTTGACACTGAACCCGACACTTGAAGAAAGTAAGCAGATCCTCCGGTGAATGAGAGGATGGAGAAGACAGACTGGCAGCCCCGGAATCAGTGCTACTCCCCCTTGCGGTACACAGTACTTGAAGCCTGGGCAGCTCACCCTTGTCCTGACATTCTAGTTTAATTTCTCACTTTGCTTTTTACTTCCTTGACTTTTTGTTACCCTTCTAACAACATCTATCAGAAAACTTAGCTCCAATCTGACCAGCTTAAAGGCAATAGGCTGAATTGGGTCAT
The DNA here is from genome assembly GCA_004027165.1 of Ctenomys sociabilis. NCBI lineage: Eukaryota > Metazoa > Chordata > Mammalia > Rodentia > Ctenomyidae > Ctenomys > Ctenomys sociabilis. The sequence continues at coordinate 161,741 of PVKA01000071.1, forward strand.
GATAAAAAAATGATCTAAGTTTCCACAGGGTCTTCATGGACTGAATGGAAATTCTGCAGAAAGCACTAAATATTCATATTCTGTCTTTCTTTCTATATCTCTTTTCTTCATGTTCTCTTTGTATTTGGTTTTGATGAGAATCTGTATCTCTAAGGAAATTTTTTTAAAAAGCTGCAGCCAGTATCTGAATTATCTTAAGCTAATATAATATGCCAGAGGGTATGAAGGGTTTAGATTTATAATATCCCATGAATATTTTCAAAGTTTCCAAAGACCATCTATTCTGTCTGTGAATATAGATATATATTTGCTAATTCACCCTTAGTAAAACATATACAGTGGTTGAAATATATTATGAAGTTGTGATGAAGAAAACAGAAATTGAGAAAAAGGCCACAAAAATCATAAATAAAATCAAACTTAATAGTTTACATTTATTTAATAGCTATTCATTTGTCCAAAAATTATTGAGGGCTGACCTAGTGCCAGTGAACAGATATACAATAAATCTATGTCTGCTTTCACATTACAATGGTGAAATAGAAATGCCACAAAACCACTTCACAGTAATCACTGCTATGGACAAAAGTAAAGCTGGGAAAACCAACCAGTGGAAAATTCTGTTTTCCACAGGCTGAGCAAGGATGCTCCATCTGAGGTGGTGACATGAGGGAGAACCAGATCATGTGTCCCACTGGATAAAGGTGTCCAAGGAAGAGAAAGCAGTGAATGCCAAGGACATGAGGGGTCTGAAGAGCTAGGACTGAAAGGAAGAGAAAAAGCAAGGAGGCTAGAGAAGGAATCATCAGACACACCATAGGGGCCTTGTGGTCATTCTATCTCTTCAGATTTTATTTCAAGTATAATAGACACTCATTGGATAATGTCTTATTATTTGATTTGCCCTTCTAAAACCTTATGGGTTTACTGAGGTTTATTGAGACTACAGAATGTATCATAAGAATAAAATAGCAGAGACAGGTAGATAAATTAGAGAGCTAATGTAGTACAGCCTAGAGCAGGTGGTGATTTGGATTACAAAACTGAGAAGTGTCAAATTTCTGATGGCCCAGAAGGTAAGACAGCTAGATAGCCAACATTTGCATGTATCTGACAGAGGAATCAAGGACTAGCCAAGGGACTTTTCAGTGAACAGCTGAAGGAGTGAATGGCAATGGCATTTACAAAATATAGAACATTAGGGCATTAGCAGTTTGCACAGTGAGCAACACATTAACTTTGAGATCTTCCTTAGGGCCAGGAAGATGGCTCAGTGGAATAAGTGCTTCCTAAACAAGTGTAAGGACCTGAGTTCAATCCCTGGTTCCACCAAAAAATAAAACAAACAAACGAAAATGGTCCTTTGAGATCTTCCTTCATGTGGAGAAGCAGTCTGGGCTGAAAAGAGAACTAAGGGCTAGAGACCCACACTTGAGGTCACCAGCATGAAGCTGCTACATATAATGAAGTGAGTGTGACTGCCACAAGGATGAGCAAAGGTCCAGAAAAGGAGACAACGAAGACCAGTTGTCAAGGTGTCAGCCAACCCAAGGGGGAATATGACAAAGAGAATTCAGGAGAGACCCGTGAGGTAGGAAAGTAAATACAGGTGTGATGTCCAAGAAAATTAGCCAAGAACATAGTTTAATTGTCCAAATACTATTGAGGAGTCCAAGACGAGAGCAGGAAACTTCAGCAGAGTGACAAATTTAAAAGCCTGACTCAAGAGTGGTCAGGAAAGAATAAGAGGCAAACATGCAGAGGAAACCAGTCCCTGGGCATGAGCTCTTGCCAAATTACCTCACATGGAATTGTACTTCATGTAGTTTCTTGTTTCTTTGAAGCTCAGTTTTCAGTATGCCCTCTAGTCATTTTAGAATTAAACTTCTGAGTTCAGTCTTTGGTGAAGTAAGCTTTCTGAACAGTTTAAGTGAAAAATAAAAGAAGATGCAAATCAGGTACTTCAGCTTAGGTTTTTTTTATGAGTTAAACTGTTGTTAGTATATTATTATACTAGTTAATTATCTGAAGAGTACCAGTATTATATGTTAATACTTATTCAGCTATGTTTTTCTTTGAATATGTCAAAGAGAAGAAGTGAAATAGCTATGAAACAGCTAAATGATAGAATTTTTAAGGCATATGTTGGATTTAATGAGTCTTTAGTTAAGTGGAAATAGGATTTGACAATATGGGGTCTCTCAGATCACTCTGAAAGAGTAGGAGGTAGGTTACTAACTTAATGTGATTGTTGCAATTATTTTTCCTTTCTTCTGTTTTTCTTTTGATATAGAGAGAATAGAGTACAAAACAAAATGAAACAATATACACTTAGGTGAAAGTATAATCTTTGACCTAGAATTTTATATCTATTTTCCTATTTTAGTATGCATTTAATCCTTTCTTCAGAATGCAAATTACTGACTTTAACAAAAGTATTACAAATACTTAGAATTAAACTTCTGAGTTCAGTCTTTGGTGAAGTAAGCTTTCTGAACAGAATTATAAGAATTATAAGACAATGTTAAAGTAAAAAACATCTTAAAATGATGAGGAAGACATTTTCACTGACATGTGTATATCAAGATCCAACTTAGATAAATCTCCTTTGGGATCTTCTCAGTCCCATCCTCTTAGAACAAATCTCTTTCATCTGCTAATCTGAATAATATTCTGTCTGTAACTCTCATTCATGTTTTTACCCATGCAGCCAATATTTATTGAGTAGATTTATGAGCTCACTGTCTTCTAGGGGCATCAGACATGTCAGAGATAAGCCAGCTCCCTGGCTTATGGAGCTCAGATAATAACAGAAGGAAACAGACAGCAAATGATTATGTAATACACAAAACATCATGATGCTTTGCAAGGCAATGGATTCTGTGTAATATGAAATGTAGAGCAGAGCAAAGGGAAAGAATGTAAATAGTTCCAGTTTTAATAGTACAAAGCACTTACTAAGGGAAACTGAGTAATACTTGAAGGAAGTGAGGAAGTTACTGGTGCACATCTTTGGGGGAAAACATTCAAGCAGCAGAAAATGTCAATACAAAGAGGTAGAAACATGACTGGAATATTTAAGGAACAGCTACAGTGATTGATTTTTTTTTTTTCAGAACCAGGGATTGAACTCCGGCCTTTGCGCTTGCCAGGGAAGCGTTTATTCCACTGAACTATCTCCCCAGCCCCACGTGGATTGATTATTAAGGGAGAGAAAGGGCACTAGGAAATGGAGTCAAGGTCTTGGTGTGAATGTTTTCTGAGGGCTTAGAATACTAGGGCAGTGAGTCTAGTCTTGGAGGACTATGGCAGTGGCTATAGAGTGATGTGATAGACCTTCAACTCAAACGCAGCCTCTGGGTCCTATGTGGAATATAGCTCAGGTGTGTAAGAAATACAAGCAGGAAGACCAACTGGCGGTCCTCAGTGGTTCTATAAGCGTGAGAGGAAGGTGACTCAGACAGGCTACCACATTCTTATTTTTGTCACACTAGCTATACATCCTGTCACTAGGTCTAGATACTATCCTTAAGACCAGAATCTGTGCTTATTTTTACATTTCTGATAACAGGGATTTAGTGATATTTTGAGTGATTTCATTTAATAAATCAATGAGTGGTCATTAGACCAAGAGTATGGCTTAGTAATATATGTAGTACATGTTTTATATTTCAAGGCATATCTGTAAATGGACAATAGCTCCACCCAGAGCATCAACTTTAAATAAGAGGTGCCAAAATATGACTAGGAAACAAATATAATACACAACTGATGGCAGAAAAATGTAAAGGAAAAGATAGCCTTTATATCCACACATTTTATTTAATTTTTGACAAGGTTTTAGAAGTTTCTAATCTGTATTTTTGTTGCTTTTCCCTTGAAGTAAAATAATAGCCAAGGGAGAAAGAAATTTCTAGAACATACAGACAAGTTCATAGTAGGTTTTGTCAAAAAATATTTATTATTATTAAAGCCAGTCAAATGACATGCCATAATGCCAACCCTTAAGGTAGTTAGCACTGCAAGGAAGAAATCTATCTCAGTCTTCAAATTCCATTATAATAATAAAAAAGAAAACAACAAATGTATATAAAATAAATAACTTCTCTGATGTGTTCATACTTGCCATTATAACAGGCAAGTGATGCAACCATTTCCTGCTAAATCACAAATCTCTAAAACTTCAATATAGCAAGAAGAAAGAAATCCCTCAGGAAAAGTACCCCCAAAGATGTCCATTCATCTATAGAAAAAAGCTAAAGAAATTTCGGTTTTAAGTAAGTGCTTCAGGTTTGAAACCTGGGAGCATAATGGCACATCTCTGTAATTCCAAACTCTGGAAGCTGAAGTTAAATGACTATTATGAGTTCAAGCCCACCCTGAGCTACACATTGAGTTCATGCCCAGCCTGATCCAGACAGTGAGACCCTATCTCAAAAAACAAAAAGAAACACCTTGGCAGCATTGAATTTGTAGAAGAAAAATGCAACTTGCAATATGGAGATAATGTATAGGTGCATGAGAAACAGGAAGGGGGACGATTTCATTGTCTCTGTGAAAAGCTTATGTCTTTGTAGAAATCAAAGCAAAGTCTTTATAATGAAAGTGCTAGTCTCAGTCTAGATTTCAGATCCAAAGAATTCTTGATTGAGTCTAAATTGAACAGAAAATTGTATTTTGTTTGAAAATGGGTTTCCTATTTCAATATCCCCTAATTCCACATTTTAGATGACTAATGAGCAGATAAATTTTAAAGTATGATAAATCTAATTTAAAAGTATCAACCTAAATTTTAAGTCAATATTGTGAGCAGGTGGTTCTTTTCTAATCATTCCACAAATATTTATTGAGCATTTAACATTTCCTACAAAAAGCTACAGGCACTGCCATTGAAAAGTTCATATTGTAGGAGAAAGCGACAAACGTTCAGTGAAATAACTGACAGTGCCCTGAGGAGGCCATGCCCAACATCCTCAGTCACTCAGGCCCTGGATGCAGTGTCCCCCCGGGAACTGGGAAGTGCTGCAGCCAAAGGTTCCGTTTCCACTGTGCACACATGCCTCGTAGTATGAGCGAAGTGGGGACACTGGGCAGAGAAACATGACCCTTTGGCAGCAGGTGGACTTGAGGGTCCTGATCAGTGCAGAAGATGAGGGATGGCGGCTGAGGGAGGCAAAAAGAGTTGCTGCAGGGGCCAGAGGACCCAGGTGAGATGGTGCGTGTCTGGAGGCAGAGAATGGCAGTGGGCAGGGCAAGAAGGTACAAGCGAGTCCACGAGACGCTTGAGAAGTGGCCATAGGAGCTGTGATCTTAACTGACCTGAGACAGTGAAGGAGCAGGACAGAACTGGGAGTTTAGGCTGAGGTGAAGAACTGCACATTAAAGTGAGACAATTACGAAAGAAGTAGATAAAGTATGAGCACAGGGGGCTGAAAGCCAAATAACAGACTTGACATGACTTTTTGTGTGAGCTTCTAACTGAACTGGCTGTAGTCTAAAGGTTTTCTACCCACTGAGTTTTTTCAGTCATAATTATCACAAAGATCACTGGAGAACACTTACATAAATTCCTCTCATTCTGTTTGATCACCAAATGTAAAGTATTGACAACATACAGATAAGCCGGAGTATAGATTTTAGATATTTGTGTCTAGTGAATATTCATCAATTTTAGGTCTTTTACTACATAATTAGAAGTGTGCCTCTCTTCTGAATACTTCTAAGTCTCATTTAAAAAAAAAAAAAAAAAACTAGCATACTATGTTATGTAAGTACTGCGCACTAATCAATTGCGTCAGCTTTTTTAAATAATTGACTTCATTTACAAACTAATGGAGACTTTGGGATCTTAATATCAAATCTAATTTCACTTATCAAAACTTAGACTTCAAAACTCAATTTATCTAATCTAAAATTTACACAAAGTTTATTATTCAAAAGTTTTCTTACCATGAAAAAGGAAAACAAAATACTAGTTTGGATCAGTTATGGCTTACTTTTCACTATTTCCCTCTTCTTTTCCTGCTCTCAGTCTGCACTAACATCAACTGTGCTCATGAGGTGAACCCTTTCTCAATCCAAATATTCTAAGTGCTAACATTACTCTGAAAAAGTTTAATATTAGCATTAAATAATCTCCTCTCTCTCTCTCTCTCTCTCTCTCTCTCTCTCTCTCTCTCTCTCTCTCCACCCTTCTCCCCTTCTCTCTTCTATTTTTTGTTTTATTTTAGTTTTTGGTCTTTTTGAGACAGGGTCTTGCTATGCAGTTGAGGCTAGCTTTGAACTCACTTTGTAGCCCAGGCTGATCTCGAACTCACAATGATGCTCCTGCCTCAGTCTCTCACATGCTGGGATTACAAGCATGTGTTACCATGCCTGGCCACACCTCCATGCTAATACAGTTTAGGATGCTTTATTTCAAGATCTTAATACTAAATGCACAGATGAGAACAATTTATATCTTCATATTTCTAAATTCATAAATATTCTTTGTTAGACTACAAAAACATCTATTTTTTGCAAATAATGATATATTGACAAGACACTTTCATTCCAAATATAGCCAAATTTTATGTACCCATTATAAACTAAAAAAATCTCTGTATACCAGTAATAAAAAGCATTGTCTAAATCACTACTTTTCAAATCATTGACTGTGACCCATACATGGATCATAAAATCAATTTGGTGAGTTACAACTCACATTTTTACAAAATAAAATAGTCATGAGAGTACATACACAGTTTTGTGAAAATTGTGTGTGTGTGTGTATGTGTGTGTGCGTGTGCACCAAGTCACCATAAAAAACCTTTTAATAAGAGTTACATCCACAGCCAGGCAGGAACAGGTGGTGCGTGCCTGTAACCTTAGCACT